>OZ057409.1:4252590-4475394 GCA_964056735.1 Allodiplogaster pararmata | reverse complement strand
GAACTCACATGCCACAGTCTAGACAAGCTCATCGAAAAATGTCGAGCATTAGAGAAATCTTCTGAGCCAGAAAATAGAACAGATAGTAAGCCAATAGCAGATAGGGGCGTTCCCGCACAGCCAGTCATCACTAACAATGGCGAGTCAGTTTTGCCGTTGCAAATAGAGATGGAAAGACTTGAAATGCGGCCTAGACTACCCCCCTTGCCTACACCGAGTCTGCCTATTTTCTACGGGGAAAGAACTGAATTTTCGGCTTGGTGGGAAAGATTTAGAGAAATGATTCACAGCCGGCCAGACATTTCGCATACCGAAAAAATGTCTTACCTTCGCCAGAGCCTCCAAAACTCAGCCAAACAAATTATTGATCAATTTCCGTCAAGCACACAGGGCTACGAGGATGCTATTGCATTGCTTTTGTGAGAGCTTCTCAGCCAATAAAGCCGACGAAATGACAATGGTTAGAAAATTGGAAGGCATAGTGGCTGTAAATGAATCATGGCCAGAACAAATGAATCTGACTCTAGCCCTAAAAGTCGCACTGACAAGTCTAGGAAAGCTCAATACACAGTCACATGATCTGATACTGCAAAACATGGTGCTTCAAAAATTCTCAGGCCAAATGCGCAATTTATTGTGCAGATACTTGTACGGTAATGCGAATGTCACCCTCCGTGCAGTGCTAGATAAAGCCGATAGTGTCATTAGAGAAGAACTGTTCTTGCAAGAAATGGAAAAGTCGAGTGTCAAAGAAAAGGGCAATAGCCAGTCAAGACATGCAGTCAGTATTGCCAAAGAAGACTCTAAATTCGTTTCCCCACCCAGTCAAACACAAAAAAGTCGCTCGTCACCTAAAGAAGAGGGTACGGCTCTCTGCTTGTTTTGCAATAAGCACAAGGAGTCGTTCCGTTGCCGTACCATGAAATGGTAAAAGACAGGATAGCTCACATAAAGCAGCTTGGGCTTTGTGTAGCCTGTTTGAAGCCAAACGGATCGATGCATACGTGCTCCAATAAATGCCACTATTGCCAAGGTCCTCACGATATGGCACTGTGCTATGAATTCGTGACAATGTACCAGTCAAACCAAGTCAAAACGCAACAGAACAAGCGACAAGCCTCTAGAAAACACACCGAGATACAAGGGTACTCATACCCTCAGGGAAGACAGCCAAACCAAGATAATAGAATCCTCAACCATGGTGGACAGACACGTTTCACGACCAACGTAAATAGACAAGCACCCCTTCAGCCATCTCATCATACAATACCTCATGCCATGTCCAGCCGAAGCCGCCCACGCCTACAAATAGGTCGTGCGGCTATCGCCAACGGTCGTAAAAAACGAACCATCGACTTTCTTTTAAACACCGGAGCTTCGGTGAGCCTAATATCAGAGACATTGGCAGAGGAGATGGGACTCCCAAGAATAGACCAAGCCGAGTACCCTAACGGGGACTCGGAGGTCATACAAGGGGAACACAAAGATACAACATCTACGAAGTATCTCTAAAGGGAGCTTACGGCAACTCGCTCACGATCCAAGCCATGGGATATCCAGACCCTATAATTGAGGGAATCGAGCCATGTCCATTACCACCAGAGGATTCTGAATACATCAAGTCACATCGCCTCAAGCTGTCCGATGACAGCAGGCGTGAATCCAAAGTCCAACCGAGCGTTCTTCTCGGTAATAAGGATTACCTGAATGCTATAAAATGGAAGAAACGGTCGATGACCTTGCTCAGTGGCTACACACTACTTCCATCAGTCTTCGGTGGATAGCCACAGGTGATATCGGAGGAACGAACGGTTCCTCGCATATCGTGTCACATGTGACTGTCAAAAAAGTCTTGAACGAAACCCTTCATCGTTTTCTAGCGGTCGAGGAAGTCGGCAATAGAGACGAGCCGATGACTGGTCAGTCGCAGGACATGCAAAAAATGGTAGACACGTATTTTCGCCAAAATGTTCAGTACCAGAAAGGCCGCATTCAAGCCAGATACTGCTTCAACACAGAAAAACTGTCCAGGTTGTCAGTCAACCAGACTAGTTGTGTTGCCAGACTCCGAAACGTGGTCAACAGTCTCCGTCGTAGGAACATGCTAAGCTCTTATGACAAAGTGATCAAGAATCACTTAGCCGAGGGACACATAGAGAGAGTGGATCATCATCACTGGCCGTCGAGAGTGTCATACCTACCGCATCATCCGGTTTTCCGACCGGATAAGCCAAACAAGCCGATCAGAGTGGTGTTCGACGCATCAGCCAGAGAAAGAGGGAAACTATCTCTTAATGACTGTCTTTACGCTGGAGAAAGTCACCTAGAGAGAATCCCAGCCTCATTAAGAGCTCGAACACATGCAATGATCATACTAGCCGATGTCGAATCCGCATTCCTCCAGATTGGCATACATGAAGATCAAAGAGATCTCATGCGCTTGGTGTGGGTCAAGGACCCAGAAAAACCAATATGTGATGCCAATCTAGAATGCTTCAGATTCACAGTTACGCCGTTTGGCATAGCACGAAGTCCATTCATTCTGGAGTCTTCAATAAGATTCCACCTTGAGCAAGTCACTAAGGCCATGTACGGTAGTCCCAGTCCGGAAAAGAAGACAGTCATCTCGCAGCTCAGAGATAACATATACGTAGACAATTTGTTGTTCTCATGTGATGAAACCGTGAAGAAGCAGTTAGTCTATAAGGAAGCCAAGAGTTTCTTCGCCGGTATTCACATGAACCTAAGAGAGTTTACCTCTAATGACACAGCATTTGTCGAATCGTTGCCTATGCAGGACAGAGGGATAATCGGAGTCCAGAAAATGCTAGGAGTTCACTGGTCTTCTGAAGAAGACAAATTCTTGTTGTCAGCCAAAATACCAGACACAGACAAGCTGTCTAAGAGGACAGTCTTACAGAAGCTTGCCTCTACCTTTGACCCTCTTGGTCTGGTAGCCCCCTTACTGCTTCCGGCCAAGATTTACATACAGGAATTGTGGCGTAAGGAGTGTGGATGGGACACACCGCTCAGCTCGAAAGACAAAGTGAGCTGGGCAGAGATCGAGAAACAAATGAAGGCGTTTCAGCTCAGCATCCCTAGACAAATTTTTCGAGCAAAGGGGAGCAAGTGGAAACTAGCAGCCTTCGCCGATGCCTCTAGCAAAGCCATGGCAGCCGTAATCTATTTGATAGGTGACAAGAATTCATCTATAGTCATGGCCAGATCTCAGCTAGCCCCTCTCAAAAATCCTCTGACTATCCCGCGCCTTGAGCACCGAGCGATATTACTGGCTATGCATTCACTGTTGTTTGTCGTAAAAAGCTTGTCGAGTTGCGAAGAACGTGTCGAAGAGTGCACAGTTTTCAGTGACAGTGTAATCGCACTTTACTGGACAGCCTATCGCAAAAAGGACAAGATCAGCCGCTCAGTGATAAATACTAGTAAAAAGATCGCCGATCTCAGAAAGGAAATCTGCCAAGAGGTAGGAGGAGAGGAGAAAAAAGCATTGCGCTTCTGTCACGTTCCTTCCGAAGACAACCCAGCGGATTTAGCCTCGAGAGGGTGTGCCACCAAAAAGTTGAAGAACAGTTCCATCTGTTGGAACGGCCCAGAGTGGCTCTCAAAGAGCCATAGCAGACCGGAATTCGACCCAGATCGAATTGCTGAGTCAGCCAAGGAAGGTGGTTCAGTGGTAGAATGCTCGCCTGCCACGCGAGCGGCCCGGGTTCGATTCCCGGCCGATGCACCATGTGCTCGTATTTGGTTCCAAGATAATCTTGCGGCTGCCACGCGGGACTTGATTTCAACCACTTGCTTCAGATAACTGATTTACTGCCAAAAAAACACAAGTCAAACAATTCGAGAGAGAAATAATGCACGGTTAATAATAAAAAAATTGCACCTGTATAGTCTGCTCCTTGCTATGAGCGAACGAGCTGAATGCTGAGCTGGGGACTGAGGCAACACTGAGGCAACAAGACAGCACCTCAAACTTGGGTAAATAAACCCTTGATTTAAGATTATAAGCAACAATACACGCACAAGGAATGAGAAAGAGAGAGAAGAGAATGGAGAAGGAAAAAGAAATTTGAGAAGCGATAAAAGACTAACACGGAACAAAAACTCAAGTGAAAAACCAAGACGTTGCCTAAAAAGAATAATAAACAATTCCACAGTACTAATTACGACTGCTACTAAGTACTGGAAATTTGAAATGATGAATTATGGAATATTCTTAGTGGCGAGTAGCCACAATCATGTTCGATTGACGAGCTTCAATATGATATAACTTCTCAACGATTTTTGAAAACCAAAAAACTAGCAAATTGTTTTTTAGAACTAAAAAGAATTTAAGAAAATATCATCTCATATTGTAAATAAGAGTACACCCTACTCCTCGTTGATCGCAAGCAATGGATTTCTATGCCGAGCAGAGGAGCGGATTGTTTGCAGAAACTTGTGCGAAAATTGTGTGGTGTGACTAGAAACGAACCCGCGACCTTCGCTTTCCGGGCGATGCTCTTACCCACTAAGCTACACATGCACACAACAAAATTCGCATTTTAAGGCCCTTACAACAACATATAACGAGCAAAACTCATCGGTAAAAAAGCATTTATCGCCAGAATAATGGTCTCTCATATTTCCGCTTTGAATAAGGAAACCTACGAATCAATCACAAGCAATCGTTAAGTGGAACTTATTGATAAATCATAATTTATCTCATGGAACTGATTGATGAATACTTATTCATTTTATAAAATTTATCGATTGATAATAATTACTTGAGATGAGAAAAGTGATGCTGAATTGGCTGCCTTGGGTACTGCTGATGAAGCGGCCAGGTTGCATCGCGAGCGAGCGAAAGATGATCCGGCGAGAGAGGAAGATCAAGGAGAGAATCGACATTTGCATGGCCGCACTCCTGGAAGTCAGATTCTTTCATGTGTCCACGGTTGTTTAGTGTTAATGCTCTCACATTCATGGTTAAAGAGTTGTGGCTTGGTTCGATCGCGGCCCACCGACCAGTTTTTGCATGTGTAATATATATCTTTTTTTAGCTTAACCATATATCTTTTTTTTTGTTGTTTACATTGTGACTGTACAGAAAGGACCGTCGTGGATTAGTCAACTCAACGAGTCATCGCGGGGTCCCTTTTCATCCTCAAGTGTTCATGAATGGTATGAGAAAAATAAGAGACGAGTCAACAAATGTTAGAAAGTATCAAGACTTTCTATTTCCCTGTACTCTAAGTCTCTGGGAATCAAAACTAGTTGACTAGTTGAATCTAGTTGATTCCTTGAATAAAAACTAGTTGACAGAAGCTCAAGGTTGGTCAGAGAGTCGCTATTTTAATAAGAATGAGAGAAGAATGTTTACAAGCATATAAAAAAGCTTCGGATGGTGAGAAATCATCGAAGTAGAGGATGCTTCTTAGTTTAAAGCTTGAGGCCGGAAGAATCGGTTAGAAATAAGAAAAATATACACATTCATACATATAAAAAATATATATGTATATGTATATGTATAAAAAATAAATACATATATACCGGGTTTTCCGCAGGACAAACCAAACGCAAAAAAGGTATTGAGTAGTTGAATTGTGAAAGTGCACTAGGTCGTCCAGCTTTAGTACGTGAGTTGTCGATATGTACTAGGGTCTACCTGCCCTAGTAGTCCAATTTGGAGAGTGTACTAGGATGTACCTGCTCCGGACATGCACGGCGAGTGCAGCTCGGCGATGGCCGCACAAATAGCACAGCTGCTGGTTCTGCAGCAGATCTACAATCACCTCAATGTCAGCAGCTCATTAACTATTTCTCACATGATCGGAACAATGTTAAACAATCTTTCATCTGGCAATATCGCACATATTAATAACTCTTCAGTACACTCACTCTCGGAAAGAAAAAAATGGCTGGGTTGGATCCCTCACACCCGGTATAAAAAATTACTTTTTTTACTTTGAACGATCGGCGAAAAACGCTTAGAAGCGATTTAAGAAAACCTTCAAACGGACAGCTTTTCACTGCTCGAGCGACTCTGACAGCGTTTTTAGGGCTCAATAAATTTTAAGTGTTTTCTATTCCAGAGTATGAACACACGAGTCGAGGAAGACGACGGTGACAAGTTTGCTGAAGACGATTGGAAATACTGCGCGACCGTCTTGGACCGACTGTGCTTCTTCATACTGACCGGACTCATTCTATTCACAACCACTCTTCTTTTTGCATTAGTCCCTGACGTCTTGAAAAGCTTTTAGTCGTCTTCATAGCTCAAATTTTAGCAGCGATGAAATCAGGTCGCCAATTGCACAAGAGTAATTGACACTCCATGCTCCAATCAAATAGTTCTCGCAGTATGTTTTTTTGTATTTGTTAATGAGTTGATTAAAACAAAAGAATTGCTCAGAGTTTCCAAAGTGTGAAACATACAAGCTCATTTTGGCCAGCTTATTGATCTCTTCAGTAGGTAACTGGTCGTTTTTTTCGGTACAGGGTCTTTTGCGGAATCCTCATATTTGTTCCACTAAACTTATGCTTTTTTGACTCTTTTTCCACTTATGATTGCATTTTGTATTCATAAAGAACCTTTGAGATAGTAAACTAGATAGTAAATCAATACATAGTAAACTGGTCACATCATGGTTTGATGTCATTCTGAATGAATCTTAATGAGAATTTTAAGCTCATTTCTCTGTGCTTCAATGAATAAGTTTGGGAGTAAAACAACAATAAAAACTTAAAACTGCGATGTTTTGCAAAACATTAATGAAGTTTTGCGGTGTGGACTATTGAAAAAATCGAGAAAAAATTGATTAACATAGAGATGAGAATCGAAATTATGAAAATCGTAAAAAAAAATTCCCGTTTAAATTCTCAAATAAAATATAAATAAAATCAAGTTCACGTAAATATTGATTCTGTTCTCGCTCGTATGTATATGAAACGGTCAAAATCTGTAAATGCAGTATCTATAACGGTACAATTAGAAACCATTCAAGGGTTTTTTTTATCTGACACAGTTTCATTACCAAGTTTACGAACGATTGTGTTCTACAACATAATTGCTTTGATGAAATTTGGATTCTGCTAGTTTTTTAATTCATAAGTGAGAAAACGAATAGCGGAAAATGCTTTGCACGCCTACGACAAACAATTAACCATAACTATCCACTTTTGCATTTTGAGCTTTTCTCTATATCAAAAATAAAACGCGAACGTCTGTTTTCTTATGAACATGAATACATTTATATGTACATGTTTATCCTTTCATATATACGTGTTCATCGTCAGTTTGTGATATTATACCATGTTAAAACATGTAAAAAAATTTTAATTTCAGGAGATTTATTTATTCAAATACTCTTTTCAAATCAATATGTTACTACAAAATCGGTCAGCTACGACCGACTTCACATGGTCTTTACTCAATGTTTGTATGGCGCCGGAGCGGGTGAGTGAGCGACCGGAGCGTCATAGCCAGCTGCAGCAGCGGTAGAAGAGTGAGGGGGTTTGGCTGTGGTAGAAGAGACAACAGGCACGTCGTAGCCGGCTAGGGCTGCGGTCGAAGATACAACAGGCGCGTCGTAGCCAACTGAAGATGAGGTTGAAGAGTGAGCGGGTGCGGCTGTATTAGAAGACACAGCAGGTGCGTCGTAGCCGGCTAGGGCTGCAGTAGAGGAGTGAACAGGCGCGTCGTAGCCGACTGAGGAGGCGGTCGAAGAATGAACGGGTGCGGCTGTGGTAGAAGAGACAGCAGGTGCGTCGTATCCGGCTGGTGCTGCAGTAGAAGAGATAACAGGCGCGTCATAGCCAAGAGGTGCGGGGGCCGGCGAAGAGTGCACAACAGCTGCAGGTACATCGTATCCTTGGATGGAAGCAGATGTTGAAACTGCAACATCATAGCCGGCTGTAGATGTCTTTACAATATCTGTGCGCCGGGGACATTTGCAGTAAGCTGCATCAGCTCCGGGAAGTCCGTTACCTCCCAGAGGGCCTGGGGCTCCATCTGGACCAGGATAGCCATCGTTGCCTTTTCGTCCAGGGTTTCCTAGAGCACCCGGTTGTCCTCTAGCGCCTCGTTCTCCTCTTCTTCCAGGATGTCCTGGACGACCAGCAAAGCCGACTCTTCCAGGCTGACCGCGTTTACCATGGCCGCGTTTGCCATTACGTCCCCGACGTCCAGGCCTTCCAGGGCGGCCCTGGATTCCGGGGTTCCCACGGTCTCCAGCAGGTCCTCGAGGACCAGGACGACCGGCTCTGGCCGGGCGACCAGGTTGACCTCTATATCCACCTATACCAGCTTCGCCAATTTCACCATCTGACCCGGGTGGGCCAGGGGGACCATCGGGACATTTCATGCAGCCTCCCGGGTTGCTTGATAGTAAGCCATCTCCATGAGTGCCAGGAACTCCCGCATCTCCATTTGAGCCATCATCTCCGGGATTTCCAGGGGCACCGGCAGGTCCGGGAGGGCCGCTAGGGCAGGTGTTGGGACCAGCGGCGCAGCCGCACTTGCTTGCGTCACGCTTCTTGCGGTTGAATATGCCCTTGAGTGACTCGCTCTTGTGGACCGGAGCAGCGGCGCCGTTTGAGAAAACCAGTTCTCGCCAAGTGTCATCAGCGATCACCTTAACCAGCGTATTTTTTAAATCTTTTTTCCAAAACTTGCTCGAGAATATTTTTTTTTCTTCAGGAAGAAGACAAAACGTTTGGACCCTCTTTACCCCTATACTACATATTGTTGTGTCAAATTAACTTCTTTATTACTCATGATAGCAGGTAATGCAATGAAAGTTTTTGACAACTTCTTGTTCTCTTGACTTCAAATGCGAATATGAAACATTCTTCTCAAGATAAAAATATAGAGAGGCTGAATTGAAGAAAAAATTCGAAAGAAAGCAGTTTTCAATGTTTCACCTTGAACTCGCTCATGTCGTCCATGACGCCATCGTAGAAGGAGTTGATGTCTTGGAAGAGGACGCCGACTGCAACCAGTGCGGCCAAAATGGTCACGCCGCAGGCACCGGAAGTCAGTGCCACCAGGGTGCGGGTTCCAATCATCTAAAAGAGTTCTGCTAGCAGGCAGTTTTACCAAGAGTTAGACGGAAATTCAGGGCATTGAGAAAGGACTAGCACTGGCAACATGATGGAAGTAGGCTAATAAACATGAGCTGCTGCAAACATTTTAAACTGGAAAGGAAATGTGGTATATATTGTATTGAATTTTACGGCTCTATTCTGTATATGAAACTGGCCAAAATTGAATTTTTATGAGAAGTTTTGTGAACAAATTTGATGGAATGAAGACTAAATTCGAGAGTGGAGAGAAGGCGAGAGAGTCAATCGTTGACTTCGGGATTACAGCCACTCGACAGGAAGCAGGGAGGATGAAATGATCAAATATAAGGGGAAACCATTCCAAAACGGCTGATTTGAGAGAACAGGATAGGAAAAAAGAATGAAGAGGAAGTATTTTCACAATTACGAAGTAGCTTAACATTTGACTTCACCCAATGTTAACCACCCTCTATCATGAAAAATGAACGGATGAACTGAGGTGACTTAATCATCCATGCACTGCTTATATACAAGCTGCGCGGACACAGCATGACAGTGTGTGGGCAATCTTCTTTTTTGCTTCAGCTTTTTCGCCCTTAATATGAAAAAGCCGATAAAGACTCTTTCTCAAGGCTACAAACCTAGGAAACCCATGGTAATCGGCATGCATAAAAACATGCAGCAGAAAAGAGAGATGGAAAACACTTGGAGAGTTTGAAGATGAGATTTTTATTTGATAGTGATTATAACAAAATCTCTTGCACTGGCTCCCTTGGAACGGAAAAACGGGTTTTTGGGGTCAACATCTTTTACCTGCCGAGGAGGGGGGGGGGTGTAGGGAAGCGGAGAGTGTAGGAAAAGGTGGATCTCAATTGCAATGTTCTAGGTATCCTGTTAGGTTCTCTTCATTTTAACCGCAGTTTTCTGACTGTTCCATATTTCATTCTGTATGACTTGTAAGCATGATGTTACATCTCAACGCACATTTCATTTTTTTTTGTTCGATACATTTTTTGGAGCCGCTTTATTGAAACAAAGAGAAAATAATGAGATGTTGGTTCAATTATCGGCCATTTCCTCTCCTTTTGTGTATCCTCGATAGCGGATGTTGTTGCAGAGTATAAGAGCGATTGCTATTCCGATTACCTGTAGAAAAAAGTTTTTGAAAAGGAAAATGAATCCTAACCAATCTTTAGTTTGAATTCATTGTTTCAATCATTCAATAAACCATTTGAAAATTTTTTTCGAAAATCGATTTCTTCCCTTCTATCGAATCTGAAGTCACCTGCAAGGCTGCGAATGTGAACCCAAAAACTGTGAAGATAGTCGTCTGCTCGTTAAACCAATCGTGTAGTTTCTCGCCACATCCCTGCAAAAAAAGAAAGAATTAAGCTTGTCAGTCTAGATATTTTATCAGAAGATGCTGCGTTAGTTTGGTTACGGATGAAAAAAAACCATTCAATTGTGTTAAGAACAATTGTGTTAAAAGTTTTTAGTTGTGACAGGGCGCTGTTAGAAATAGAGAAAGATAGAAAGAGAGAGAGAAAGAGAGAAAGAGAGAAAGAGAGAAAGAGAGAAAGAGAGAAAGAGAGAAAGAGAGAAAGAGAGAAAGAGAGAAAGAGAGAAAGAGAGAAAGAGAGAAAGAGAGAAGAGAGAAAGAGAGAAGAGAGAAAGAGAGAAAGAGAGAAAGAGAGAAAAATAGAAAAAGAGAAAGAGAGAAAGAGAGAAAGAGAGAAAGAGTGAAAGAGAAAAAGGTAGAAAGAGAAAGAAAGAAGAAGAAAAATAAAAAGATTAAAGGAAAGAGCGAGAGAAAGAACAAGAGAAAGAGAAAGTTAAAAAGTGAGAAAAAGAGATAAGGAGTAAGAGAGAGAGCGCCATAGAGATAAAGAGAACAGAAGGTATAAATAGATTAATAGAGAACGAGAGAAAAAGAAATAACGAAAAAGATAGAGAAAGAGTAAAGAGAGAGGTAGATTAAAGTATATGTGTGTAGATAGAAATATTT
Source organism: Allodiplogaster pararmata (assembly GCA_964056735.1). Taxonomy (NCBI): domain Eukaryota; kingdom Metazoa; phylum Nematoda; class Chromadorea; order Rhabditida; family Diplogasteridae; genus Allodiplogaster; species Allodiplogaster pararmata. The sequence goes on along the minus strand of OZ057409.1, from coordinate 4,464,323 downwards.
TCAGATCGAGATGCAGATAAATAGAGGGAAAAGAGATAGGAGGATAGAGAGTGAAATAGTAAGAAGAAGAAAAAGAGAAAGTGGGAGAGAGATAGAGAGGGATCAAAAACCTCGTAATGCACACTGTCTTTGAACGGCTGCAGTGCGTAAGAGTAGGTGATGCAAAGGGGATCAACGGGCGCGATGCTCCACGCCCTCGCAGCCTGCGTCTGCCGGCAGCAAGAGCGCGGCACGAATGACCGCGTCCCCCTCTCCGTGTTAGTCATATACCAGAAGGAGTCCTTGTAGTCAGAGGCATCGCGACCGCCGCAGCACTGCTGCTAGAACAAAAAGCAGCGAAGAGTGTGGCTGAGCGGAGTCTCTCTCCAAGAGAAAACACCGGTCTCTCTTGATGAGTTTGAACGCAGATTTCTTAGAAGTGAAACAAACAAAAAAACTCCTCCGTTCCTGCTACGAACTCACACACAGACATGCAAAATGTGTTTAGTATATTATCAGCGCGTGACCAGTTCCGGTTCATGAAGTAGTTTTTCTTCTCCGTGTGATAGTTTAATCAGTTCCCCTCTCAACCAGCGTAGTTGCATTAGAACTGTGTAACTAAGAAATCGAATGATCAAGTATTACAATATCATATTCAGGTTTTTCGCTGCATAGAGTTGTTTGTGATATCGAAATTCTAGAAGAAAGCGTATTTAAAAGAATAATTTAATAGTACAGATAATCGCTAACTGGCAAGGACAGCACTTGCTACGCAATATCGGAACTTTTGGTTGAAGTTTGGAAGAAGGTCATGAGGAGATTAATTAGTCAGAGATATTAGAGAGAAAGGGGAGGAGAAAAACAGAGGAATTTTTTCCTCTTCCTTTCATGATCTTCCTATGATACTCATTCCTCACAAAATGTTTCTTTCCGTTCCGGTGGTTATTTTGAATGTAAAAATATGTAATATTGAATACAATACTTAAAAAAGGACAAATGAACAGCTAAACGAGAAAATTTGGGCCATTCAACATGAAGTAATTTTTTTAAGACTTCACTTTAATTCACAGCAAACCTTTACTTTAGTTCACAGCAAACCCGTTTGAAGAGCTCTGAAAAGATTTTTTATCAGGACAGAACACAGCAGCAACAAAGAAAAATTGTAAGTTGTGCTTCGTAATTTGCGAACTCCCCATTAAATTATTCAAAGAAAAGTACTACATTTATTAAGATATGATTGGTTCGTTTCTTGTAGAACTCGACTTTGGTCGAGTCTCCTAAATGTGTATTTCAAGGTTGACAGAGAATAATCTAATTTGAAGTGAATAAGGTTGACAGAGAATAATCTAATCTGAAGTGAATAAGGTTGACAGAGAATAATCTAATCTGAAGTGAATAAGGTTGACAGAGAATAATCTAATCTGAAGTGAATAAGGTTGACAGAGAATAATCTAATTTGAAAAGAATAAGGTTGACTGAGAATAATCTAATTTGAAGTGAATAAGGTTGACAGAGAATAATCTAATCTGAAGTGAATAAGGTTGACAGAGAATAATCTAATCTGAAGTGAATAAGGTTGACAGAGAATAATCTAATCTGAAGTGAATAAGGTTGACAGAGAATAATCTAATCTGAAGTGAATAAGGTTGACAGAGAATAATCTAATTTGAAGTGAATAAAAACTTATACATTTATTCTTTTCATTCTCTTTAGTTATTCATTGATTCCCTCATTTATTTTGTAATCCATTCATTCAGTGTCGATGAACACAAAGTGTGTGGGAATAAAGCGAAGAAGAACCCCTTGGTGGATCCAAATCCTACTGGCTTCCTTGTGCTGGCAGCGGGCGAGGGATCGAGCGACTGGATTGAGAGCGGATGCGCCTTGCAGCTGCTTGCAGCAAGTCGCTGGAACTGGACTGAAGTCGCTCGGCTGCTCCCTCCACAGCGTCCTGTAGTTATGCATTCACTCATCCATTCACTCTATTCACTCACTTCTTTATTTTGTATTAATTAATTCACTCTTTGCTTTATTCCCTCATTTACTTAAATAAAACTGTTAATTCGATAAAAGTAATCTAAACCTACGAAACATATCAAAACCTTGAAAAAATCTAGACATAAGCAAAAAAAACTCGATTATAATTAATAAAATAAATAAACTAGTGTCACTACCGGTGCGAGAGAGATATACAGAAAGAGAGAACGCCTGTCTTTTATCCGTGTGTAAGTTTGATTATTAATAGCCACTTATTGAGATGTTGTTTTCATCTCAGAACTTTTCGTTATTTTGAGAATCGAAAATTAGCCACCCGGCTTCTAGCAAGCTCACAAATCCGAGGCCACGCTCTGTATAGCATGATCAAATTGAACTTTTAGTCATTTTTTATCAAGTTTTTCGCATCATGAGACCAGAACTTCTGCAATTACTCATAGCAGATCAATGTGATTTCCACGTATTCTTGTTTTGACAGTGTCTCCATCAACTTACGATCCTTACGAAGTGTGATATTTCGAATCATCAGCATACCTGTTTATTGAAGCAATCATGTTTGATAACGTAAGCAATAGCAAGGAAATTACGACACGGTATCGCGACAGTTTGTTACAAGAAACTTTGTTACATGACAGTTTGTTACACGCCCTTCACAGATTTTATTCTCGCTTAGGTTAAAATGTATGCTGACGAGGCCGGACGGCTTAGGAAAGAGACCGCATAAAAAATTTTTTCACTTTCTTGATTCTTTGCCGATTCAATGACTAAATTTGTCAAAAAACTCAGTAGTTAAAACACACTAAAAACAAAAGCCCCTTTAACAAAGTATCGTGTAACAAACTGTCGTGTAACAAAGTGTCATGGATCTTTACGACAGACATAATGTCGACACAAAGTTTACGAACGATCATGTTTTGCTTTGGGAAACGGAAAAGGTGGGATTAGAGAAACTGGTGTTTTTATACGGGGTGTCTTAGTACCTGTAGCTGAAAACATGCTACAAGATTGTTTTAGAACAAAAAAAAACTTTTTCAAAATCAGTTTCTTGCATACATTTACACAAAAAAGTTGTTCAAAAAAGCACAATTATTCGTAGAAATTGTGTCGGCACTAACTCCAGCTGGGTTTGCTAATACCGCGATTTATACCATATGCAAATCCACTTGTGAACTATGGACCTTCCTCATATTAGAGAAAATCTTGCTTAGCATAACGAGTTTGAGCTTAGAAACCTTCCATCATCAATTGCACCGCCTCCCCCATCGATGGCCCAGTTGGAATCCTTCCAGTCTCGCGCATTCTCAACGCCGCAACAGCCCTCCTTAACACTTATTACATTATTTGTTCTCAATCTCATTTCTCAATTATTTGTTTTCAAAGATACTTAATAAATTAGAAAAGCTTTCTCTATTTGGTTGTGGCAAAGAGTGATCGACTTCCTTATCGCTTCTTATTTTCATTACCGTATTCCGAGCCTCAGCAGTACTTGGTTGCTTTGATACTGTAACTTCCAAATCATGATCAACATTATAGTCTACCATCTGCGCTCTCATTCTTACTATGTACTATGAATGGAAAATTATATGGTATTTCGAAAGAATGGCGGCTCATGTTTCGTTTTATCGATTACATAGCGTTTGAACTTGAATTGAATATAAGGTTCATCATGAACGGCACTGTGAATGAATAAAAATGAGTTGTGAAAAGTCTGCTCTGAGCAAACTGTAACTAACATGGAACTGGAGTTTGTCAATGATGCTCGTGACGAGCTTGTTCCTCTGCAGATGGTGCAGCACTCCGTACTCATGCTTCAGCATGAACCGCAGGCTGTGCACTGCGGTCGAATTGTGCGCCTCAAGTTGTGTGTGCGAGGTGAACAAAGAGCAAGTGTCTTGTTTGACTTTGTGTGTGAAGCGAAAACGATGATCGTGACCCATAAAACGTTGTGTGTGAAGAAATCTAGGCGCTTGTGACTCTTTTGACTCTGTATGTGCGAGGTAAACGAGGCGTTTGTGACTCGTTTGAATCTGTATGTGCGAGGCAAACGAGGCAGTCCTGGCTTTTTTGGACTGCCCTCGGATTGAGCATGCATCGGTCTCTCACCAAGCTGATTTTACACGTAGAAACTGGCCATGCTTGCAAAAACTCATGCAAAAAACTGTGGTCGGTTAGAAATCGAACCCGCGCGGTCGTTGTCCAGGGGATGAGTTACTGGTGCACACCTTCTCTTTTCCTCTTGAAGTTACTGGTGCACACCTTCTCTTTTCCTCTTGAAATTGACAAGATAAGACGGAAAAAGTTCAAGTTATTAGGACAAAAATACATTTTTATGCGAGTCACTGTTCAACAGCAAACATGCTATACGTGCGAGAGGAACGAAGGAGTCGATAATACAACTTTGAAAGTTCCCCTATTTAACCTCAGAGAGAAAGGTCCCACGAAGTCGGACTAACGTAAAACTGTATAGTGTCCAGGAGTGGCTTGACCCATTTGTCCCGACAGTATCGATTGGCTGTCATATTTGTGATGTACACAGTCAAGCGCTCAGCGTTAGGAAACTGAATTAGGAGACATAACTTATGAGGTATTCACCGCATTGACTACGTAAGACTTGAAACGACATAAAGTTATAGGAAAGGGCAATGAGTATTCGGTCTCATTCATTCAATCAACATTGTTAGTGTTCGTGCTATAATAGTTAAAACTGAAACAGAACATGAGTTGGGTTATATTTACATACATATACTGCGTTATCGTTCCTCTTTTGTTGTCGAAAGGTTTGTTTTGTAGAAAACGAGGAGAACCGAGTAAGTTAGCCTCAGCCTTAGAGATCTTAGCAGCTCAAGCTTGGGAACTGCTTCGCTTGCTAACCCAAGATTAACAATGAACAAGAGAAAAAACATTTTCGAACTTTTTGAGCTTATTGAGTTGCACCACCAAGCTAATAAAATCATTTACATTCTCAACAAGAGTTTTTGAATGACCAAGATGTGCCTAATTGGCGCCTAAGACTGAGCCTAAGTGTGCGCTATATTTCTAATCTGGAGCATGAGTTGAGAATGTAGCTGCGCAACGGTCTCAACCTTAATCACATATTGAATTATCTTCAAAAACACAGTTCTTTCTACCTTGTCCCGGTACACAAGTCCAAGTGTGCCAACTGCGATCCCGCACAGAAACAGAACAAACATCGACATCATCAACTGAATAAGTGAATTTAACGTTTGGTGAAACATATCGAGATAGTAGACCAGTTTTTCACTGAGTTTTTTGATAAAAAAACGCACTATCACTCGGTTTAACTATGTGTCCTAGTAGCGTAATGGTAACCGCGCCTCTAGCGGTCAGAGAAGGAGAGATAAGGCTTGTTTCAATTCCAGCTAGTGGACTAGCTTTTGTTTGTGCAATAGTTAACTCCTATTCGGTCTTAACCAGTAGTTTTTCGGAGAAATGCGGTGTCCAGGTCTTGCAAAATGGTACTTTGCGCTGACCATTGTGATATGTGTCCTAACTTCGACGCCCACTCCGTACAGATCCATTCGAGCTAAAAGGGACTAATGAATTTAGGTTTTGCTCGCTCGAATCTCACTACTCTAAAAATTTAACTGTTTTTACCAGGAGCGGACTCTGTTTTTTCCAAGGTTAGATCTGTTTCTTCTCATCGAAGCGCATAGCATGCCGTGAGGCGGGAAAGAGCTTGATGAATATTATCAATATTTAGTATTTCGTGTCTGAACGCAAACCAACCGTAACGAGCATGCATCTGATCCTCCTGAGCGCTCCACAGAAGGATAGAAATCCGACGAAAATAGTGGCTACTCCGGCAACGATGGAGATATAGGAGGCGAAGACGAGCAGGGGGTCGTCCTCTGAGAAGTTTACCAGCTCCAGGATGTAACTGCGGCGAGGGTCCACCAGCATCCATATCCCGAGGAAGATCATGGCAAAGCCAGCCAGCTAAGAAAGTAGGTTATAGAATGTGGTTAAATCATCCTCGCAGTTAGATGGGTAATAGAACATGGGGCAAGTATCCTTAGTGTATTTTACAAATCTTCGCATAGTTGAAACAAATAATACTAGCTCTTTCAACTTTGCTAAAATCCGTATTAGGTCCTATTTCCGTAAGCAATAAGAAGCTTTTAATGAAAGCTTGGTATCAAGGGATTAAAAAAGAACTATGTGTATTTCTCATTCAAGTATTGAATTTAGTTGCTAATATGCTAAAACGAACGAAAATTCTGCTTTGCATACACACTTGGAATGCCCGAGAGAGTTTCCACTGGTTCTAGCAAGAGTGGTCATACACACTTGGAATGCCCGAGAGAGTTTCCACTGGTTGTAGCAAGAGTGGTCATACACACTTGGAATGCCCGAGAGAGTTTCCACTGGTTCTAGCAAGAGTGGTCATACACACTTGGAATGCCCGAGAGAGTTTCCACTGGTTCTAGCAAGAGTGGTCATACACACTTGGAATGCCCGAGAGAGTTTCCACTGGTTCTAGCAAGAGTGGTCATACACACTTGGAATGCCCGAGAGAGTTTCCACTGGTTCTAGCAAGAGTGGTCATACACACTTGGAATGCCCGAGAGAGTTTCCACTGGTTGTAGCAAGAGTGGTCATACACACTTGGAATGCCCGAGAGAGTTTCCACTGATTGTAGCAAGAGTAGTCATACACACTTGGAATGCCCGAGAGAGTTTCCACTGGTTCTAGCAAGAGTGGTCATACACACTTGGAATGCCCGAGAGAGTTTCCACTGGTTGTAGCAAGAGTTGTCATACACACTTGGAATGCCCGAGAGAGTTTCCACTGGTTCTAGCAAGAGTGGTCATACACACTTGGAATGCCCGAGAGAGTTTCCACTGGTTCTAGCAAGAGTGGTCATACACACTTGGAATGCCCGAGAGAGTTTCCACTGGTTCTAGCAAGAGTGGTCATACACACTTGGAATGCCCGAGAGAGTTTCCACTGGTTCTAGCAAGAGTGGTCATACACACTTGGAATGCCCGAGAGAGTTTCCACTGGTTGTAGCAAGAGTGGTCATACACACTTGGAATGCCCGAGAGAGTTTCCACTGGTTCTAGCAAGAGTGGTCATACACACTTGGAATGCCCGAGAGAGTTTCCACTGGTTGTAGCAAGAGTGGTCATACACACTTGGAATGCCCGAGAGAGTTTCCACTGGTTCTAGCAAGAGTGGTCATACACACTTGGAATGCCCGAGAGAGTTTCCACTGGTTCTAGCAAGAGTGGTCATACACACTTGGAATGCCCGAGAGAGTTTCCACTGGTTCTAGCAAGAGTGGTCATACACACTTGGAATGCCCGAGAGAGTTTCCACTGGTTGTAGCAAGAGTGGTCATACACACTTGGAATGCCCGAGAGAGTTTCCACTGGTTCTAGCAAGAGTGGTCATACACACTTGGAATGCCCGAGAGAGTTTCCACTGGTTGTAGCAAGAGTGGTCATACACACTTGGAATGCCCGAGAGAGTTTCCACTGGTTCTAGCAAGAGTGGTCATACACACTTGGAATGCCCGAGAGAGTTTCCACTGGTTCTAGCAAGAGTGGTCATACACACTTGGAATGCCCGAGAGAGTTTCCACTGGTTCTAGCAAGAGTGGTCATACACACTTGGAATGCCCGAGAGAGTTTCCACTGGTTGTAGCAAGAGTGGTCATACACACTTGGAATGCCCGAGAGAGTTTCCACTGGTTGTAGCAAGAGTGGTCATACACACTTGGAATGCCCGAGAGAGTTTCCACTGGTTCTAGCAAGAGTGGTCATACACACTTGGAATGCCCGAGAGAGTTTCCACTGGTTGTAGCAAGAGTGGTCATACACACTTGGAATGCCCGAGAGAGTTTCCACTGGTTCTAGCAAGAGTGGTCATACACACTTGGAATGCCCGAGAGAGTTTCCACTGGTTCTAGCAAGAGTGGTCATACACACTTGGAATGCCCGAGAGAGTTTCCACTGGTTGTAGCAAGAGTGGTCATACACACTTGGAATGCCCGAGAGAGTTTCCACTGGTTGTAGCAAGAGTGGTCATACACACTTGGAATGCCCGAGAGAGTTTCCACTGGTTCTAGCAAGAGTGGTCATACACACTTGGAATGCCCGAGAGAGTTTCCACTGGTTCTAGCAAGAGTGGTCATACACACTTGGAATGCCCGAGAGAGTTTCCACTGGTTGTAGCAAGAGTGGTCATACACACTTGGAATGCCCGAGAGAGTTTCCACTGGTTCTAGCAAGAGTGGTCATACACACTTGGAATGCCCGAGAGAGTTTCCACTGGTTCTAGCAAGAGTGGTCATACACACTTGGAATGCCCGAGAGAGTTTCCACTGGTTCTAGCAAGAGTGGTCATACACACTTGGAATGCCCGAGAGAGTTTCCACTGGTTCTAGCAAGAGTGGTCATACACACTTGGAATGCCCGAGAGAGTTTCCACTGGTTGTAGCAAGAGTGGTCATACACACTTGGAATGCCCGAGAGAGTTTCCACTGGTTGTAGCAAGAGTAGTCATACACACTTGGAATGCCCGAGAGAGTTTCCACTGGTTCTAGCAAGAGTGGTCATACACACTTGGAATGCCCGAGAGAGTTTCCACTGGTTGTAGCAAGAGTTGTCATACACACTTGGAATGCCCGAGAGAGTTTCCACTGGTTCTAGCAAGAGTGGTCATACACACTTGGAATGCCCGAGAGAGTTTCCACTGGTTCTAGCAAGAGTGGTCATACACACTTGGAATGCCCGAGAGAGTTTCCACTGGTTCTAGCAAGAGTGGTCATACACACTTGGAATGCCCGAGAGAGTTTCCACTGGTTCTAGCAAGAGTGGTCATACACACTTGGAATGCCCGAGAGAGTTTCCACTGGTTGTAGCAAGAGTGGTCATACACACTTGGAATGCCCGAGAGAGTTTCCACTGGTTCTAGCAAGAGTGGTCATACACACTTGGAATGCCCGAGAGAGTTTCCACTGGTTGTAGCAAGAGTGGTCATACACACTTGGAATGCCCGAGAGAGTTTCCACTGGTTCTAGCAAGAGTGGTCATACACACTTGGAATGCCCGAGAGAGTTTCCACTGGTTCTAGCAAGAGTGGTCATACACACTTGGAATGCCCGAGAGAGTTTCCACTGGTTCTAGCAAGAGTGGTCATACACACTTGGAATGCCCGAGAGAGTTTCCACTGGTTGTAGCAAGAGTGGTCATACACACTTGGAATGCCCGAGAGAGTTTCCACTGGTTCTAGCAAGAGTGGTCATACACACTTGGAATGCCCGAGAGAGTTTCCACTGGTTGTAGCAAGAGTGGTCATACACACTTGGAATGCCCGAGAGAGTTTCCACTGGTTCTAGCAAGAGTGGTCATACACACTTGGAATGCCCGAGAGAGTTTCCACTGGTTCTAGCAAGAGTGGTCATACACACTTGGAATGCCCGAGAGAGTTTCCACTGGTTCTAGCAAGAGTGGTCATACACACTTGGAATGCCCGAGAGAGTTTCCACTGGTTGTAGCAAGAGTGGTCATACACACTTGGAATGCCCGAGAGAGTTTCCACTGGTTGTAGCAAGAGTGGTCATACACACTTGGAATGCCCGAGAGAGTTTCCACTGGTTCTAGCAAGAGTGGTCATACACACTTGGAATGCCCGAGAGAGTTTCCACTGGTTGTAGCAAGAGTGGTCATACACACTTGGAATGCCCGAGAGAGTTTCCACTGGTTCTAGCAAGAGTGGTCATACACACTTGGAATGCCCGAGAGAGTTTCCACTGGTTCTAGCAAGAGTGGTCATACACACTTGGAATGCCCGAGAGAGTTTCCACTGGTTGTAGCAAGAGTGGTCATACACACTTGGAATGCCCGAGAGAGTTTCCACTGGTTGTAGCAAGAGTGGTCATACACACTTGGAATGCCCGAGAGAGTTTCCACTGGTTCTAGCAAGAGTGGTCATACACACTTGGAATGCCCGAGAGAGTTTCCACTGGTTCTAGCAAGAGTGGTCATACACACTTGGAATGCCCGAGAGAGTTTCCACTGGTTGTAGCAAGAGTGGTCATACACACTTGGAATGCCCGAGAGAGTTTCCACTGGTTCTAGCAAGAGTGGTCATACACACTTGGAATGCCCGAGAGAGTTTCCACTGGTTCTAGCAAGAGTGGTCATACACACTTGGAATGCCCGAGAGAGTTTCCACTGGTTCTAGCAAGAGTGGTCATACACACTTGGAATGCCCGAGAGAGTTTCCACTGGTTCTAGCAAGAGTGGTCATACACACTTGGAATGCCCGAGAGAGTTTCCACTGGTTGTAGCAAGAGTGGTCATACACACTTGGAATGCCCGAGAGAGTTTCCACTGGTTGTAGCAAGAGTAGTCATACACACTTGGAATGCCCGAGAGAGTTTCCACTGGTTCTAGCAAGAGTGGTCATACACACTTGGAATGCCCGAGAGAGTTTCCACTGGTTGTAGCAAGAGTTGTCATACACACTTGGAATGCCCGAGAGAGTTTCCACTGGTTCTAGCAAGAGTGGTCATACACACTTGGAATGCCCGAGAGAGTTTCCACTGGTTCTAGCAAGAGTGGTCATACACACTTGGAATGCCCGAGAGAGTTTCCACTGGTTCTAGCAAGAGTGGTCATACACACTTGGAATGCCCGAGAGAGTTTCCACTGGTTCTAGCAAGAGTGGTCATACACACTTGGAATGCCCGAGAGAGTTTCCACTGGTTGTAGCAAGAGTGGTCATACACACTTGGAATGCCCGAGAGAGTTTCCACTGGTTCTAGCAAGAGTGGTCATACACACTTGGAATGCCCGAGAGAGTTTCCACTGGTTGTAGCAAGAGTGGTCATACACACTTGGAATGCCCGAGAGAGTTTCCACTGGTTCTAGCAAGAGTGGTCATACACACTTGGAATGCCCGAGAGAGTTTCCACTGGTTCTAGCAAGAGTGGTCATACACACTTGGAATGCCCGAGAGAGTTTCCACTGGTTCTAGCAAGAGTGGTCATACACACTTGGAATGCCCGAGAGAGTTTCCACTGGTTCTAGCAAGAGTGGTCATACACACTTGGAATGCCCGAGAGAGTTTCCACTGGTTCTAGCAAGAGTGGTCATACACACTTGGAATGCCCGAGAGAGTTTCCACTGGTTCTAGCAAGAGTGGTCATACACACTTGGAATGCCCGAGAGAGTTTCCACTGGTTCTAGCAAGAGTGGTCATACACACTTGGAATGCCCGAGAGAGTTTCCACTGGTTGTAGCAAGAGTGGTCATACACACTTGGAATGCCCGAGAGAGTTTCCACTGGTTCTAGCAAGAGTGGTCATACACACTTGGAATGCCCGAGAGAGTTTCCACTGGTTCTAGCAAGAGTGGTCATACACACTTGGAATGCCCGAGAGAGTTTCCACTGGTTCTAGCAAGAGTGGTCATACACACTTGGAATGCCCGAGAGAGTTTCCACTGGTTCTAGCAAGAGTGGTCATACACACTTGGAATGCCCGAGAGAGTTTCCACTGGTTGTAGCAAGAGTGGTCATACACACTTGGAATGCCCGAGAGAGTTTCCACTGGTTGTAGCAAGAGTAGTCATACACACTTGGAATGCCCGAGAGAGTTTCCACTGGTTCTAGCAAGAGTGGTCATACACACTTGGAATGCCCGAGAGAGTTTCCACTGGTTGTAGCAAGAGTGGTCATACACACTTGGAATGCCCGAGAGAGTTTCCACTGGTTCTAGCAAGAGTGGTCATACACACTTGGAATGCCCGAGAGAGTTTCCACTGGTTCTAGCAAGAGTGGTCATACACACTTGGAATGCCCGAGAGAGTTTCCACTGGTTCTAGCAAGAGTGGTCATACACACTTGGAATGCCCGAGAGAGTTTCCACTGGTTCTAGCAAGAGTGGTCATACACACTTGGAATGCCCGAGAGAGTTTCCACTGGTTGTAGCAAGAGTGGTCATACACACTTGGAATGCCCGAGAGAGTTTCCACTGGTTCTAGCAAGAGTGGTCATACACACTTGGAATGCCCGAGAGAGTTTCCACTGGTTGTAGCAAGAGTGGTCATACACACTTGGAATGCCCGAGAGAGTTTCCACTGGTTCTAGCAAGAGTGGTCATACACACTTGGAATGCCCGAGAGAGTTTCCACTGGTTCTAGCAAGAGTGGTCATACACACTTGGAATGCCCGAGAGAGTTTCCACTGGTTCTAGCAAGAGTGGTCATACACACTTGGAATGCCCGAGAGAGTTTCCACTGGTTGTAGCAAGAGTGGTCATACACACTTGGAATGCCCGAGAGAGTTTCCACTGGTTCTAGCAAGAGTGGTCATACACACTTGGAATGCCCGAGAGAGTTTCCACTGGTTGTAGCAAGAGTGGTCATACACACTTGGAATGCCCGAGAGAGTTTCCACTGGTTCTAGCAAGAGTGGTCATACACACTTGGAATGCCCGAGAGAGTTTCCACTGGTTCTAGCAAGAGTGGTCATACACACTTGGAATGCCCGAGAGAGTTTCCACTGGTTCTAGCAAGAGTGGTCATACACACTTGGAATGCCCGAGAGAGTTTCCACTGGTTGTAGCAAGAGTGGTCATACACACTTGGAATGCCCGAGAGAGTTTCCACTGGTTGTAGCAAGAGTGGTCATACACACTTGGAATGCCCGAGAGAGTTTCCACTGGTTCTAGCAAGAGTGGTCATACACACTTGGAATGCCCGAGAGAGTTTCCACTGGTTGTAGCAAGAGTGGTCATACACACTTGGAATGCCCGAGAGAGTTTCCACTGGTTCTAGCAAGAGTGGTCATACACACTTGGAATGCCCGAGAGAGTTTCCACTGGTTCTAGCAAGAGTGGTCATACACACTTGGAATGCCCGAGAGAGTTTCCACTGGTTGTAGCAAGAGTGGTCATACACACTTGGAATGCCCGAGAGAGTTTCCACTGGTTGTAGCAAGAGTGGTCATACACACTTGGAATGCCCGAGAGAGTTTCCACTGGTTCTAGCAAGAGTGGTCATACACACTTGGAATGCCCGAGAGAGTTTCCACTGGTTCTAGCAAGAGTGGTCATACACACTTGGAATGCCCGAGAGAGTTTCCACTGGTTGTAGCAAGAGTGGTCATACACACTTGGAATGCCCGAGAGAGTTTCCACTGGTTCTAGCAAGAGTGGTCATACACACTTGGAATGCCCGAGAGAGTTTCCACTGGTTCTAGCAAGAGTGGTCATACACACTTGGAATGCCCGAGAGAGTTTCCACTGGTTCTAGCAAGAGTGGTCATACACACTTGGAATGCCCGAGAGAGTTTCCACTGGTTCTAGCAAGAGTGGTCATACACACTTGGAATGCCCGAGAGAGTTTCCACTGGTTGTAGCAAGAGTGGTCATACACACTTGGAATGCCCGAGAGAGTTTCCACTGGTTGTAGCAAGAGTAGTCATACACACTTGGAATGCCCGAGAGAGTTTCCACTGGTTCTAGCAAGAGTGGTCATACACACTTGGAATGCCCGAGAGAGTTTCCACTGGTTGTAGCAAGAGTTGTCATACACACTTGGAATGCCCGAGAGAGTTTCCACTGGTTCTAGCAAGAGTGGTCATACACACTTGGAATGCCCGAGAGAGTTTCCACTGGTTCTAGCAAGAGTGGTCATACACACTTGGAATGCCCGAGAGAGTTTCCACTGGTTCTAGCAAGAGTGGTCATACACACTTGGAATGCCCGAGAGAGTTTCCACTGGTTCTAGCAAGAGTGGTCATACACACTTGGAATGCCCGAGAGAGTTTCCACTGGTTGTAGCAAGAGTGGTCATACACACTTGGAATGCCCGAGAGAGTTTCCACTGGTTCTAGCAAGAGTGGTCATACACACTTGGAATGCCCGAGAGAGTTTCCACTGGTTGTAGCAAGAGTGGTCATACACACTTGGAATGCCCGAGAGAGTTTCCACTGGTTCTAGCAAGAGTGGTCATACACACTTGGAATGCCCGAGAGAGTTTCCACTGGTTCTAGCAAGAGTGGTCATACACACTTGGAATGCCCGAGAGAGTTTCCACTGGTTCTAGCAAGAGTGGTCATACACACTTGGAATGCCCGAGAGAGTTTCCACTGGTTCTAGCAAGAGTGGTCATACACACTTGGAATGCCCGAGAGAGTTTCCACTGGTTCTAGCAAGAGTGGTCATACACACTTGGAATGCCCGAGAGAGTTTCCACTGGTTCTAGCAAGAGTGGTCATACACACTTGGAATGCCCGAGAGAGTTTCCACTGGTTCTAGCAAGAGTGGTCATACACACTTGGAATGCCCGAGAGAGTTTCCACTGGTTCTAGCAAGAGTGGTCATACACACTTGGAATGCCCGAGAGAGTTTCCACTGGTTCTAGCAAGAGTGGTCATACACACTTGGAATGCCCGAGAGAGTTTGCACTGGTTCTAGCAAGAGTGGTCATACACACTTGGAATGCCCGAGAGAGTTTCCACTGGTTCTAGCAAGAGTGGTCATACACACTTGGAATGCCCGAGAGAGTTTCCACTGGTTGTAGCAAGAGTGGTCATACACACTTGGAATGCCCGAGAGAGTTTCCACTGGTTCTAGCAAGAGTGGTCATACACACTTGGAATGCCCGAGAGAGTTTCCACTGGTTGTAGCAAGAGTGGTCATACACACTTGGAATGCCCGAGAGAGTTTCCACTGGTTCTAGCAAGAGTGGTCATACACACTTGGAATGCCCGAGAGAGTTTCCACTGGTTCTAGCAAGAGTGGTCATACACACTTGGAATGCCCGAGAGAGTTTCCACTGGTTCTAGCAAGAGTGGTCATACACACTTGGAATGCCCGAGAGAGTTTCCACTGGTTCTAGCAAGAGTGGTCATACACACTTGGAATGCCCGAGAGAGTTTCCACTGGTTGTAGCAAGAGTGGTCATACACACTTGGAATGCCCGAGAGAGTTTCCACTGGTTCTAGCAAGAGTGGTCATACACACTTGGAATGCCCGAGAGAGTTTCCACTGGTTCTAGCAAGAGTGGTCATACACACTTGGAATGCCCGAGAGAGTTTCCACTGGTTCTAGCAAGAGTGGTCATACACACTTGGAATGCCCGAGAGAGTTTCCACTGGTTCTAGCAAGAGTGGTCATACACACTTGGAATGCCCGAGAGAGTTTCCACTGGTTGTAGCAAGAGTGGTCATACACACTTGGAATGCCCGAGAGAGTTTCCACTGGTTCTAGCAAGAGTGGTCATACACACTTGGAATGCCCGAGAGAGTTTCCACTGGTTCTAGCAAGAGTGGTCATACACACTTGGAATGCCCGAGAGAGTTTCCACTGGTTCTAGCAAGAGTGGTCATACACACTTGGAATGCCCGAGAGAGTTTCCACTGGTTCTAGCAAGAGTGGTCATACACACTTGGAATGCCCGAGAGAGTTTCCACTGGTTGTAGCAAGAGTGGTCATACACACTTGGAATGCCCGAGAGAGTTTCCACTGGTTGTAGCAAGAGTGGTCATACACACTTGGAATGCCCGAGAGAGTTTCCACTGGTTCTAGCAAGAGTGGTCATACACACTTGGAATGCCCGAGAGAGTTTCCACTGGTTCTAGCAAGAGTGGTCATACACACTTGGAATGCCCGAGAGAGTTTCCACTGGTTCTAGCAAGAGTGGTCATACACACTTGGAATGCCCGAGAGAGTTTCCACTGGTTCCAGCAAGAGTGGTCATACACACTTGGAATGCCCGAGAGAGTTTCCACTGGTTCTAGCAAGAGTGGTCATACACACTTGGAATGCCCGAGAGAGTTTCCACTGGTTGTAGCAAGAGTGGTCATACACACTTGGAATGCCCGAGAGAGTTTCCACTGGTTCTAGCAAGAGTGGTCATACACACTTGGAATGCCCGAGAGAGTTTCCACTGGTTCTAGCAAGAGTGGTCATACACACTTGGAATGCCCGAGAGAGTTTCCACTGGTTCTAGCAAGAGTGGTCATACACACTTGGAATGCCCGAGAGAGTTTCCACTGGTTCTAGCAAGAGTGGTCATACACACTTGGAATGCCCGAGAGAGTTTCCACTGGTTCTAGCAAGAGTTGTCATACACACTTGGAATGCCCGAGAGAGTTTCCACTGGTTGTAGCAAGAGTGGTCATACACACTTGGAATGCCCGAGAGAGTTTCCACTGGTTCTAGCAAGAGTGGTCTGATTAACTCTCTTATTAAAACTTGTTCCATAACGAACCCATAAAAAGACGGTGAATAGAAGAAGAGAGACGCGCGAAACCCCTCCGCCCTCTCTCCTAGGTGCCATGTCCCTTTTGATCCTCCGATGATCTCTCTCAATCAACTGGGATTTCACGGATGTTGCCTTCTCCCGATTCTCCGGTCTTCTCGCATGCCGAGTGTAATCCAGGTCTTGATTTGCTCAACTCGCTATAGCTGAATCACACTCCTAAGTGCATTAAAATAAATTTAGTAGATTAAGCATTTTTTATACATTATAACAACGTGTTAAAAAAAAGAACATAGAGGAAGTGAACTGGAATCAAGTTTTTTAGAAAAGCGTTTTCATCAAATTCCGCAAAGACGCAAGCGGACCGTATCGATAACGACTTCGAACGACACACGGTTAAAGAGTTGGGATGAAAAGATGTGAATTGAGGAGGACCATGGGTTGTGATGGGAATGTTTTTTTCTGAGAAAGAACTTGAGAAGCATAATCAATTCATTCGTTACTCTTGTTATTGGTATGAGGTTGAATCGTTTAAATCTTAAAGGCTTTCGTTCAAATAAAAAATATTTTTGTTTGATTTTTCTCAACAAAAAAACTTATAAACCGTTTATTATTGAATTATTCATTGAATGTATTAAAATTATAATTAATATATTGAATATATTAATTATTGAATTTTTTTTTTTAAAAACTTATAATTATAAAAACTTATAAACAAATATTATAAAAAATTTAAACATAAATATAATCATTCATAAGTTCTGAAATTAAAGAGCGGAAATTCAACTCTTATATTCAGAAAATTAAGAAGTCGCTTTTGTGATCGTCGATGGCGAAGATTTTGACAACATCACAACATCGGGAAAGGGTCAAGTCTTCGAAAAATTTCGAAACCTTGATGCCGTATCATTCAAATCTGAAAGCTTTCGTTGCATACACCAAATCAATATAGCTACTCGGATTGTTAGAAACGACGGGTTTCTGTCTCAAACTTCGATATCTCAGCATTGGGATTTAATTTGATAAGTGCTGTTCAGTTGATTGAAAGTATTTTAGAAACACAACATTGGTAAAAAGGAACCACAATGAAACCAAGACGCGGTCGAGAGAGAGGTCGAGAAACACGAAGGATACGGAGGAAGTTTTAAGTGTTTATCCGTTGATTTTCTACTCAAAATCAACAGTTGGGTGGAGGAAGAAAAGTTGAGGATAAATGGGTAAGCAAGTGCCCCGTGAAGAGAGAAAACACGGCAGCGATGGAATGAATGTCTGATGACCGTCTGACAATAATTGCTAGAAGAGCTAGAGAAAGAGGGAGAGGGGAGAGAGAAAGGAAAAAGAGAGGGAGAGAGTGAGAAAGAGATAAGGATAGAGCGATGGAGAGAGAGAGAGAGAGAGAGAGAGAGAGAGAGAGAGAGAGAGAGAGAGAGAGAGAGAGAGAGAAGAATGCAGAAAATGAGAAGGAAAGAACAAGAGAGAGATTTTACGAGCCAGAGATAAAGAGATAAAGAGGGAGAGAGGAAGAGAGAGAGAAGATAGATAGCAGTCACGAATTGACAACATATCAATTCAGATCAACGGAATATAGATACAGAGAGTGGAAGGGAAGAGTCTGGAGCTGCAAAGACTGAATGAACACAAGAGAATTCGGGCGAGAAGTAGAACGGGTTCAACGTAGGTTGAAAAGGGTTTTAATGACGAAGCCTCAGCATCCGAACAGCTGACCAGTGACTCTCATGACGACTTTGAGCCTAATAAAATGAATTAAAACTACTTTTAAGACCAATGGGAGCATCAACAAGGTCGTAGGATGCTACCAGTCTGGAGACATAGGGTGAGTCACTCAAACATAGAACTGAGAATAGGAATAGATGCTCAGTCGCCTTTCTCGTCTCCCACCTCCCGTCACTCGACAAACATTGAGGAAGAATCAGAAAAAAGACTATCAAGAGAGGGAGACGAAGATTAATAAATAAAGCGAGAGACAGATAAGAAGGTAGAGAGACGGGAAGATGGAGGAAAGAAGAGAAACCGACAGAAAAATGACCCATATTATTGCTAACATCTTTTACTTCCTTACTCTCTTGCTTTCGAAGGTACTTTCTCTGTTACTTTACTTGGTCATCTATCTTTTCTCTTTGTTTTGCATGACTGTATTCCCCCTCCTCTCTCCCTTCAACTCGCTTTCTCTCTCTCCCTGTCCTTCCCTATCCCCCTCTCTATCTCTCTATCTCTCTATATATCTCTCTCTCTCCTTCTCTCGGTGTCTCTCTCTCTCCTTCTCTCGGTGGCTCTCTCTCTCCTTCTCTCGGTGTCTCTCTCTCTCCTCCTCTCGGTGTCTCTCTCTCTCTCTATCTCTCCCAGTCTTGCGCTTTCCCCTTCTTTCACCTCTCCTAACCTTTTTTCTCTGTCTTTCTTCTATCCGAAGGAGTCTTGTTTGTTTGCACAAAAGCAGAGTTTCCTGCCTGTCTTGGATGCGAGGAACACCAGATAAGAGGAAGCAATAATTTATTCTGCCGTGCATGCATGTGCTGATATTCTCATTCCTACAAAATTCGAACATACAAATACTCGGGAAACGATACAAATTCGGACACTTGACGAAATATGCGATTGGAGAGTTTTTGAGTATGCTTTTGATATGGGATCTCTCACAAAAGAAGCATGTGTCTTTTTGATTTGAGGGGAGCCGAGCCAATGGGCTCAAAACCCTATGGGTCCAACTTGAGGCGGGTATGTGGCGGTGAGGAGGAGGGTGAAACCGCCGGGACACATGTTTGGGAAAGAACTTGAGGCATAGAGATGGGAGACGGAGTCTGGATGCGATCGGTTGAGAGCTCAGAGGAACTCAGGCAAACCTGAAAACGAAAATCCCTGGCTGGTGTTGAGCGGGAAAGTTGCAAGTCAGAGAGGTAGGGAGTAGGGAAAGAGGAAAAAAGAGATAGATGAAAAGAGATAAAGAAGAAAGAAAGAAAGAAAGAAATAGAGAGAGAAATGGATAGATAGAGAGAGTCGGAGAAAGAGACCTTGGAAAGATTCAAGTTAGTAGTATGAATGATGTTGATGCGGTCATCCTCTTCAGAGTCGGCTATTGTGATCTCTCTGCTGTCATTGTCATCTGAAGAAGACAAGGGCGGGGAACACGAGGAGTTTGTCCGAGTCGAGTTCTTATCATCCGCCCTCGGCCGCTTCTTCTTCTGGGCTCGGGTTGTCGGGTGTGGTCTGTAATCTCACATTAATCTTCAATAATGATTTTGCCCTATGATAAATTAACCGGGTGTTTTTTTTTAATCTAAAAATTCTCAGTTACCCAGTTGAAAAGCAATTACTGGGTGTGACATGAGCGCGACTATTGTGCGAAAGGCCCCGAGTTCGACCCCTTCCGAGAACAATCCAGCCTTTGTGAACAAAGGTTTTGGGAAATTTTTTTCTGCACGAACCTGTTTTTTCTCCACGAACCTATTTTTCTTCCCATTGATGACTAATAAGCTAGTTGAGAAAATATCTTGGAAACCTCATATTTCTGTCAAAGTATGTATATACTGGTAAACGTTGTCTGACAAATGTTTTTTTTGGCCAACTTTTCCTTTCAAATGAATGTTTGGCACACTTTGTCTCAAAAATGAGTGTTTTGACCAACTTAGAAAAAAAATCCAATGGATGTTTTGGCCAACTTTGCCTGTAAAGTTATTTTTCTAGTATATGAACTATCGCGCAGAAAAAAGCAAGTCTTCCGGGCGGGATCGAACCCAGACCATCTTGACTCAAACCGGGAGCGCGTGTTACCATTAAACCACGGAGACACATTGCTATTCCGTGCGATAGTGTTATATGAAAGGCTCATATGCCTTGTTCTAAACTATGAAACTTAGAATTTGAAGATTTTCCATTCATCTTCCATCTCTCTTCTGTCTTAATCGTGAATTCAGGAGTTACGCTCCATTCATAAGCATGCGTGACTAAGAGAACAAGGCATATGAGCATTTCATATAACACTATCGCACGGAATAGCAATGTGTCTCAGTGGTGTAATGGTATACGCGCTCCCGGTTTGAGTCGAGATGGTATGGGTTCGATCCCGCCCGGAGGACTTGTTTTTTTCTGTGCGATAGTTCAATCATTTGTCATCTTAACCAGGCGTCACTGCCTTTAAACTGTGTAACTTAGAATTTGAAGATTTTCTAGTATACTATTTTGTCTGACAAATGAGTGTTTTTCTGACAGTTCGGCGTCATCGCTTGCCCTGCTGACCGCGAGATGTCCGGAACTTCTTCTTGTCTCTGTTTGCACTATGCACTGGAAATTAAACATTATAGTTCTACGAATGAATTTTTTTTTAAAATCTGAAACTCTTCTGTTAAAAAGTTTATTTTGTTCCTTTTAAGAGACTGAAATTTTTTTTTCCGAGAAAATTTTCAATTTGGTTGCATAACGATTTTAGCAAAATTATCCAATTTTTTAATCTCTTGTTTTCTTTCTCTGGAAAGAATTATGATCACTTTCTTAACAGTTCGGAGTGAACGATTACAATGATTACCTATGACTATTGAATTTTATTTAATCAATCTAAGTTTTAGCTTAAGGCAAAGTATTTCTTGTGTAAATGATTTTTGATATACCGAGCAGATGATGCAAAAGTTATAAGCCTTGAATGCATAAAGAGCTACAATTTTCGCAAGATTAGTTAACTTTTCATCCCTTGTTTGAACATTTAAACTTTAATATTATATTAAACATTTCTTAACTTTCAGTGGATTTAGAAAATGACCTGGACAAAAAAATTGGTTTGAAAAATATCTTAAAATCTAACTGAAGTGTTTCTAAACATTATCCGGAACTGATCCACAGAATGATTACTACAGAGAATACTTGAAAGGTATCTATTTACAAAGTACTTTAAAGTGTTCAAAGAAGTGACCTGGAAGAGATCTATAAATTGATCTCAAAGAGATGTCCATAAATACCTGAAAATGATCTGCAAAGCGAGCTATGCCTGAGTGGTGGGATATGAATGCTGCGATTGCGGAGACGACGAAAACTAGTAAGACGAGGCAGGCGGTCACTACAAACACCCATCTGAAAGAGATATTCAATCATTTCATCCAAGTGACTTTGCAACTGTAAGATTTTATGTAAGAACAGTGTATGAAGAAGGAAACACCGCATCTCTACAGTCCTTTAGTTGTTACCGTTTTTCTACAAAAGATGTTACCGAAAAATTGCAAAAGAACTGTTTCCTTGGTGGTTTACTGGTAACGCGCGTTTTTGTTCCGATTAGGCAAAGCCATTATCGTGGGTTCGATTTTGTTCGAGTACCAGCTTTTTCGAAGCAATAATATCATATTCCCATTTACAGAATGTTTTTGATAAACTACGTTAGCTACGGAGACCCCAATATCTCTATGTATACATATGGCAGCCGAATAGTCTTATCTTTTCCGAAACAACGCGTTCTCTCAGTGTGTTTTATTATGAAAGCTGAGATGTAATGGCGGAAACTTGCCGAGATCTTGATCAGGACGTAAGAGAGTTGGCTGGGTTCAATCCATATCAGTAGACTACCTTTTGTTCTAGCGGTAGTTCAATCACAGTTATAATAATAGCGGAGAAGTGCAGTGTGATGTTGCTCTTACTACTTTTCGCAAATACAAACTTGCTATTTCTCAAAACTTTTTGATAAATTTTCTTAGAGAGATTGAAACCGTTGAACTCGATGGGAAATTATAAAAACTTAAAAACTTATCAGGTTTTTCCCTGATATCATTGATTGCGAATCATGTGCATAAACTTTTAAAGAATCCCAAATAAAAATGAACACATTAACTAATATTGTAGATGCCCTTGCCAAAATAAATTTTAGTAAGCTAGTTACCTAAAACACACAGTATGAATGAAGAAAACTGGAGAAAAATTGGGAACTAAAAAGAAAAATCCATTTCATTCATAGTAACACAATATTTCAGAGACACCACTCTATAGGAGTTCGGGTAAACAAAGAAACCGCATACATAAATGTATCAAAAAAGCGAGAGAGAGAGAGACACTGAGAGAGAGTGTGTGTGAAAGAGAGAAAGAGAGCGAGAGATAGAGAGAAACAAAGACAGAGGGAGAGATACACAGATGCAGACAGAAGAGAAACGAAGAAAAAACTAATACATTACACGCATCATTCCCCTTTTGTTCCCGCATGTCTCAATGTCTTTCTTAGATGGAATTTCCAAAATTTTCCATAACTCTAATGTCTCTGATGAAAATTCTCAATTTTTTTAGTGTAGTCAAACTTTTGTACTCCATCAGTAAGAAGAGTGAACTATCTTCAAGAAGCCTTTTTCCAAAACCTTTAACTTTGTCCTTAAAATGACATAGTAACAGCACTGTAGCTAGACAAATTATCTTGCATCTATGTATCTCTTTGATGATACATAAATTTGCATGAAATGTTTCCAAAAATTTCTAATTCTAGAATTAGTGCGCGCATCAGGAAATTCCCTTTCAATTGGTTATAGTCGATGAAAACCCAGAATGGTAATACAGACAATATGATTTAACGTATTCTTCTCTCATTTAACAGGAGTCCAACCCATTCGTTTTCCTTTTTTCGGGCTTAATTGAACCCACTCTTCCCTATCGAGAGCGAGACTATCAAGGAAACTTTTCATAACGCGCTCACTCCAGGTAAGAGAAAGACGAGTGGGTTGGATTACGCCCGAATAGGGAGAAACGAATAGGTTCGATATAGCCCCAGAGAATAATCGCCTTCGTCTGTTCAAACATAACTACTATTCGTAAACTGAATTCCACGTTTCTGGTAGAAAATTTGAATTTTCCGTACTATTTTCATAACTCTGCCAATGTTTCATCAGTTTTTTGAAATTGTCACTTTTTTGAAATTTCGCAGTTTATGTGTTTTGAGAGTTTTTCATAAAATAATTAGAATCGGTTAGAACCCACAATGGTATTTTAATCTCCATCCGGCCGTCCCCTTTGCCCAGCTCTGCTTGGGAGAATGTGGCCTGAGTGGAGTTCAGTGAGAGCGTAGACTCCTCTTCGGCGCTAGTAGTAACCTCCGCCGGTGTCTCTGTCGTCATGTCCTTAAGCAGCGCTCTTAGACTTTTCGAAAATTTTTAACTTGCTCGCACTCCCGGTAAAAAACCAAAAGATAGCTGGGTTCGCTTCCACCCCGTAGACAAGCTTTTGTCCGGTTGATAATTCAATCGGTGTTATAAAATTGACGTTTTATAGGCAACTGCTACATAGTGAAAAATACACAAGTTTCCAAAAAGTTATCATTTCAGTTCTCGTTTTCAATGAAACAGGAAAAGCCTGCCCCCCTCATTTCAATTCGATTCTTCTGTCATTATTAGCAACTTTCAAATAAAAAAGAAGACTCGTTTTCTATGTTATTTAGTAGTAGCGAGAATAGGTACTATGGATTAATTAAAAAGCTTGACATCAAAAGACTTGGTTTGGAGTAAGACGTTCAGAGAGATTTGAGAAAACGACCTTTTCGAGCTTGTAAGAAGTATAAAAATGAAATAGATTTCTTTAAAGTTTTCGAGTTTATCATGGTCGCTGGAAACCGATGACTAGTTATCAAACCTTGAATGGATCAATAATTTGCTCTCCGATCTCGTCTATGATTTTGTTGAGTCCTTCCATATAATTCTTCTCGTTGAATAAGTTAGTATACTGATTGAATACGCGTTCCATCAGATTATTTGGTAGCTTCAGATGAGAACCGGTCTGCAAAAAGAATCTTTTAAAAAACCATTCAGCGCGTATCAGATTTTTAAGCGGAATAAAAGAATTTTATTTAGAATCAAAAACCACTCTGATACTATTCTCGATTTCGCTCTCTTGAAGAATACTCTATTTTTTTCTTCAATGAAAACTTTTACAAGACAACAAATAACAAAAAAAAACTTGATTATTTGCATCAATGGCATCTAAGTTTTCCGGGACTTCATGTTTCCAGCAAATTTTATGAGAGCGAAAAGTATTTTCGAGAAGGGTGAGAAACTTCCACAATGAAGAAAATAAACTCACACGAACATACGCAAGCTTTGCTTGCTCTACCCCTACCAAGAGGAGGAAGTTACGACAGCTCATGTTAGAGAGGCCGAACTCGTCTGCCAGCCCGTCTCCAAATTGGGTCTGCAACGAGGGGAGAAATTGTGTATGTGAACTGGGTCTGCAATGAGTGGATAAATTGGGACTGTGAATTGGGTCTGCAAGGAGGGGAGAAATTGGGTCTGTGAACTGGGAATGCAGTGAGGAAGCATGATCAAACTTATCTTCATGACGCCTTTCCCTTGTTCAGGTTAACCTCTTTTCCTGAGATGAGATATAGACAGAAACATCGTAGAACCATACACTTCTCGCTCACCTTTTCACTGCTAGCGCGTATAGCAGAGGAAAGGATAAAAATTGTGCAAGCACCGCCAAAATTATTAATAACCCCTCAGGATCAGCCTGGGAGGCCGAACCTGTCGGAATAGGATTAAAGTAATTTGTGAAAACGTATTGTTTCTATTCATTACTGTTAAGTAAATTTGCATACTGTTTACAACTTGGATTTTGGTTCGTTAATTCGTCTTTTTTCACGCAACAATATCATTCTTTGATCACCGTTGCTCGCTACTCCGTTGCTTCTTTACTGACTCGTTCCTTCTATCGAGGGTCTGATCTCGCGGATTCTTCGGAATTATAAATTAGAATCTCTAAGCGTTCTTTCAATATTTCTAGTGTAACTGCGCGTTTATTGTCCAAGATTCCTCATTTACAAACTTTTTTTCTTCAGCCTTGTTGGCACGCACACTTAAAAATTATTTATGGCCAGAAATGTATGAATCAATTCTTCAGCCTTGTTGGCACGCACACTTAAAAATTATTTATGGCCAGAAATGTATGAATCAATTCTTCAGCCTTGTTGGCACGCAAACTTAAAAATTATTTATGGCCAGAAATGTATGAATCAATTCTTCAGCCTTGTTGGCACGCACACTTAAAAATTATTTATGGCCAGAAATGTATGAATCAATTCTTCAGCCTTGTTGGCACGCACACTTAAAAATTATTTATGGCCAGAAATGTATGAATCAATTCTTCAGCCTTGTTGGCACGCACACTTAAAATTATTTATGGCCAGAAATGTATGAATCAATTCTTCAGCCTTGTTGGCACGCACACTTAAAAATTATTTATGGCCAGAAATGTATGAATCAATTCTTCAGCCTTGTTGGCACGCACACTTAAAAATTATTTATGGCCAGAAATGTATGAATCAATTCTTCAGCCTTGTTGGCACGCAAACTTAAAAATTATTTATGGCCAGAAATGTATGAATCAATTCTTCAGCCTTGTTGGCACGCACACTTAAAATTATTTATGGCCAGAAATGTATGAATCAATTCTTCAGCCTTGTTGGCACGCACACTTAAAAATTATTTATGGCCAGAAATGTATGAATCAATTCTTCAGCCTTGTTGGCACGCACACTTAAAATTATTTATGGCCAGAAATGTATGAATCAATTCTTCAGCCTTGTTGGCACGCACACTTAAAAATTATTTATGGCCAGAAATGTATGAATCAATTCTTCAGCCTTGTTGGCACGCACACTTAAAAATTATTTATGGCCAGAAATGTATGAATCAATTCTTCAGCCTTGTTGGCACGCACACTTAAAAATTATTTATGGCCAGAAATGTATGAATCAATTCTTCAGCCTTGTTGGCACGCACACTTAAAATTATTTATGGCCAGAAATGTATGAATCAATTCTTCAGCCTTGTTGGCACGCACACTTAAAAATTATTTATGGCCAGAAATGTATGAATCAATTCTTCAGCCTTGTTGGCACGCACACTTAAAAATTATTTATGGCCAGAAATGTATGAATCAATTCTTCAGCCTTGTTGGCACGCACACTTAAAATTATTTATGGCCAGAAATGTATGAATCAATTCTTCAGCCTTGTTGGCACGCACACTTAAAAATTATTTATGGCCAGAAATGTATGAATCAATTCTTCAGCCTTGTTGGCACGCACACTTAAAAATTATTTATGGCCAGAAATGTATGAATCAATTCTTCAGCCTTGTTGGCACGCACACTTAAAAATTATTTATGGCCAGAAATGTATGAATCAATTCTTCAGCCTTGTTGGCACGCACACTTAAAATTATTTATGGCCAGAAATGTATGAATCAATTCTTCAGCCTTGTTGGCACGCACACTTAAAAATTATTTATGGCCAGAAATGTATGAATCAATTCTTCAGCCTTGTTGGCACGCACACTTAAAATTATTTATGGCCAGAAATGTATGAATCAATTCTTCAGCCTTGTTGGCACGCACACTTAAAATTATTTATGGCCAGAAATGTATGAATCAATTCTTCAGCCTTGTTGGCACGCACACTTAAAAATTATTTATGGCCAGAAATGTATGAATCAATTCTTCAGCCTTGTTGGCACGCACACTTAAAAATTATTTATGGCCAGAAATGTATGAATCAATTCTTCAGCCTTGTTGGCACGCACACTTAAAAATTATTTATGGCCAGAAATGTATGAATCAATTCTTCAGCCTTGTTGGCACGCACACTTAAAAATTATTTATGGCCAGAAATGTATGAATCAATTCTTCAGCCTTGTTGGCACGCACACTTAAAAATTATTTTTGGCCAGAAATGTATGAATCAATTCTTCAGCCTTGTTGGCACGCACACTTAAAATTATTTATGGCCAGAAATGTATGAATCAATTCTTCAGCCTTGTTGGCACGCACACTTAAAAATTATTTATGGCCAGAAATGTATGAATCAATTCTTCAGCCTTGTTGGCACGCACACTTAAAAATTATTTATGGCCAGAAATGTATGAATCAATTCTTCAGCCTTGTTGGCACGCACACTTAAAAATTATTTATGGCCAGAAATGTATGAATCAATTCTTCAGCCTTGTTGGCACGCACACTTAAAAATTATTTATGGCCAGAAATGTATGAATCAATTCTTCAGCCTTGTTGGCACGCACACTTAAAAATTATTTTTGGCCAGAAATGTATGAATCAATTCTTCAGCCTTGTTGGCACGCACACTTAAAATTATTTATGGCCAGAAATGTATGAATCAATTCTTCAGCCTTGTTGGCACGCACACTTAAAAATTATTTATGGCCAGAAATGTATGAATCAATTCTTCAGCCTTGTTGGCACGCACACTTAAAAATTATTTATGGCCAGAAATGTATGAATCAATTCTTCAGCCTTGTTGGCACGCACACTTAAAATTATTTATGGCCAGAAATGTATGAATCAATTCTTCAGCCTTGTTGGCACGCACACTTAAAATTATTTATGGCCAGAAATGTATGAATCAATTCTTCAGCCTTGTTGGCACGCACACTTAAAAATTATTTATGGCCAGAAATGTATGAATCAATTCTTCAACCTTGTTGGCACGCACACTTAAAAATTATTTATGGCCAGAAATGTATGAATCAATTCTTCAGCCTTGTTGGCACGCACACTTAAAAATTATTTATGGCCAGAAATGTATGAATCAATTCTTCAGCCTTGTTGGCACGCACACTTAAAAATTATTTATGGCCAGAAATGTATGAATCAATTCTTCAGCCTTGTTGGCACGCACACTTAAAATTATTTATGGCCAGAAATGTATGAATCAATTCTTCAGCCTTGTTGGCACGCACACTTAAAAATTATTTATGGCCAGAAATGTATGAATCAATTCTTCAGCCTTGTTGGCACGCACACTTAAAAATTATTTATGGCCAGAAATGTATGAATCAATTCTTCAGCCTTGTTGGCACGCACACTTAAAAATTATTTATGGCCAGAAATGTATGAATCAATTCTTCAGCCTTGTTGGCACGCACACTTAAAAATTATTTATGGCCAGAAATGTATGAATCAATTCTTCAGCCTTGTTGGCACGCACACTTAAAAATTATTTATGGCCAGAAATGTATGAATCAATTCTTCAGCCTTGTTGGCACGCACACTTAAAATTATTTATGGCCAGAAATGTATGAATCAATTCTTCAGCCTTGTTGGCACGCACACTTAAAATTATTTATGGCCAGAAATGTATGAATCAATTCTTCAGCCTTGTTGGCACGCACACTTAAAAATTATTTATGGCCAGAAATGTATGAATCAATTCTTCAGCCTTGTTGGCACGCACACTTAAAAATTATTTATGGCCAGAAATGTATGAATCAATTCTTCAGCCTTGTTGGCACGCACACTTAAAAATTATTTATGGCCAGAAATGTATGAATCAATTCTTCAGCCTTGTTGGCACGCACACTTAAAAATTATTTATGGCCAGAAATGTATGAATCAATTCTTCAGCCTTGTTGGCACGCACACTTAAAAATTATTTATGGCCAGAAATGTATGAATCAATTCTTCAGCCTTGTTGGCACGCACACTTAAAAATTATTTATGGCCAGAAATGTATGAATCAATTCTTCAGCCTTGTTGGCACGCACACTTAAAATTATTTATGGCCAGAAATGTATGAATCAATTCTTCAGCCTTGTTGGCACGCACACTTAAAAATTATTTATGGCCAGAAATGTATGAATCAATTCTTCAGCCTTGTTGGCACGCACACTTAAAAATTATTTATGGCCAGAAATGTATGAATCAATTCTTCAGCCTTGTTGGCACGCACACTTAAAAATTATTTATGGCCAGAAATGTATGAATCAATTCTTCAGCCTTGTTGGCACGCACACTTAAAAATTATTTATGGCCAGAAATGTATGAATCAATTCTTCAGCCTTGTTGGCACGCACACTTAAAAATTATTTATGGCCAGAAATGTATGAATCAATCAAGTTTTCTGTATTCATACATGGTTTAGCGGATGATCTCTCAATTCAAACCATGCACTCAGCCATGAAGGAACTCAATCAATCTGCGAAATGCCCGAGGCTCGAAAAAGCATACGCCCGAGCCGCCGGACGAAAAATCTGCTCACCATATCTGTGCCATTGATCGTTTGATTGTCGGCTGTGTGGATTCTCTTTGCAAGAATCACAAAGAGCTGCACTTCTTCAGTCTCATTGGAGTGGCATTCGGGAGGGGAACTCTCCGTGTAAAGAATGTTGGCAGCATTGACGCCTTAACGCACTCAATTTTTTTCCTTCGCAATCTAGTTCAGGGAAGAGATTCATAGACAAAAGAACCATATACCATCCATTTCGACTTGATTACAATTTTATCCATGTTTCTGAAGTTTTACGAGTAAGAGCTTGAATCAGATTATAACTTGGACAACTTGGTCTCGATGTGTTCAAATCTTGCTAAATACCGAGCTCAGAGTTGCTGATGAGGTGATGAATAAGAATCGATTTTTAACGACGCCGAACTCAACCGACAATTTGAGGGTTGCCAGACTGATATGTAGTATAGATCTCACGAAACCGACAGTCACGCTACGCTTGAATTTGTCTTATGTGTCTTATCGGAGAGCATTCTACTAAAGAGGCCACTTAACAGCAATCATCGTTCTATGAAATGGATTTGAAAACTTGATGCAGAATTTGATCCCCATCTTCAATAACTGTATGTAGGTAGATTTTAAAGTACAATACTTATTGTGGTGGAAAATGATTTGTAAAAACATCGTTTTACAGGAGAGAAGTTTTTCCAGCATAACCTTGTGGCAATCAACGCCATCATCTCAGAAATTTTAAAACTTGTAAAGGATATGTTTATATGTTCAAACCTAGTTTTTAAATCAGAACTACGTCTTCAATTTTTCAAATCGAAAACGCAAAATAAATAATTTTTTCCTCACAATTCAACAAAAATCATTAAAAAATACATATTGAATTTTCACGTTAATGTATGTATGTGTGAAAAAACGCCAAATCATGACTATTTTTTAAAGTTTAGGAACTATTTATTAATTGATTCAGTAAATCGATAAAAACTTTTCATGCCAGAAATTTCAAAACTAACTCACGTTTCACCTGTTGAAGAATGTTCTCATGTATGGTAGAACGCCATTGATCGGTTAATATGTGATCCGGATCGCACAGGGTGGAAAGAGGTGGCGTGTTACACTGCAAAAAAGAGAGCCTCTCAGCTCACAAATAATTGAGATCGCGCGTGCCAAGGTATTACACCTGGTACCAAGCTCATGTCTCCTTTGTTCTTACGAGGCACATGAATTAACTCTAACGCATGGGGAACGAGAAGTCATCTTCATTATCCACTTCATATTCCCCGTTACTCGGTTGCTTCTTTCAATTCTCGCTCGTCTTAAGGACACTCTAAATTTGTGGACTTTCCGTAGTCGAAAGCTTGAAGGCAGTCTATAAAAACTCGACGATGTAACGCCACAGTTATTTATTCCTCTGTCCAAAATTTCTTCTCTCAAAAAGCCCTCTACAAATGTCAGCCGTGTTCACAAGGACTCTTAACAAGTTCTATTTCGGGTATATGTCTTCCAATCAAGGCCCATCTTAAAAAAAGGGCGAAAAAAATAACGAAACCTGAGTTGAATTTGTGCGAGGGTCGGGATAAGTGAGCGGGGTCCATGGTTCGGTGTCACTTCGCAATACTGTTCCCGAGGCGATTATCAGATTCAACAACGAAAGCATCTGATTTGGGTGATTGGGGAGAACTTATCACAAACCAGGAGAGGCTGCAAAAGGTTACGCATGCTGAGAAGTTTTTTTAAAAAAAGTTCAAGTTAATGCAAGGACCTCGGGTAAATACGAAATTTGATTAAACTAAATCACGCGCAAATATTAGTCGACGGGCCGGGATCAAACTCATTCATCAAAGAATGAAATGGCTGAGATCTATCCTTCTGGGTAGAGCAGTTTTGTCGCTGTTGCAGTTTACCACACTTTACCACACTGTTATCCGTGCTGTTATGAAACTTTTTGAACTTTTGTGAAAAGACGCACGAGAGAGAACTCTTCCATTTTATCCTCTCACTCAGAATAGCAGCTCCCTCTTTGGGTGAGCCTCACTAAATCCTCTCTGAATCTCTTTTCTCTATCTAACAATCTTCTCAATCGCTTCCTTGTCAATCAAAATTTTGGTGATAGACCGTCTAAAGTCAACAGAAATCTGAGGCTGAGATGAGAGGGATTCTAATAGAATCGAGAGATGAGTCAGGTCGAGAATCAAGTCGGTGATAGGTACTCTTTTCTTATCCACTGATGACTTCCATTACAAAGTCAACTGAGTCGGTTTGTGCGCCTTGGAAAACAAAGACAAAATTAGGGAGAAAGACCAAGGTGGGAATAACAACAATGAACCCTCGGGGGGGGGGGGGGTAAAAGAAAAATAAGGGGAGACTTCACCCTTCTCTTCCTACTCCTCAGAAAGTGAGTGAGAAGAGGCACGAGGAAAGGTAACATCTCCGATTTCTCTCTCTCTCTCTTTTTTTTCTATTTCTCTCTCTCACTTTCTCATTCAGTTTACCTCTCTATATCTTAGTCTCTCTCTTTCCCCTCCTATCTCTTTTTTCTACCTTTCTCTTTCTCAGGAACTGTACGCTTCAGCCATTTGCAGTATAACATTTCTCTTCTGAACCTCGTTTCTGAGACCTTTTGGGTTGCCTCCAGATATAGGTAAAACGCAAGCAGAAATAGATCAGAAGGCAAGCATTTCTTGAGAAACAATATTTTATTGAAGGGCAGTTAGAGATACTATAAAACTATCGAATGGCAACAAGAAACGCGTGTTATTTTCTTTTCTTATTTTTCTTTTCTTTTGATCTCCATTCAAAAATTTGAAGAGAGACTTAGAAGGTTAATTCAAGATTTATTTCTTGAAACTTGTTTTGAACTTGAGTTTGCAAGGTTTTCTGCTGAACAGATTGCTCAAAGTGAAAGTAAAGTTTTAATCAACAAAAAAAATCAAGAAAAAATAACAGGTACAATCTTTCTCGGAAGCTCAGGACTTCTCGTGAAACTCTTCCGTTCACTCTCTGATGCTTAGGATTATGAAAAAGAAGAGAACCAGTGTTCAGGATGCAGTGTTCAATTTTCGCCAATGTGGCGGACTTTGTCTTTTCTCTTTTCTCTCTAAGTCGAATTTTTATCGAATTGCAAAAACACTGATAAGGTTTTTCCAGCCAAAATAAAAAATAAAAATCGCGAGTTTCGATGATCTCGAAACTCATCAATAACATATAATAATAAAAAAACTAACAGGTTTATGATATGTGATGATAAGAGTTGGTGGGTAGTTGCATAGCAAGCACGAGTATGCGATGCTTCTGGAGAAGAAAGATATGGGAAGATACGGTTCGAAGGATACCAAAGAGTCGGCGAAAAAGAAGAAAAAAGTCAGCGAAAGAGCTCAGAGATATGAAAAGATGTGAGAGGGACAGCGAAAGAAAGATATAGAGAAAGAAAGATACAGAGAGATACAAGAGGTAAAATTGTATAGATAAACAAGTTGGAACAGAGAAATGAAATGAAGATAGAATCAGAGAAAGATGAAGAAAGATAGAAAAAGAGAGAGAGGGAAAAAGAGAGAAAGAGATAGTGAGAGAAAAAAGATAAAGAGAGAGAGAGAGAGTGAGAGAAAGTAGAGATTGGGCAAAGATAATGGAAGCACTCTGATGGACTCTCAAGAATCCAAGGCTGCTTCTTCTGACCATCCTCTCTCACTCTTTACTTCTCTACAGTCTTCAAGCTAAGTTTATCAAAGTGACTCTCTCTATCTCTAGCTATTTATCTCTCTATCTCTCTATCTCTCTATCTCTCTGTCTCTAGCACTCTCTCTGGCTCTCTCTCTTTCCTTATTCCTTTTTTCTAGCTCCCATTCTTAACATCTCTTCTCATTTTTCTCTCTTTCTCTCTATTCCTCTCTTTTTTCTTTCTCCCTTACTTTTTTTCTTCCGATCTTTTTGTTCTTCTCTCTTTGTACAACACTCTAGGAGGCGGGAGCTCTCCTTTCCACTTTATTTCCATAGGATGCGCGCGCCCGTTTCTCCGCCGCTTACCACGGGGAATAGTTGTGAATCACCTTGCGAAAAGCTTGCACAATCTTCGGCACCTCTTGATCTACTCCCTACAATTTGTTAGAATCAACGCAAAATAAGTGGTTTGGTTATCGTCCAAGCATGACATAATGGTAGTGTGCGCTGTTATTGCGCAAGTGGTCGCAATTTTGTCGAATAACTCGAGCGGATCCATTTAAACCAATGGGGGCAAGAAATGTTGTTGGGGCTGGCATAAATCTTACTCCACTCTCTGCTATAAATTCTAGCAGTGACCCAGGGCGCAGCCACTGGTTTCATCATATTGGGCATGTAGCTGGGCCTGCAGCTGGGCCTGCAGCTGGGCCTGCAGCTGGGCTTGTAGCTGGGCCTGTAGCTGAGCCTGTAGCTAGGCCGGCCGCTGGGCCTGTAGCTGCGCCTGTAGCTGCGCCTGTAGCTGGGCCTGTAGCTGGGCCTGCAGCTGAGCCTGCAGCTCAGGTACTTTGCCGCAGAGTCGGAATGAGGGAGATTGTAAACATTATAGGGTAATTTTTTAGAGGAAAAAGCTCCTCTTCTTTGCCTAGTTTCTGAGGTGAAACCCGAATCAGGACGAGCCTCTTCTAGTTTTTTTTCTCCATATTCGTCTCGATGTAGCTTTGTCATCCACTTTGAATTTTACCCTGCTCCTTTTTCTCTGTACTTTTCAAGCTCTAGGAAGCCAAGAAATCCATGTTTGTCTTCCTGCAACGTTCGCTCGAGTTCTGATTCGAGAAGCGTGATGTTTTTTCTTAGAGTATAGGGCTGGTAGACCGCTTTTCTGAAACGAAAACAACTTTTTTATAAAGTCACGCAATCTTGACGGAGTGAGGAATTAGCTAATGCACAAAAAAAACTAAAATGAGTTAGTTAAAGCTCTATTCTGAAGCTAAGAGAATAATATTCTGCATAATGATTGGCCGCGGTGGTGCAACTGGTAAAGTGTTAACAATCCCGGTCAGAGTTAGAGAAAAAGCAGAGCTCGATCCCGCGCCAAGGACTACCTTTTTGCCAAGCGATGTCAATAAAAGTCTTTTATGTTCCATATACTAGCCTAAGTCCCAGATCTCGTGAAACAGAAAATTTTTCTTCTAGCACAAACACAGATCAGACTGTTTTGTTGATTTCAGCATCCGAATTCTGCTTGCTCAAGTAATAGGATTTTTGAACTTTCATTGATGACACAACAATAGTGGAAAATGGAAATTAAGGATACTAGCGTAAACGCTTAGTTGCACAGTTTAAAGGCTGTGAACCTATTTTAGATAACATGTGATTGAGATGAATTAACTACAGTACCCGCCATAATAAACTACATAACCCTCAAAATCAGCAAAATGAAAGATTTTTTTGGTTATGTGCAAGTTTCATAGGACGAAGGCGGGTAATTAGGAAGAGCGTCTTCTTGAAGAAAAACAAAACAATCTGTAGCATTGCAGAACAATTTCTTTTCAATTGAGAACGACCCCAGCCTTGCTTCAATTACATTCAAAAAGCGCCGTTTTTAGTTTTACTAGTATTCAAGATGATGAATATTCAAGATGGTTCTGTTTATGTTAAGAGAAGGGTTTCAAAAAAATGTTAAGAGAAGGGTTCAACTTTGTAGAATCGCACCAAAACAATCAACTAAGACCCTTTACTCAAGGGTAAAAGGCTTAGAAGTTAGTCAACAAGTAAATGACGAGATTGAGCCCGCGATGGCTCAATCGGTAGAGCACTAGATTTTCAGTCTGAGCATTCTCAAGTCGCGGGTTCGGCTACCATTCTGACCGGAAAAAGAGCGGTTGTTTTTCTCCCACCATTCTTCCTCCGCTCATCAGCATGGTTGAGCTCAGTCTATGACAGGTTTTAGACACCTTGATACCGTAACGCCCGAACCTTATTCTATGTACATTATTCCATCTCTACGTTGAACGTACTAGCTCTTTCTTCAGTGCGCTTCATGTCTGTGACATTGATCATAAAGCGAATAAATAAAAGAATAAATAAATAAATAAAAAGTGACGAGACAGCATTCAAGTAGTGACGAGATAGCATTCAAGTAGATTTGTTTGCTAGCGGGCTTGCAGCTGGAGACATCGCGAATTAAGTAAAGATAAAAAGTTTTGTTAATTCATTCATTTCTAGAGTCCCAGAGCTGTGGTCACAAAAGCATGAAGACAATATTAAAATAAGACTGTTGTATACTATGACGTAATTAAAAAAGATAGTTTCATCGAGGAAGTCAAGTCTCTAACCTAACTTCCCCGAGTTATCTACTCGAAGTAGATCTTTAAATCGGACTCTACTTTTCGGCGTGACAAATTCTCTATTTTATCGAGAATTAAAAAAAGAGAGTTAAATAAGAAGTATTAAAGGGAACTTCAAAAACCAAACGACCGCTCCCTACAACCACGATTGGCAACAGTGGCCATTCGTGACTCTACAGCCTTGAGAGCCTCGAAACACACTGGCAACAGTGGCCATTCGTGACTCTACAGCCTTAAAAGCCTGTCACGGATGGAGCCGGATCATCCAGTCCGGAATCGAGCGAGACCTCATGTGGCGGATAGAGGGACGCCTCCCTACGAAGAATTCGTGCTGGGAGGTAGCGGGAGAAGTCCCGCCGTGGACCAACACTGGGTAGTATAGCTCTTCAAAGGAGGGCGATGCTGGACCGGCCTGGGCAAGCCACGGGACAAAACATCAGCCGATACTCCGCTATACTTATCAATGGCGAGCCGAAGCGCCAGTCAATTAACCTCTTGCCTATCTCCGGTGAACGACAGGCGAGACGTCTCTACTCCAACCCAAAACGATGCTAGGCCGGGTTGACCACCCACTCACAAGGCCTATAGCATGAACAGGTTGCTACAACGATGTCCGCCTTCACAAGGTGCAGCATGACAGTCTCAGGACTGCAAAGGATATCAAAACCCTTCTCCGGACGCATCTCGTTCGAAGAACACGAGAACCTCTCTCATTAAAGAGAGAGTTCATAACCAAAAGTCATAGATGCGGGCTGCGTGCCGGCAACAACAACAACAACAACCACGATTTATAAAAAAAAATCGAGGAACCAACAGCGACCCCGTCGCTGCAAATTGCATCCATCTCCTCCCTACTGCGAGAAGTATGTCTTTTTGGCTACGGAGCGGTGCATGCCGGCCGCGCTGCTCCGTCTTCTACTAATTCGTGCTGGCATTGAGCGGAACCCTGGGCCCGATGGCCTTGCCCAGTGTGCGGCAAATTGGCTCAGTTTGCCTCTCTGCAGTGCTCTTCATGTCTGAAGTAGATCTGCGACCGAACCAACTGCAGTGGACTTCTCAGAC
Source organism: Allodiplogaster pararmata (assembly GCA_964056735.1). Taxonomy (NCBI): domain Eukaryota; kingdom Metazoa; phylum Nematoda; class Chromadorea; order Rhabditida; family Diplogasteridae; genus Allodiplogaster; species Allodiplogaster pararmata. The sequence continues at coordinate 4,427,775 of OZ057409.1, read as the reverse complement.
CAACGTCCAAATGCTCTCGCGGGACCTCCAGTGACTACAACCAACGCACCTACTGCTGCATAATCTGTTTGCCATATCAACCGCAACCACCACAGAAGCAACAACCTCACAGCCGACGACAACCATCAATATTTAACATCCTCCAGCTGAACATAAACGGACTAAGCGGAAAAGTAGCTGAATTAGAAGCTTTTTTTACGACAACGACATCAAGGTCGCATTGCTGCAGGAGACTAAGCTTGACCCCAACAGAAAGCCGCCATCAATCAAGAATTACGCCATGGTTCACGTAGACCGCAACCAATTTGGCGGTGGTGTAGCAACACTCATCCATGAGAATGTCTCGTTCGCGAGAATCGCTTCTCCGTGCAGACCGGTACACGAAAAGCATACCGAAGTTGTTGTTGTTGTTGCCGGCTAGCAGCCCGCATCGTAGACTTTTGGTTATGAACACTCTCTTTAATGAGAGAGGTTATCGTGTTCTTCGGACGAGATGTGTCCGGAGAAGGGTTTTGATGTCCTTTGCAGTCCTGAGACTGTCATGCTGCACCTTGTGAAGGCGGACATCGTTGTAGCAACCTGTTCATGCTATAGGCCTTGTGCGTGGGTGGTCAACCCGGCCTAGCATCGTTTTGGGTGGGAGTAGAGACGTCTCGCCTGTCGTAGACCGGAGATAGGCAAGAGGCTATTTGACAGGTGCCTCGACTCGCCATTGATAAGTATAGCGGAGTATCGGCTGATGTTTTGTCCGGTGGCTTGCCCAGGCCGGTCCGGCATCGCCCTCCTTTGAAGAGCTATACTACCCAGTTTTGGTCCGCGGCGGGATTTCTCCCGCTACCTCCCAGCACGAATTCTTCGTAGGGAGGCGTCTTTCTATCCGCCACCTGAGGTCGCGCTCGATTCAGGACTGGATGATCCGGCTCCATCCGTGACAGGCACTTAAGGCTGTAGAGTCACGAATGGCCACTGTTGCCAGTGTGTTTCGAGAGCATACCGAAGTGCTATCCATCCGTGTGCCCACCAATGACGGACACATCACGTTTCACAACGTCTACATTCCATTCCGCCTACAGCCTCACGCGACCCAGGATTCCAACCAGCGAACTCCAACCTTCTGATGTCGCCTGATACCCTAGTGCTAGGTGACTTCAACGCGCACGACGAGCTCTGGTATTCTTCCCTGTCTGACGCCCGCGGCACTCGCATCGCAGACGAGATATAAGTTCATCCACAATGAGAAGCTACCAACACGTCTACCTGTCTACGGTAGCCCCTCTTCTCCCGACATCAGCATCGCCTCCGCTTCGCTTCTGACAGCTGCTGACTGGTCGGTACGCACCTCACTCATATCGGACCACCTACCGATAGTCATCTCCCTCTCCGGATCGTCACCAACAGCAGTCCCTCGCCGCACCAAGTTCATCAACATTGCAAAGGCAGACTGGCAGCGGTTCACGGCGGAAACGGAAGACGTTTTCGCCCATCTAAACTGCAGCGATAAGACGAAGGTACCGGCAATGGAGAAGACCTTCCGCCACATCATCAACACAGCGTCAAAGCATTCCATTTCCTCTGGCCGTCTCAAACAGCACATCCCCTGTCTTCCTGCTGAAGCTCAAAATTTGATGCGTAAACGAGACAAGCTACGCGCAGCCGACCCTCATGACCCCTCGCTGGCTGATATCAGCTACGAAATCTCTCAGATCATCTGCAAGGCGAAAAGGGAATGCTGGAAGAAACTAGTCGAGTCGTTCGACCGCACGACCAATGTTCGTAAACTCTGGTAGACTGTAAAAGCACTTGACGATCGTGGCAAGCCTTCTCCTAACTGTGCGATAGAATCAGATGGCAAAGTCTTGACTGGCAGCTTGAGTATCGCCAACAGACTTAACCGACAGTTCACAGCGGTCAACGACCACAAGACTGACAAGACGACACGACAGCTCATACGTAAAGTTAAAGCGCGTTCTCTGTCGCTCTTGACTTCCTTCACTTCAACAGAAGTCCAAAACGCCATCCGACGCGCCAAGAACAGCAGAGCAGCCGGAACAGACGGCATCACAATGGTGCACCTCAAACACCTCGGACCATCCGGCCTCCGCTTTCTCACCTACCTATTCAACCTATCGCTGTCAAATTGCTGCATACCAGAAATTTGGAAATCGTCGGTGATAATTCCTCTGCTCAAACCTGGGAAGGATCCGAATTCGGCAGCTTCACACAGACCCATTTCCTTACTATGCCCTTCGGTCAAAATTCTGGATGCTTTACTGCTACCCGCCATCTGCAAGCACCTTCCACCTGCAGATCACCAGCATGGTTTCCGTCCTATGAGATCAACCGTTTCGGCGCTTCTCAACTTATCGATCGAGATTGCCACCGGCTTCAACCAGCGTAAACCACCCAGCAGAACGGTCGCTGTTGCCCTTGATCTGACAAAGGCCTTCGATACCGTCAACCACAACAAGCTGATCAGTCTTATCAACTCGATGTCAAAAGAACCTGATGTCATTTTACATTCAAATAAACCATATTCTGTTTTTCGTTCTGATAGAAACTCTAATATCAGTAACAGAGGTGGCGGAGTAGCAATTTTAGTGCAATCTAGACTCAGTCCAGTAGCAACTTCGTCGATGTCAGTTTCAGAATGTGAAGCTATTACAGTTGAGTTACAATGTAGTGACAAAAATTCATATTTTTCTCGGGTTAGATTAATGTGTGTTTATCGATCTCCCAGTGCCCCAGACGATATCATGAATGAGTTATTAGCATACTTCTCTTTAAATACCATTCTCAATGTCCCTCTCATAATCGTTGGTGATTTGAATTTGCCTTGTATTGATTGGGACAAGTTGACGTGTTCTAAGAGCTATTCTTCTACTCAATTTCTTAATTACTGTTGTGATAACCATTTCACTCAGTACATTCTGATGCCGACTCGAAGTCAGAACATTCTTGATCTTCTTTTATGCAATCATCCGATTATCTCTTCTTCTAGTGTTATTGCTCCCTTCACATCCCAGTGCGATCATAATTCTTTTTGTTTCGATTGTATTACCTCCAAAGTATTCGATGACATAATCAAGCCTATAAAACTTTATTCTGAGGCAAACTGGCATATGATTGAGTACTTTATTTACTGTCATGATTGGACCTTGGCATTATCATCTCTTGACCCTAATCAAGCTTACAACTATATCGTTGATCTACTATGTGACCTTATCGATCGCTTTGTGCCAACTGTTGTTCCTAATTCGTCCTCCTATAGATATCCAGCGCGTATTCAACGCTTATTCAATAAGCTTCAGAAAGTTTCAATTACTGCTCCTTACTCCGAATATTGTAAAAATCTATCAAGAAATTTTTCTTCTGAGCTTTATGATTTTGAAACATCTAAGGAATCTTCTCTGATTGTTAAAGGCAACCGTAAACAGTTTTTCTCGTATTGTACAAATCGTATTAAATCTCAAAACGATTCCTATGTTTTGTATGACAGTAGTGGAACGGTAGTGACGGACCCTTCCATAAAAGCTGAAATGTTTTCTTCTCAGTTCTCATCAACTTTCTCTGAACCGTCTCAGAATGTTCTTCCTGTCCCTATTTTAGCTCCCTTCGATCAACACTTTTCTCTTGAAATAATTGATGATCAAATGATAATCGAGGCTGTTTCTAAGTTAGAGAATAAATGTAATACCTCACCCGATTCCATTCCGAACATTTTTATCAAAAAATGTAAATTTGCGTTGTTGAAACCTCTGCGTATTTTATTCAACAACTGTTTAATGACTGGAATCGTACCCGATATGTGGAAGTTTGCTATTGTAAAGCCTCTGCTCAAAAACAAAGGACCTCCTATCTTATCAAATTACAGACCCATTTCTTTAACCTGCTCGATTTCTAAAGTAATGGAAAAAGTTATTGTTAATTCTATTTCAAAGTATCTTGAAGAGCGTTCATTGCTCTCCCCTTTTCAAGCCGGTTTTCGACCTAATCGATCGACAATCACTTCTTTAGCCGAATCATATTCCTTCATAACCCACTCTCTGAGTTCAAGTATTGATATTGATGTAATTTTCCTAGACATCTCAAAAGCTTTTGATTCTGTAGATATTCGATTTCTATTGTTTAAATTGAATTCACTTGGTATTGTAGGGCCAGCACTTAAATTTATCTCTTCTTTCCTCAACTCCCGTAAACAATCAGTGATCATCGATGGTATCAACTCAGTACCAGCTTCAGTTTTAAGTGGTGTTCCTCAAGGTTCTTCAATAGGCCCGTTGTTGTTTTTACTGTTCATTGACGACATCAAGAAAGTTATCCCTGCTACTATTCGCTTCAGTATTTTTGCCGATGATGTTAAGCTGCTAGCTCAAGTACCCTTATATTCAGATGACTTACAAACAGCAGTCAACAATATATTTGAGTGGTGCACTCAGTGGAACCTTACTCTATCAACTTCTAAATGTACTGTTCTTCATATAGGCAAGCAATCGGTGTTTCACCCCTACTCTATCAACCATATTCCATTGATTGTTACCAACCAGGTTAAAGATTTAGGGATTTTGTTAACTCATGATTTCCGTTTCAATTCTCATATTGAGAAGATTTGTAAAAAAGCCTCTTCTACTGCAAACCTTATTCTGAAGGCTTTCAAGACCAAATCATGCGAAATGCTCATGCTTGCTTTTAATGTATACGTTAGACCGATTCTCGAATACGGGACTGAAATTTGGTCCCCTACCACGAAATACCTCATCAATGATTTAGAATATGTACAACGTAATTTTACTAGAAGGCTGTTATATAGATGTGGTAATGTAAGCCTGCCTTATTCTCAGAGATTGAAACTGCTCAAAACTGAGTCATTAGAATATCGTCGAGCATTCAGAGATCTATGTTTTTTGCACAAATGTTTACATAACAAATGCTCTCTCGATTTTTCCTTTCTATACATTTTATCTCCCCCCAAGTATAATACAAGACAAGCGCACTCTCTCAGAATTCGTCTGCCTATCGTTTACCCGGCTAGGTTGTCTACGTTTGTCTCTATATCAATAGCAATATGGAACTCCCTTCTGGAAGATATCGTTGTAATCGAAAGTTCTTCAAGTTTTGCGACAAGACTAAAAAAAATTCCATTTGAAGTTGTGCTTCCTTGTCCGAGTGTAACAGATTGACGATTATTTGTATTTACATACATATGTATAGGACACAATCTTCTGATTATAAATAACTATAGACGCTATTTCATATCATTTTTTTTTCTTAGATGATATTTGGATTAGTTGAATGCCATTCAGCACTTTTGAATGAATGATTGTTTTTTTTCTTTGTCTCCCTATCCTACGCGTCCATGCTAATTGGAACTACCATTCATAATTGTATTACAAGTTGTTGTTCTTGCATGGAATAAATGAATTGAATTGAACTCATCTTTAGCGCCTCCCTCCCTGACCAGATGGCTCTCTTGCTACTTGCGAGGCCGCCAAGCTAAAACTCTGTTTCGAGGCGTCCTTTCCAAATCTCGTGTCATCAGGGCAGGAGTACCTCAAGGCTCGGTCATATCGCCTGCGCTCTTCAACGCTTACATGAGCGATATACATACTCCACCTGCTGACTGCAAGTTGATCAGCCACGCTGAAGATATCACTGTCACCGCAACTGGCCCTAACGTGGACGAGCTTGTTACTCGCCTGAACGCCTACCTGCCTCATCTGGCCTCTTTTCTGGAAGAGCGCTCGCTCATCATCTCTACCGAAAAATACCGGTCATGCTTTTCACGCCAGATACGCATCAGGCACGACTGCCCCCGGCTGTGTACATCAACAACGCCCTCTTACCGCTAGATAGGCGGCCAAAGACAAAGGTGTTACGTTTGACACTATGTTCACATATGCCGAGCATGCGAATAAGGCAGCAGGCGAAGTACGCAAACGCAACAACATCCTGCGGGCTGTATCAGGCACAAGCTGGGGCCAACAGAAAGAGACACTGACGACCACATACAAGGCTATAGGCAGATCGTTGATCAACTACGCAGCACAGATATGGGGCCCCGCAACAATCAGAGACGTGCTTCAAGAAGCTTCAAGTTGTACAGAACGAGGCGCTCAGAACAGCCACCGGTTGCCATCTTATGTCTCCGGTCGAGCACCTGCATCAGGAGACAGAAGTCTTACAAGTGCGTCCTCATTCGGAGCTCCTGGCAGATCAATATCTTGCTGCATGCCACGCCCATCGCACCCCTGTCACTCTCTCGCCGACCTACCTCTCCGACCTCGAGCAATGAACTCCTTCAGCTCCAGAAGAGTCGCAGAAGCAATCGCACAGCTGCCACCAGTGCCTACTCCGAAAATGATTCAACAAGAGCTGCACAAAACCACGGTTGACCGATGCATCACTGGCTACAAGGACAACGTGGTGCTTAGAGAAGACCGCCTCCTATCAGCAAGACCGAAGAGAACCTACCGAGGAAAATACGAACTCGTTTGGCTCAACTACGATCCGGATTTTGTAGTCTACTAGCTAGCTACAAAAGTCGCATCGACCCCTGAACTCCTGATCGATGCCCGGAGTGCGGCTCCAGTCCACAAGACGTTCGTCACTTTCTCTCCTGCCCGAATCGTATCACACCACCACTGAAGCCGGAGGAGCTCTGGACGGACCCTGCCAAAGTTGCATCCCAGCTGGATCTGCTCAATCTTCAATAATTTGAAGCCATTAACACATACTACTACTACCAACTCCGACGCAGCGGGGTCACAACAACAACATGAAATTGATATCCATCCCCTTTTTTGACCATATCTTTGTGTATTAGTGTTTTTTTTATTTGTACTCATGGTTTGGGTCATATAAACCCTTGAATCAACATCTCATTTCTTTTTCTTATAAAGCTTAAAAAATTCGAAAATCGGGTCTTCTTCGTTTCTTTTTTTTTCGGGCAACAATTCGAGAATCCTGCTTATCGGTAAGGACTCTATGAGCGAATCGGCTTGACAACGAGGCCAACACCCTGAAACGACCACTCATGGCGAAAGAGATAAGAGGACTCAATAAAAATGTTGTCACGTGAATAGTTGAGAAAAAAACCAATAACTTGCATAGTAGTAACATTTTTCCAGCCATAACAGTAACTTCCAAAAATGGAAAGTTAAAAAGGCTTTCTTCAAAAGAGCGTGCTTGGATGGATGTATGTATGTATATGATTTTTTCTGAACTAATAATATATTATCTTTCATCACACTATCAAAGACATGGGTTCCCTCTATTTCTCTTTCTTTTTCTTTAAATAACTTTTTTTTGTCTAACTTTCTTACGCTCTCCCTCTATCTTCATACAATATCTTCTCATCTCTTTATAGGGCTTGCAAAGTTTCTTCAAAAGTAGAACATCAACGGTCTCTCTCTTCCTAAGCTTTCATACTCCTCACTCATCTCCTTTTTCTTTGAGTTCCTTCTTTCATACTTTCAACTCTTTCTTCTTCAGACAATTCCTATCTTAATTTTCATATTTCTTCATTTTCTCTCAAAAAATAAACAACATGCTTAGGCCAAGAAGAGAAAGAAATGTGAAAGGTGAGTAAATATTGAGAGAGATGAAGAGATTCTGAAGGAATATGTCAGAGACACAATCTATTGCCAAACATTCTTCCTTTATAATAATAACTACTTTGGCAATAGCCCGCAAAGCCTTTTCTGAAAGATTTTTGGATTTCTCATTTGCTTGGAAAATTTGAAAAAGTTCGATTTTTTCTAGAACATACCGTGTACCCAAAGCACATTTACTTATCAAGCCTTAATGTAGGTCAAAATATGCAATAAAACTCCCGATGTCTGATTCTATGTCACAGTAGTTCAGAATGAGAAAAGGTTTCAAAAAGAAAAACAAAGGCTTATCGAATCAGGGCCAAAGATAGAGAGAAAGCGATATAGAGAGAAAGAGAAAGGAAGTGAACTTGAGATAAGGAAAGTGGGATAGAACTAGAGAGAGAGAGAAAAATAGACAAAGTTAGATAGAGAAAAAGAAATAGTGTGCAATAGAGAGAGGAATTAAGTGAGCTTGAGAGAAGATGAAATAGCGTTCGAGCAATAAGCATGAAAGATAAAGGAAGATACATACATAACTGAGATACGTATAAATGAATTCATAATATCAAGTTCTAAAGTGATTTTTCGTTCTGTTTTGCTTTTGTTGTTTCGTCTCAAGAGGAAGGGTGAACTTGCAGAGTAATACCCCAAACCCACGGGCAGGACAACAATTGAATTATAAGGAACAGTCTTGAGAAGAGTCCAGTCATCCTTCCCTGTGCCCTTTTCCCTACCCCTTCTCTTCTCTCCACCTTAGCATTTTTGGACGTTTACTCTTTTGCCTTTCCAAATTTCTTTGAAGGATAGAGTTTCTCGCTCGATTTTTCTTTGGTAAATCTTTTCTCCCTCCAATTTTTCCCCTTCGGTTTTCCATCCTAACACTCTTTCGGCTTTAATTTTTGTGTTCTAAATGCGATTCCAAACCCGAACATTCTCCCACAGCTGGATCTGTTTCTCATAGCAGTTTGTCTTCTGAGCCTTTCCTCTTGCAAAAATTTAGTGCGTTAGTCTCAAGAAAAAAATTTCTCAGTAGCTTACAATATTATTCTCAGAATTAAAAGTTACTCCAAAATAATTGGTTTTCTTGTTTCTTTGCGCACTTACATTATCATAAATATAATATTTCGAAATTTCTTTGTTGAAGACTCATTATTTACGTTTTTATGTAGAGATCTTATGGAGCGTTAGAATTCAACTTTTCACTTTGCAAAGCAATCTCTGCAAATGGATCTTGTTAAACGCTTAAAGGGATGCGGCCGGGATGCGGCCGCCTACAGCGTTTAACGAGATCACTTTGCAGAGATTACTTTGCAAAGTGAAAAGTTGAGTTCTAACGCTCCATTACTCTGTTTGGTGCAAGTTCAATGTGACAAGTTCAGTTTTCCACAACAATTATTCCTCTAACACTCGTTTTATAGAATATTAATTTATGTACTAGTTTAATTATCAAGGCGGAAAGTGGTCGCCTTTCTTCTCGCTTGAATGTTTCTTTAACCGAAGTCTTGGTTAGATGTAGGGAAATGGCTGGGTTCGATTCCTTTGTGCGAGTGTAACTTGTAATTTATCTTGAAACGCGTCAATGCATTTCAACTTTTAGGCTAAGTATCTGATTTCTTTCACCTAAACTACCTTTCCCAGTTTAATGAACTAGAAGACTAGCTTGACTATACATGAGTTACTTAGAGGATCATTTAAAAGCCGGTGAATGAAAACAAAAATCATAATTAAAATTTCATAATTAAAATGAGCTTATCAGCCTTCAAGTCATGAGAATTTCACAGGGAAAGGTAGTTTAGAAGAGGCATACTTTCAGGAAAGAGGCTAGGAGAAGTCATAAAATTAATATTCATCACAGCTACAACTACAAAAATGCGAAGTGCTACGGAGAGGAGAGGGAGAGAGAGGGGAGAAAGAGAGGGAGAGAGAAGAAGAGAGAGATCTTCTGCAAAAAAAAAAACGCATGCCTTTACCCATCTTTAATCCACTCCTTGTTTACCCGTCAAAAAAATCCGCTGCCTCATAATACCAAATTTATACGAGGGCTCATTTAGCCATTAAACATCTTGTTTTCTCTTTTCTATTTACAAAATCAAATTTTTTTTTATTTCTCTTCATATCTCTTTTTAGCTTTATGAATCTTGTTTTCAACTTTATATTTTACTCTCATTCTGCTTTTTCCATTTTTATACTCGGTTTTCTTGATATATGAACTAGTACGTCTGAGATAGTCATCACTCTCGTTGAAGCTCCAATCGGACAAGGATTCCGATGCTTTTCACCATTATAATGAGAGAGAGAAAGAAAACAGAAAAGGAAAACGTAAGAAAACGGAAGAAAAAGAGTGCAAGAGCCTGAGGAGAAAGAGTGGGAGAACCTTGATTCACGGGCATCTCTTACTTCTATACGATCCTTTTTTGACTATATTACATAGCCTTCAGCTAATAAATCAGATGGATTCACAGGCGGACGCTGGTGGGTGTCCACGAGGAAGAGACGGAGGGGAGAAAAAGACAGGGGACAGAAGAAATTGGAATAGGAGAGAAAATTAGAGAGGGAAAACAAAAACAAAAGTCCAAACAGAGGGAAGAAGAGATCGAGGAAAGAGAAAAAAACACAGGGGAGGGCGGCTGAAAACCAGAGAGCAAGGAGGAAAAGATGATTTTTTTTGTTAAAAGCAGAAAAAAATTGAGGGGAAATTTCAATGTGCACTTCATCCTTTTTTCTATCGCTCTCACTCTCTATCTATCTCTATGTCTCTTCCCTCTCTCTACCTCCTCTCTATCGCTCTCACTCTTTATCTATATCTCTGTCTCTTCCCTCTCTCTACCTCCTCTCTATTTCCTCCTCACTCTCTCTAACATTTTCTCCATTTCTAGAACTGGTGAAGTCTGCGTGGATTCGTATGGATGTTGAACACTTTCCATGGCTTACACAACCCTCCAAAGATGCAAATAGGAAAGATATTTCTGTTGCCATGATGGCAAAACTGTGCACCACCTTTTCATTAAAAAAAGGTTTTCATCTGATTTTGTGGAGAAATTTTTCAGGTGCATGAATGTTATGCCAAGACTTCGAGAATGATCAGCTTCTTTGCGGACGTAGAACAACGAATGTGAGGAACCGTGAGTTCTGAATGGCCAATCGCACCGTGTACTACGCTTTTCTACGAGAAAACCGGTTGGTTTCTTTTTTTCTGTGCACGTCTAAATTTTTCTTTCCAAAAATCCAAATTTCGAAAATGAAAATTCTTTTCATTTTAGAAAAGCAATAACATTGAGATTTTTTCGTTGGTCTATAAATCTGCGTAAAATTCGTCATGTAGAAACTAAAATCTTTTTTCAAGCTGCTTTTCAAGTGATAGAATTTCAATTGAAAAAGATTTTCTTCTAGGATTAGAAAAGTAATTCCTTGGAATACCATAGAAAATAACTACAGTCGTCATTTCAATGCAAAGATTCTATGTGCAGAAAAATAATGAACACGTTCTCTTGTAATGAACACTTATTCTTTTATAAACGAACAAGAAACTTGATGAGATTAGTTGAGAGCTAAGATTATACTTATAAATAAAAAAGATAAGAGATGGATGGGTAGTATTCTCTTCTTGGCTTCTTGATATGGAAAACTTTATTTTACTATAAAAGACAAATAGAGAAAACGGATATGCTTTACTGATAGACAAGACGACGAATAAGGGAACGGAAGAGAGCAAGAGAGAGAGCAAGAAAGAGAGATAGGGAGAGATAGAGAAAGAAAGAAAGAAAGAGAGAGAGAGAGCGAGAGAGAGAGAGAGAGAGAAAGAGAGCAAGAGAGAAAGATAGCAATAAAGAGAAATAGGGAGAATGAGAGAAAGAGAGAAAGAGAGAGAAAGAGCGAAATAATGGAACTAAAAAAAGGAACAAAACTTCCTCAACGTATACAGTATTGAAAAGTTATACGCACATGTATGTACTACTCCTGACGTCTCATTTGTGTTAAGAGAACAACACAGGAAAGTAGTGTACAGAAGTGATGGGTTTGCATTCTGAGGTTGTAGATATGTATGTATATCCCGATTACTCTTCCTCCTTCTTTCTCTCCCTCTCAATATCTCTCGCTCTCTCTGCCTCTCTCTCTTTCTCTCTCTATCTCTTCCTCTCTCCCTATCTCTCTCTTCCTCTCTCCCTATATTTCTCTCGCTCTCTTCCTCTCGCCCTATCTTTCTCTCTTTGCCTTTCTTTCTCTTCCTCTCTCTTTCTTTTTCTCTCTCTCTCTATCTATGTCTCACTCTGTTTTCACTCATCCCCATTGACTTGCTTTTTTGGTTTGTATAATCCAATCCTGAAATGTCACCCGGTGTATCGCACTCAGCCCTACATCTTTTGCTTGTCGAAAACGTCTTTCATATCTGTTTTTAGGCAAGTGGAGGGGAGTTAAAGGGAAAGGAAGGACCTGACAAAAATCCTCATCTTATAGCATTCTTATCTATCTATCTCTCTATCTTTATCTCTCTCTCTCTCTCTCTCTCTCTCTCTCTCTCTCTGTGTGTGTATGTGTGCGTCTTTCTCTGTATATCTTTTTATACCTCTATCTATCTATCTTTCTCTTTCTCTTTCTCACTCTGTCTTTCTTTATCTATGCTTCTACTTTTCTCCTTTCACCTATGATTAAGTCTCTCTCTCTCTTTCTAGTTATTTTATGTTTTCTTTCTTTGAATTTATTTTTCTCTTCGTTTTACTTTCTATATAACTGCGTTTGTTAGGCGACGCTTGCCTTCTTGTCTTTCTCCCCCCCCCCCTCTCCGCTTCTCCATTTTATCAACTTCTGCTCTTCCTCTTCTTAACCCCTCCCTGCTGTTCATTCTCTTGTATTTGATGTCACTATTCTGAACACCGTGTTCAAAGTTATCTCCGAGTTCCCAGTTAATTCCGCTTCAACACAGAGCATCATTGAACCACTCAATAGTTTTTCGAAAGTTTTAACGCTCCAAATATCCTCGTTTTTTCTACTCAACCGTCGGAATATAAAAACCATATGCAGTTAGTCTGGATGACCCATATTCGTCTATTACTTGTTCTACTGCATGCTCCGCAGGGTTATTTCAAAATGAGATTTGTCTTTCTCTGATACTCCCCATGTTAGCAGATGAGTCTTGTTGACAACTCATTCTTTGGTGGGTCAAGTAATTTGATTTGATTTGATTTGAATGGAACTTTTTTTCTTATTCTTCCGTGAACGGCTTATAACCTGGAATTTCAAGTGATTCGAAGAAAATTATGACCTCTTGAGATGCCTTTTTGATAAAGAATTTGCTTCGAAGAAAATGTTTCTAATTTTCAAGTATTCCGATCTCTCCTCCCATAAACTTTATTCTCTCTTTTTCTCGCATCTTAGTTTGACGTTAACCATGGGCTTGACGTGAACCAGCAGCTGGTGAGAGCACTACAATTTTCTAATCTGTTGATGTCATCTAAAATGTCGGCCACTCATCCCAATCTTTAGCCCGATCCATTTGCTAATCTAGTCTCCAGCACGTTCAGAAATGTTCTCCAGCAGGTTTAGGACACCTTTATAGCGTACTGTACAATCACCGAAATTCCCGTGTTTGTTAGAAATATATGTAATTGCATGGATATTAATCATAAAGTTGAAGTTGATAATAAAAATGAGCTATATCATCACCATATAAGCTAGTTCGCATGATCAATGTCTTCATCTCACCAACTTCTAGAAGTCATCGCTTTTATCAGTTCGAACGTCAAATGCCTTGAAACTTTGGTTCCGTGAAGAAAACACGCATTTCAGTCAGCAACTTGTGTAACATTCCACTCAAAGCTCGTTACTCTTCCCTTGAGAACTTTTTGTTAACAATCTCAGAATCATCCGGGTTGAACCATCGAATTTCCCAGCTTCTCTCTTACGACAGTGCAAACTCTAGAAAATAATTCAAACTTTTCAGGGCCTTTCTAATCAGAGATTTGTGGTGAAGCGGATGCTTCATTGGTCTATAAGCTAGAGTTTTTTTCGTTGTGGAAAATTTGGTCGAAATCCCGAAAAAAGTTTTTGAAAAAGACTCAAGAAAATAATTACCTATCTATTGAATGGAGGAACGTGGCTTCGTCAGAGTATCTGAAACCGCCATCAAAGCGAAACCGCTTGATTTATGAACTCGCGTTTATCTCCCTGCCCGTTTTAGCCAACCCTTTGAAGCTTTGGAAACGCTTCTTTTAAAAAGGCGGGGAATAATGTTTCAGCTCGGTATAGAAATTTCCTTCCATTTCGGAATTCGTTTTCCTAGATATGAGATAAGCAGTTCAAAACAGACTTTTTTGAACAATTCAATACTTCTTCAACATGAAAAAACCTTGAGCTTGCACGAGCAAAGTCTGGAAAAGTGTGCCATGAAATTCATTGTTTTATACTGTTAAAAATTTTTTCAAACTCTCAAAGTCATCTGTATCTAACTTGAAAAATACTAATGAAAAAAGCTAATTTCCTCAGTTAATTCATTAATCAATAACATTTACCATTAGAAAACTTAGTTTTTTTCTCGAATTTTCTCTCACTGTTTTTACGGTAAATTAATTTAGTTTCCTGGATGATATCTTGAAATATTTGGAAATGTGATTGAGAGTCAGGTTTTAATATTCTAACGACATTTGCATGGAACCAATTTTTTTTATCAAATCAAATAATCAAAAAGTGATGAGGTTCTCATTTCAAAAAAAAAAGATTCGCTTACAAAAAGTACGATTCGTGTTTACTAATTCTTTCATTTGAGTAACGTGAGTACGATTAATTAATTGTCAGGGGAAGACTCAGAAAATATTTCAGTTTTCAAGTGAATCCATCGATGAGATGAGCACCATTGTAGTTCGAATAGCAGAAACTTTTGATACTCTGTGCATTATTGTTCATGAAGATGAGAATGATTGAGTTTTTCTACACGTTTGCTTTTTTTTGGAATTGGCTAATTAATTTGTTGTTGTTGTTGTTGTGCGATCTCTCGGACTAGGATCGTCTTTTCTGATTTCTTCGCGGGAAATCTGTTAAAGTAAAGGGCGGAGAAGTCTCGTGACCCTGGCTGGGTTGCTCCATAGCTCCTCTGGGGTGCAGTGCTTCGATAGGGCTGGGCGGTTGAGCAAGTGCTGTGTGTTGTGTGGCGTGGCTTGACAGTTAGGGCATGCGTCGGGAATCGCTGGCGGGATCCTGTGGCGATAGCTATTGAGAAAACTGCTGTAGCCTGAGCTAAGCTGTGCAAGGCGTGTACGTGCAGACTGGGCAAGAGAATTCTCTGTTTCATCGATAGCTGGAGAGGCTTTTCCAAGTACTCGATTCGGAGTGTAGCTGGATGTTGCATGAGCTACAGCTTTTGTATGGAGTAACTTCTGAACGTATTTGAGCGTGGACTCTTTTGGGAATATAGCTCTGGCCTGTTGTACTGGCGTGCGGCTGTATGTGGTAAGCGTTGCCTTCATGTTGCGAAGCGATGGAGTAAGATTACTAAGCTCGAAGCATGGATGCTGTGAGAAGGAGCAAGCTGCGAGATATTGGTCACAGAGAAGTCTGTAGTGGTGTTGTACCGGAAGCACACGTGTCTCTTCGTAAAGGTTATCGATGGGCGTAATTTTCAGGCATCCTGTGGCGGCTCGTAATGCGGTGTTCTGCGTCGTTTGAAGCACCTGGATGCTGGTCTTAGACGAGTTAGGAGTCCAGACAGGAGAGGCGTAGTCCATTACACTTCTGCCGATTGCTTTGTATGTCATAACCATCGTCTCTTTATCTTGTCCCCAGCTAGTTCCTCCAAGAGCTCTTATCACGTTGTTGCGCTGTCTTACTTTTGTGACGGTGCTGCGGGCATGTGTTGCGGAAAAAAGTCTGGGGTTGACTCTAAGAATCTTCGGAGTCTTGTTGAGCGGTATCTGATGACCCCGTCTTGTTGAGCGGTATCTAATGAGGGAAACTTAACGTCCAGATTGTAGTTCACTTGTATAGTCCAGGGAGTGAAGAGGGTGGCGATAGACTTGCTGGTTGAGACCGATAGAGAACGGGCAGTGAAAAACTCAGTCAGCGATGGCATGTAAGCGTTGAGACGGTCTGCAAGGAGGTCGAGATCAGCGTCGTTCGTGCCTGGTCCCGTGAATTGCACGGTGAATTCGCCCACGTAATTCATGAAATCGATGTCGTCGAGAAGCTGTGGGATGTCGCGCACATAGAAGTAGAAGAGTGAGAGCGAGAGGACTGCTTCCTGTGGTACTCCAGTGCGTATGATTCGACTTTTTGATTTTTGATCTCCAAATTCCGTCTTTGCCTGTCTGCCGCGGAGGTAACCAGCAAGCTATCTCACAAGGCTTGGTGGGAGAGTCGATTCATGCAGAAGCGAAAGCAGAATGTAGTGACCCACTGCGTGGAAGGCCTTGTATGAGTCAACTGCTACTGTAACGGTGCGATGGGCCGGTTTTATGTTTGTTGAAACCAGTGGCGAGTGCTGTTGTAAGTTTCAGTAGGGCTGATGCGGTCGAGTGTTTTGTTGATGCGCGGCTGGTGAGAGGACCATTGTTGGAAGAAGGAGCGCTACTAGTATTTTAGCAGCTGTACACAGGAGGGAGACCGGGCGATAGGAGGACCCTTATTTGCTTTCCATCCCTGATTTCAGTAATGGTACGATGCGTGATTCTTTCCACATTGCCGGAATGTTGCACTGCGTTAGTAAAGCGTTGACCCGAAAGTGATTCCGACCGAGCCAAGATGTTGTAGGTGCAGCATTGTGATACCATCCGGACCAGCCGCCTTTGTCAAGAATTCCTACCGATGAGAAAAAAGGAAACTTTTTTGCAGGTCAGGATAAAAAACTCCCAAAATATAACATTTTCTCTGTACAGGTTTTTTTGATTTTATAGATACATATAACAAAATCATTGATGTCTTTATCAACAATAATAGAAGTGTGAGGCTTTATACGGTTACTATCAACTATCCGGAACATCTGCTCAAGTTTCTCATGTAATAAATATCTTTTATGTATTTACTAGGTAGTTCGCCTCCTGTTTATGTCTTGCTACTTCAATGGAATATGTATATACAGTCCCGTTCATAAGTATACGAACGATTGTGTTTTTCGATATATTTCCGTTCAGAATGTAATCATCTAGCTGATTTTATCAGCGATTCTTTTAATCATCAAAAAACAAAAATATACCTTTCTTTGCAACTAAACTCAAACAAACAGCTTTTGATACTCACAATTTTTCAAAAATGTCAAAAGGCGATTTCCGCACTGCGTTGGACGAAAATTTATAACAATCGATCAATTACTATAACGGAAACATTAATATTGTATTATGATTATATAGCCAACATTTAGTTGTCATGCCTTTTGCTTATATCACTGCACTAAATCTACAAGGCATGAAAGCGACTAGATTCGCCAGAATCGCCATAGTGAGATCTCTCCAAGCTTCTCCAAGTTGTACAAACTTTTTTGTCCAATTTCCCGCAGTTTTGCCTTGAAGTGTTCTGCTCAGCTCTTCCCACAAGTGCTCAAGTGAATTAAGACCAGGTGACTTGTCGTTAAGGAGCTTTATTCTTCTTTGACCGAACAAGTTATTGATTGAGTACAAAGTATGTTTCGGGTCATTATCTCGCTGGAACGACCATCCTCGAGCCATGTTAACACGTCCATCAGTGAACAACATGTTCTTAATGATCTCTAGATAGTGTTCTTCCTTTATTACACCATTAATCTTATAGAATGGTCCAACACCGCTTGCATGGAATGCGCGCCAAACTCTGGCACTTCCTCCTCCATGGTTCACAGTTGATATCTTATACTTAAGATGATGTCTTAAACTTACAGGTTTTCTAAATGTTGTGTACCGTCAGTTCCTACGAAAACAGATTCATTCTTATCGTTCTAGAGGACATCAGACTAGTTTTGAAAACTCCAGCGAAGGTAGCCCACTGCAAGTGCACCTTTCTGTTTCTCTCACAGATCAGCGATTTTTTCACCGGTCTACGTCCAAATAGTCAATTCGCTCAACTTGAACTGACGACCCAATTCCAACACGCTCATGTCACTTATATAGCCACGATGGATAGCCGCTCTCTCAGGTTTGGACAAATCCTTTGTTACCTATTGTCTACCGATTCCACAGACAAAAAATCAGCCGTAAGCGATAAGACAAAACAAAGAAAAATAACCTTCAAAAGGGGATGAGAACGTGCACTTTAATTTTTTTTGTCCAACTATTCCTATAGAAGTGAGTGCGCGAGTTTATTTGTAGATCAAATTATGTCACAAAGCTCCAGATACCCATACGAAAATTTCAGACGATTGTTGGCTACATATCTTAAACGCTCACAATTTTACAAAGAATTTTGTTCGTATACGTTTGAACGGTACTGTAGACATTAAACTAAACCCTATTTAGCGGGTAGCTGTTATGGTTTGGTTTAGTTATTGGGAGGTTTCAAACGCATTATGGTTATTGCGGGAGTCTTTTTTCCGTTAACACAGTATTCAGTTCCAACTCTGTTCAGACAGACCCCCATGCTCTGTAAGGATTCTGAAATATTTGAAAAATCCGTATGACCCTTTACTAAAAGTCTTGCTCACCCTAGAATGGGCTTTCAGTGAAAAGCCCGCAAACATTTCGAAAGCGCTAATCAAGCTCATAACAGCAAAAAAAAGAGTTTTCTGATCGGATAAACAAATTCTATCTTCGAGATGAGTTTGCTTTCAGTAGCAAAATATTTGATTTTAACTTTCGATTTTCTCGAGTATTCATTTGAAAAAGTATTTAGGCCACACAGACGAAATTTTTTTTAAACATTTGTCGAAAATTGTAAAGTTTCCCTCCTACTAAGGAACTTTGAACTAAATATCTACTTGAAGATAACAGTTTTACGTTAAGAAAAAAAGGGGAGTTTTCATCTTCCAAAATGGTACGTGCATACGGCCTCAGATCTTGATTAATCTGTTGTTTCAAGAAAAACAACCAAAACAGCTGCACGTTTAATCTATCTATATGTAGTGACCTGACAAGTCACCTCGAGAAAAATATTATCAATTAATAATAGTTTATCGCATTCAGAATTTTTAATGACAAAAACAAATAAACCAATTTATAGCACAATTGCAGCTACACTGAAAGCGTGACACTTTTTCTAAAGTGAGAAAAGTTGGAATAGTGAATGAATTGAAACAAAAAATAGTGAATGAAAAGAAAAGTTGAAATAATGAAAAGTTAAAATAGTGAAAAATTCATATAAAAAAATCATCGACCTCGAACAGAATTCTCCAGTTTTGAAATTCGGTTCAAGATTATCGATGTTCAATTACGGCACTTTCATTGGGTTTAAACTGCGTTTTGCTAACTCCTGACACCCCCCGTCAGACGACCACTTTCGGTAGACAAGGCCGGCCCGCAATATTTTGAATAAGATGCGCATGCATGCACGCACGCACGTACGTACGTTTTTTTCTAGCATGTATTTGCAAACAAAAAAAGTGAAAAACGGCCCTTATTGACTTTCCATTCAACGCGTCGCGGTTTAAAATTACTCTCAAATCCGCCGCCATTTTAGCCACTTTAAGGCAGGACCGTTTGAAATATTGAAAATTCGTCCAAACTTTATTTTCTCCATTGGCGGACGTTGGAATTTCTGTAGTTTCAACTAAATTTGTTCACTTTTGAATAAGTGGTGAATTTTACCAAGATCTTGATAAAAAAATTTGGAAAAATTTATTCAAAAACGTCCCGTCCCGTATAATAATTTTCTCATTAAAACCTAAGCAAAACTCTCGTTTTAGAGAAAAACAGTCGAGTAAAACGATCGAAAGCAGAGATACTTGGTAGAAGAAGACAAAAAATTGAAATGCATGATAAAAATTTTTTATAAAAAATTAGGAAAACCAATACAATTGATAAGCATTTAAAGTTTATTTTCTTGAGTTTTTCAAGGTTAATCTTCATTAGGCACGAGTTTTAGAGCACCGAATGAGAGAAAAACATTTTTTTAAAACTTGGAGACAGTTTTGTGATGGTGACGTGCGGGAATTTAACTTTTTAACAGTCCATGAGTCAAAAAAACTAGCTAGGTCCACAATCGTTCACTTAGGTAAAACAGAGATTGAACGCGTGGCTTTGGTTTTGCGAAAATTGGTTTATATTGGTTTTGCGAAAAATAGTCGGTTTTGCAAACAAACTTTAAAAAAGACAATCAAAGATGTTTAAAAAAGTATTTAGCGTAAAAATGAGTTTCTATTTTCTTTCGTGTGGAATTGGGTTCGTGCGTTGGATTCATAATTCAGACTAGTGGAGAAATCCTTGAAGTTTTAGGTAAAAATCTTTCCAATGGAGAGTTTATCAAAAAGAACCCCCTAAATGCAGCCTCCAGTTTAGACTGCGGCTATTTTTAGTGAGTTCCAAGGGAGCATACTAGACGTACATACATATATCCTCTTTGATCTCACTTGCAGCATAGACTTATATTCTCATTAATCTCTTTTGCAATCTCTCAATTCTTGGTCTCTGAAGCACCCTTGGGATTTTTTGCTATAAAATTAGATAGGAAAATAACTAACTGTTCTGGTAACTAAAAAGTTTTCACAGAAGTTTTCGAACTTTGTGTGATTATCTTTTCTTTCACTTTTTCTATCTTTTTCTTTAAAACAAATTTGTTTTTCTATTTCTCTCTCTGCTTTGTTTTTTTTCTTTTTGTTTCCCACTTCCCATGCTAATAAAATGTCTTATTCAAAGGATTTTAAGCACTCAAAAACAAAGATTACTACTTTTTCTGTGAAATCAAATTGGGTTCTTGGTCTTCAGTACTTGGAACATTTTTCATCCCTGTACATCAGTTAGTTATTGAGATCACTTTTTTGCACGTTTGTTTCATTAATCATGACACTGGCGCTGTTCTTATGGTAGTAATCTACTAAAATTCCATAGGGACGTAGAAGTCCAAAGGTTTCATTAGAAAGATTTCAACAAGACTTCGTTTTCAGATTGAAAAATTTGGATGAAAAGAGTTAACAAGCGAAGATGAATAACATTTTTTAGGCAGAGTCATTGAATGCACCTTAAGTGCTTATGCTCTCTCTTCGGAAAGATGAGTATTAACGAGCAATTTCATTTATGTTTAGAAAATGATGTGTTTCTACTTCTCTTTTTACCCGCTACCTCTCTCTCTCGTTCTCTCTCTGTATGGTTCTATTTCTTTCTTTTTTATACTCTGTCTCTATTTTATTCTTGATGTTAAAGAGTGCTCAACTTGTCGAGAAATTTTTTTGGTCTGATTCTTCACATTATCATTTAATTGAGGTTCTTCAACAGATCTCCAACAAAATACCTTGGCAACTTGATAGTATATTTAACATGTCGAAATGTAATAACCTGTTTTATATAACATGCCTGAAATTTAACAAAATATCTGTCTGCAATCGGTTTTTTTGTCTTCTTTGCACTTTCTTTGCACTCGATAGTTTTCTCTTTGCAAATTAACGCGATTTTGTATCAACCAGCTACAGTGTCGAATGATTTTGCACTTCAGCATAGATTTTTTCTCAAAACTTTTCAGTTCTTCTGAACTTTCAATTTTTTTTAAATATTGACGGAAAACAAATAACAATAATAAAAGGGGTTTTGCAGATCAATGAGTAACAATTAAAAATTATATTTGAATTTATTCGGCTCTTATTCCCTGACGGCATACCCTGCGTCTTGTCCTGCAGACATTGGAATACATACTAGTCCGAAAATCGGCTTTAAACGCTACGGTTTCGAAAATTTTTCTTATAGGTGATCATTTTGAGCATCAAGGACTCCGGTTCTTGACATCGAAAAAATTATTTTTACATAAAAAAAACGCTTAGGCATAGTAAAAGTTTACGCTAACGAGGTCGTACGGCTTAGGCTAACGAGACCGTATCAAAAAAATTAATGTTAAAAAAGCATCGTGCCAATGTCTACAAGACAAGACGCAGGTCATCATGGAATAAGAGCCATTTTTCATTTTGAATTACATTTTTATCACTAAAACATAATCGTTTGTATCTTTCGGAAAGGCATCGTTATTCATTGACTTAATCACTCAATTATTTCTTTTGGAAGTGCCCAAATTCTAAACTATATTCGATAATCTTGAGCGGGTGCCCATATAGTGAAAAAAGTTACATTACCTCTATCTCTTTATTTTTCTACCTCTATCTCTTTCACTCTGTTTTCTTTTCTGTTTGCCTCTTCTCTCTTGTTTCTCCCTCTCACTTCCTCTTTCTCTTAATCGCTTCGTTGTCTCTCTTTTCTTCTAGCATAAGTTTTAAACCTCACTTTTCCTATCTCTCTATTTCTGTTTTTCTTTCTCTTTTTTGTCTCTTTTTCCCTTTTCTCTTTTCTCATTCTAGGCTCTTTACTCTTCGCATTCCTACTCTGGAAGTTCATTTCCAAGATTTCGTTCCACATCATTCCTCAAGTAATTTTCTTCTCATTTTTGTTTTCTTTTCAAAATGAAATTTTGGACTGAGTTTTCATATTTATTGAAATCACATTTTCCTTTTCTTATTCCAAGTCCTCTTGTGTTTAAAGGTTTTTTTTATCTTCTAGCTTGGTTTCTGTAAAAGAGAAAGGGTAAGACTGGATATGAAATGCTATTTATGCATTGAGCATATGAACTATATAAAAGATGTACGGTAGCTGTAGTATGAGCAGAAAATGGTCCACAATCTAATCCAGCCATATTTCTTATATGTATGTACTCACGATGTTGTTGCAAAGACTCACGAGAAAAGCCTGACACAAAACTTGACTCATTTTATCTAGACCATTTTTTGCCTACCTTCGTTTTATTCGATATGCATCATTTTCTTTGTGAGAATTCAGAACCATTCAATTTGACTATTCTGAGTAAATCGACTGGTTTCTTTTGAAAAAAAATTAAATTGATCTTGAAAGGGATGTGGACATTATATGTAGATAAGCTTCATCAGAGAATTGAAGTCGGCAAAAGTTATACATACATTTACTTGTTCTCATCTTTCATAACCCACTCTGCCTAGTAGTAACGCTGAGAAAAAAAAACTGTTCAAAAAAACCTGAGAAAAAAAAACTAAATTGTTTAAATGAAAGTTTGGTTGCATCTATTCAAGTTTTATTCGTTTCTGGGAAGGTTTCACGATATCGTGTGTAAAAACTTGTAAAAAACAATGAATTAAAATCAACCTTAACCTTTTTTTCTAAACACGCAATGATAACTCTGAAGTTCGGAATGTAGCAGAATTGCAAGAAAAAGTATTAACGGAAATTAAAATGGAAAATGAATTAATGTAACATTCACTCTTTCAACTCATTTTCGGATAAGTTTTTTTCTGACTTTTATTCTCTCGAACTAAATGTTTGGTTCTGCTATCTATGTCTCATTCATCTCTAATCTCTAATCTAATCTTTTTGACGATCCCTTTCCATCATTTTTGTTGTTGAGAATCTCCTTCTGATTCTAAAAGTTCTAAAAAAAGTTTTTCTTCCTCTTGTTCACTCGAAAGCTCAAAGGCGTAATGTTGGATTTCTGTATCGATGGCTTATTTTATCATTCATTGAACTGAACATACATCGACTTCCACAGAAAAAGAAATCAAACATTGAACCTTGATTCATTGAGTATATAACTAAAAATTGAACAAAAAAACAAGATTTGTTTTGAGGCGGCTTCGTAACTACATACATCGAAAGAATATGCACTTGAGAGCGGAAGCTAATGTCTTATAGTTACGACGGGACCATGAAACTGGAAATTTTCTGAAACAAAAACATTATTGGCGGTCATGTCACACAATTTTGGAACTACATAGTTGTTGAAATACAGCACGAAAAAAGTTAGAGGTTTAACAACCCGAAACAGTTTATTGTTTTTAAGAAGACAAAAAGTAAAGAATTTTGGGGGTGACATATAACTTTTACCTGCATGGTAGAACGAAATTTTTATTTTCACTTATTCTAAACTTTACAATTGTGGTTCTATAATTTCTGTCTCCATCTCTCTAAGGAAATTCCTGTAATGTTTCATCAACGAAAAAGATGTTCTAACAAGTTGAAATTGCATTTGAAGTCTCAATGAATCTTTTGTTACGTAATGTCTGTTCTCATTGAAAACTTTATGGTGTAAATTTTGCTTATTTGATGGGGACTTTTTTGTGTTATTATTGAGTTTCAGTTTTGAGTTTTAATTGCTCCGTAATCCTGCTCTCGAAAAGTCCTTGTTTTTCCTTTTTAAAATTAGATGTGTTCTGACAAGTTTTTTAAAATATTTTATCTCAGACCAAAGCTCCGTTTAACGTTTGGTCTAGTTTATGTTCTCTAAGATGGTGATGAAAAGGCTGGCTTTTGAGGTCTCATTCCAACTCCTCTTAGTTTAAAGAAATTCTCACCGGTAAAACAATCCCCTTTTTCGATTGTGAAGCAGAATTCCATTTTTGAGTGCATATTTTCTATCGCACGGACGCATTTCACGCCGAAGCAATATTTTCACTTGAACTCAATCAGGTACATCTGAGTAGAGCTTTTCAGACTGACACTTTTCGTGCTACAGTCCTCTCCAGACCTTACCATTTTTTGTCGACGAAACAGGTCATATTAGCATTCAAATTTTATCCTACGTTTTTTGTAAGCTACATGTGGAACTTTTGCGGAACATCGCTTCCAGAACGAGAGAAAGGGACGAAGAATTGCCGCCGATTATTCTTATTCCTCGCTCATCTTCTGTTATCTCTCTCTGGTCGTGCTGAAGCTCTCGCCTTGTCTTCTGCATGATGTTCCATTTCATATTCTTCCCTCACCCTCCGAACCACTCCCGACCGCCCCGAGTTTGCTTTGCGCATAATTCAATTCACTTTTGGTGCACGTTAAAAAAAGTAAGAGGGAAAGAGGTTGATAAAGATGGGGGGAGAGAGAGCCGTGACCAGGGTGGTCGACCAGGACCAAAAACGAAGTATAGTGCAATTACATGTAGATTAGGGCTTGACTAGAAAGACAAAAAAGAAGGAATAGAGAGAATTCAGACATACCAAAGAAGACCGCTAAAAGCATTGGAAGTGGTTGAACTAAAAAGCGAACGCTGGAAAAGAGAAAGATTTAGACATAAAGGTAAGCAGTCAGACTTTTGGTAAGTAAAGGAACACCACAGAGAGAGGGAAAGAAAGAGAGAGAGAAAAAGAAAGAGTGAGAGGAGAGGAGAAAATTCAAGTTGAAGTAATAGTAGGCTCTGAAAAGAAACATAGTAGAAAATAGGAAGGAAGAACGGAGAAACAAGGTAGAAAAAAAGTTAAGAGAAAAACAAGAAAAGGCATACATAAGCACACACAGCCTGAAAATAGGCAATTGACAATACGATAACAAGTAGAATGTTGGGCAGGCACTCATTTAAGTCTGCCATGTGCTTTTCAATCAATGTAAACGCATCTCCATTGTGGTATCGGTAACACAGTCGCTCCCGGTGAGACTGTAGGGTTCGATATCGCTCCATTGTCTAGCTTTTGACTGTAGGGTCCGATATCGCTCCATTGTCTAGCTTTTGTACTTGCGATGGCACAATCGTGCTCAACAAAAATTTAAAAAATTTAACTATGCAGTTCTTCCAAAACTATAAATATTTCGGCTGCATTTTTTTTCTAACGAATGGTCACTAGCGTGTTTGTATTATGAAGGGAGGAAAGCACTATCGATCACTGCGATGAAGTTAATTCACAAAAGTCTGTAAGTCCTTGTGATATGATTATTTATTATAGTTCACAGTTTATTTTAAGTACTGCATTTACTTGCATGCTTCTACACACTGTTAACCTTTTTTTTAAAGATAAGGATTTAGGTGAACCTGAAATCTGAAATGATGTATCACTGATGAAAACTTATTCAACTACAGGTTTAATTTTGTCTCACCTTTGAATTTGAAATTATAGAACTTTTTGTTTCAAATCTTTAATGTAAAGATAAATACTCGATCCTGATTGGCTAGAGCATAATTTTCACTTTTAGTTCTCAAACTTTTGAATAATCTGAAACGAAGGTTTCGAAGCTTTCCATCGACTTCACTCACATACGTATATCGCTTTAACTATGCGCTGCCTTCAAACTGTGTAACTGAAACAAGGTAATTGAGCCTTTCATATATATACGTACCGCCCAAAATGTTATAATATATAGGGTTATTGAAAATAACTTTTTTCAAAGATAAAATTCGAAGCTCAAATTTTCACAGAAGTTTTTTTGGGTGTCTGTACCGTACCGGACGTCGTTTTGAGTGATTTATTAATTATCTCCAGGAAATACACCGAAATTGGTATATCTTCCATTTTTCAGTTTTTCTCCATGATTTTTTTTTAGTTGATTTTTTTTTTTGTTTACCGAACTTCATTCATAAAAATTTTGTTTCAAGTCATGGTTCGAACTGTTGGACATCGAAATACAAGTAAAAGAATGCAAGAAGCTGTTGTTGCTGGGGCGAAACAGGGCCGCTCACAGAGCGAGCTCGCTCAGCAGTTCGGGGTAACTCAGAGCGCTATCTCCCATATCCTCCGGCGTTTTCGAACCCAGGTAAACGAATTTTCTACAACTGAATAACTTTGGAACACGAAAAAATTGCAGGGACGAGTCATCGTGAAGACAAGTTCGGGGAGACCCCGCGTAACTTCGAGGTACATGGACCGAAGCATCCTGCGCGCATCTCGCGAAGACCCGAAACGCACTGCTACAGACATTCAAGCTATCATATCAACGCCCGCGACTCCTGCTCCTTCAATAACTACCATCAAACGCCGTTTGCAAGCCGCTGGACTGAATGGAAGGCGGCCTGCAAAGAAGCCTTTCATCAGCGAAAAAATCGTAAAGTTCGAGTTCAGTGGGCTAAGGATCACCTCAGTTGGACACGCCGTGAGTGGTCTCAGATTGTTTGGAGCGATGAATCCAAGTTTAATATGTTCTGCAGTGACGGTCTGAGGTGGGTAAGACGTCCAGCGGGCAAGCGTTTCCTGCCGCAATATCAGTCGCTCACAGTCAAACATGGCGGTGGTTCTGTGATGGTCTGGGGCTGTTTTTCCGCCAGCGGCATGGGTCCAATTAGACGTATTGTCGGAAATCTCGATCGTTACGGCTATGAGAACATAATGGAAAGCACTATGCGCCCTTGGGCCCTCTCCAAATTCGGCCGTGGGTTCACCTTTCAACAAGATAACGACCCGAAACATCGATCTCAGCACGTTCAGAACTGGTTTCGCCGTCGGCATGTGGATGTTTTGGACTGGCCGAGCCAGTCTCCCGATTTGAACATCATCGAAAATTTTTGGGAACATTTGCAACGAAAATTGACGGGAAGAACATGCAGAAATGCTGATGAAAAGTTTAAGCAGCTAGAGGAGGAATGGAAGGCGATTTCGCAGGCAACCATTGACTTTTTGATTGATTCTATGCCTCGTAGATGTCAGGCAGTCATTGACTCGAAAGGATATGCCACCAAATACTAGAATATTTGTTTTATTACTTCGAAAAAACTGAACATCTCTATAAGCACTTTTTACTACTTCCATTTTTTTTAACGAATAAACCTAATAAAGCATTTTCCAAACTTGTTCTGTTACTCGAAACATGTGAATTTGGCTTCTAAAAAATATCTGAAAATTTGATCTTCATTCGTTTTTTTTGAAAAAAGTTATGTTCAATAATTCAATATATTATAACATTTTGGGCGGTACTGTATGTAGCACTATCGCATGGTAAAGCAATGTGTTACCGTGGTGTAATGGTAACGCGCGCTCCCGGATGGAGAAGAGATGGTTGGGTTCAATCCCGCCCGGTGAAACAGCTTTTTTTTTCCGTGCAATGTTATTATACATTGTGTACCTGAGAACTTGAAGATTTATCATTCATCTTCCATCACTCTTCTGTCCTAATCGTGAATTCTGGAGTTATGCTTCATTCACGACGCTTTCGTTTTATTAGCATGTATCACTAAGAGAACAAGGCAATTGAGCCTTTTATATAGTAGTATCGCGTGGAATAGCAATGTGTCACCGTGGTGTAATGGTAACGCGCTTACTCTCGGATGGAGAAGAAATGGCTGGGTTCGATCCCGCCCGGTGAATCAGCTTTTTGCCGTGCAATAGTATATTTAATTGTCACATACATACGTGTGGTTTAAAATGTGTACTTGTTACTCGGAAGTTTCAAAAAAACTTGTTCTTATGGGATTGAATCACCTTGAGAACTTTTTAAATCGAAAACTATTAATTCATTAATTCATTCGTCCATTCCTTTTGATTCATTAATTCATTCGTCCATTCCTTTTGATTCATTCACTCATTCTTACAATCCATTCTTTCCTTAATTATTTATTTTCGCATATACGATAAAATGATAAATACATACATATATGTACTCTCTATGCACTTGAGACCCTTTAAAAGCCTATGAGCCTCCGATAAAAGTTCTTCTGCTGTTTTTTATTTGGCTCATTAAATGATGATAACGTAGAAAAATGCATGACTACTCTCTTAAGAAAAAATAAAAAGTTCCTCGTTCGGACAAAAATCACTAACAGGCTCAACACGAGTTTTGATTTTTTAAGAACCCTAATTTTAGCTGAAATGTTAGCTATTACTTTGCACTAAGAACAAGAAATTCTATCATGACGCAAAAATTTATTGAAAAAACATTATATCGCTGAGAAGGCTTTTATCCCTATCATGAAAAAGAATAGGAATTGAGGGATGCGTAGTTTGAGAGCACCCATCCTACACGATTCCTGATCCCGCGATATCTGGTTATATTTTCTCATCTGCATGTATATCTTGTTATACTTTCTCCTCTACGTGTATATTTAATTATACTCTCTCCTCTGCATGTATACGTTGTTATACTTTCTCCTCTGCATGGATGGATACATGCATGAATCTTTCCGAGACACGACCTCCCATCTAATTCCTGTTGTCTGTGCTGCTGAGGAAACATAGCAACCAGAATTATTCCACTGAATTTCGGCAGTTTCTCTCAGCTACAAATCTTTTCATTTATTTCTCAGACTTTTCCGTTCGACCATTCTTGCTTTTCAGATAGGAGTTGAACTAATGAATATATCAATGTTTTTTTCATGTCCTTTTTTCTCGAGTTCGCCTATCACTGATGAATTTTCACCTTTTCATCATGTATGTACATATATTGTTTTTCTTTCTTTCTTTTTCTTTTCATAAGTTCTCAATAACTCATTATATAGTAAAGCTGAAATCTTCACGGTTTGACTAACATGGAAACTCAGAAAACGGAGGCAGTAATAACCTTTACAGGTTACCATATCAATAAAATAGATGAGTTCCAAGAACATAAACACGAATATAAATATCTAACCAAAATTTCAAAAAAATTGTCAGATCTTCTTTTGGAACTTTTGAAGCACTTCTGGTCACAGGTCGAGATATGGCTAAGTTTAATCCCGCCCGCTTGGCTACCTTAGTCCGTGAAATAGTTCATTCAACAAAAAAACTACGTATCATTTTCATATTATGTGAAACAAGCATGAGTGAGTGGTTCAGAGAATGGGAAGAAAAATCTAAAATAAATCCAAAAAAATGTTGCGATCCACCGTGTTCTCCTTTTTCTTCATACTCATCAAACTTCGTTTAATAGATTTTCATGAATCATCATTTTTCCTCTTCCCTCCTCCAGATTGCTGCCATGGATTTCAAGGTACCGTAGTAAATTTAAAGACGTTGTTTTTGGCGAACCGTGTTCTATCTGAGAAAGCAGAAAGTAGCCGAAGCAGCTACTTGGGCTAACATGGCTACCGGAACCGCATCAACTAGTTAGAAAATGTTTATTTCTCAGTCTCAAATTTTTGAAGCGATGTTACATCTTTTTGCCTTCAACAAATGTTTTCCCTTCTCATCAAAATACCAAACCACATGTAATTCGGAGTCATTTTCATATCTCCCCCATAACTGGTTCCATATGAGTTTTTTAGTATCTCATTTCTCTTTCTTTTCCATATTTCGTGTGTTTTCTGTTGGGTCTTTTGCACTTATTCGCCTTCAATTCACTTTGCTGGAGCTTTATCGCAGTTGTTTAGTTCTTTCTTGATTAGCCTTGATTGTAAAAAGCAGTTTATTCTAGTCGAACTATGCTTGCACAACAGCGATTTTTTTTCTATTTAGTTCGAACGCTTTATCTCAATGTCAAAAGTAAATCCATTAAAAGTTTAGGTTATAATCGGAAGGTTTTCGAAAGATCGGAAGATCGGAAGATATAGTTAGAACGAGACGAACTCAAGGTGTTCATTTTTTGGCTAGAGTCCGGGCTCCATCTTGTTGATCGCAACCAAATAAGCGAGCAGGTATACAAGTGGAAACCTATAAATACTTTTTTTTAAAAATAATTTTTCATCTGTGTGTCCATACAAGAAGAACCAAAATCTTTCGAATAATACATACTTGTATTTAATTCTTCAAAGTACAAAGTTATAATATTTTTCAATCTTTTACCTGTTGTATGGGCCGAGCCTTGAAATGTGCATTAAATTGTGCGCGTGTGTAGCTCAGTGGGTAAGAGCATTCGCCCGGAATGTGAAAAGTCGCAGGTTCGGTTCCCGTCACAATACACGATTTTTGCACAGGTTTCTGCGAACAGTTTGCTCCTCTGCTCGGAATAAAAATCCGTTGCTTGAGATCAACGAGGAGTAGGGAATACTCTAATTTACATGTGGGCCGAACCAGGATAAGAAAAAGAGGATAAAAAGAGAAAAAGAAAAAAAGAGAAAAAAGGAAACCCGAGCAAGAGCTAGTTCGCAGAAACAAAGGCTCCTAGACCTCTGACAGGCCTCGTCGAGAGACCTCGGTGTTGAGAGGGGGGCATGTTGTATGAGCCTTAAAATGTGCATTATCATGTGTGCGTGTGTAGCTCAGTGGGAAGAGCATTCGCCCAAAATACGAAAGATCACGGGTTCGGTTCCCGTCACACCACACGATTTTCGCAAAAGTTTCGGCGAACAATCCGCTCCTCTGCTCGGTATAAAAATCCGTTGCTTGAGATCAACGAGGAGTAGGGAATACTCTAATTTACATATCTCTTAACGTCGAACTTTTTATTATTATAGGTAATTGCGATAAGCAATAAAGTTTTATTTTAAACAAAAAATCAAATGAGTCTAAAGTTAAAGTTAAAAGTTAAAAGTTAAAAGTTAAAAGTTAAAAGTTAAAAGTTAAAAGTTAAAAGTTAAAAGTTAAAAGTTAAAAGTTAAGTTAAAAGTTAAAAGTTAAAAGTTAAAAGTTAAAAGTTAAAAGTTAAAAGTTAAAAGTTAAAAGTTAAAAGTTAAAAGTTAAAAGTTAAAAGTTAAAAGTTAAAAGTTAAAAGTTAAAAGTTAAAAGTTAAAAGTTAAAAGTTAAAAGTTAAAAGTTAAAAGTTAAAAGTTAAAAGTTAAAAGTTAAAAGTTAAAAGTTAAAAGTTAAAAGTTAGAAGTTAAAAGTTAAAAGTTAAAAGTTAAAAGTTAAAAGTTAAAAGTTAAAAGTTAAAAGTTGAAAGTTAAAAGTTGAAAGTTAAAAGTTAAAAGTTAAAAGTTAAAAGTTAAAAGTTAAAGTTAAAAGTTAAAGTTAAAAGTTAAAGTTAAAAGTTAAAGTTAACACGTGAATGAACGGAAAGATAGTGCTCATAATCGAAAAAGAAAATAAATTGGAAAGAGGTAGAATATTTGAGTGAGAGAGTGACTTAGGTTGAGAAAATAAGGAGAAATTTTAATGTTTTCCTGACGAACTGCGAGAGTAGAAATGATTCGTTGGTAACATCATTTCAGAAAACTAGTCTATGAATAATTCCGAACTTCCGCTTCTTAGAATTGTGAGCAGCTACCTCAGGAGGAGCTCAGGAGGAACAAGTCGTCATACTACTTTCTTTTCCAATAGAATCAAGAAGGTGGACGAAGGTGGAAGGGTCTGCTCGATGTGAAAACAAATTGGATGCGACATAAGAATACATCTTTCTCAGAAATACTACAAGAAACGTTTAAAATATATCTATACTCAATATTGTACTTCTGTCATTTTGATGATATTGTATTTACAAATATCTGGTGAACCCAATCATCAAGTGCATTAACTATCGATAAGACAGAGATTCTCTCGTTTTCCCCTTTGCATTTCGTTCAAAAATAATCGTTCACGCTTTCTTGAATTTTTCTCTCATAAGTTTTTAGATCTATGCATAATTCTACAGAGTGTTGAGATAAGTGCATAAGCTTTGCGGACACCTTCCACCAAATCTTGAACTCACGCGATTCTTCGTGTTTGAATACTTTATTCGAGCTCATTTTGTTGATGTCCTTTTTTGAAACAACTGAGGAAGTAGCAATATCGGCAGTACCACATCAAGCTTCGACTAATTATGAGGAAACTCTAAATGGAGTTTTTCAAGCAATGTTTCCAGAGAAGTTTCGGAAATTCTCGGAAATGTTTGCAATCAGGCATTTGAAAAATGTTCCGTATTCGCTTTATGAAAAACGTAATTTCCCAGAAAAATGAGCAAAGGAGACGCGTTGACAAAAACAAGCCTGATCGAATGTCTGGAGTAGGGCATTGGAATCGAGATGAAAGAATCGTGATTTGTGTAGAGCGCTAACATTCCAAAGGCAGCAAAAATAAAAAGAGAGGGTGAAGAGAAGAAAAAATTTAAGGCCGAGAGAGAGAAAGATAGTAGAGGAAATAAGAGAAAGAGAGAAAAAAGAAAGAGAGAGAGGGGGGGAAGGGAGAGCACTCGAAATTCTAAAAAGTTCTCATGGCTTTTCCGTTGCCTTTTTCATTGAATTTTCTCACAGAGAAAACATGTATGAGAACGATCGGCATCCAGATGACTTGTATAGGAGAGGAACTTTTCTTGTGTGTTGTCGACCCGACTATAATAACTGAATTACTGACTTCAGCTTTTGAGATATTAGTTGTTGAGAACAAAGATACCGTTTGTTCTTCTACTCTCAGCTAGTTGTGTGTAAATTTTTTTCTATTATTGGTGTTCTCCTTATTGATATTTCTTCTCCCGCTACAGTTCCGGCAAATCTGCAAACTTAGATTGACATCTTTCTAATTCACTCCATTCTCAAAATTTCCTCTCTATGTATCTTACTATTTCTGTTTTCTCCTCCTTCTTTCATGCTCTCTTTTCATTTTTCTCTTACTTTTCTCTTTCTTCCTCTCTTTCTTCAACTTTTTACCTCTGTATATTTTCTATTTTTAACTGTTTTCTTTTTTTTAAACTTTCTTTTCCTCTCTACATATGCTTTGTTCTCTCTCTATCTTTCTCTTTCTCTCACTGTTATTCAAAAAGCAAGCGTACACCTAAAAAGGGAAGGGTGGAAATTTCAAATAGTTTAGAATAACTTGTACAAAATGTCAAGATATAAGGAAGTAATTTAAAGGGGCGGGAAATTAGGAAGCAGAACAAATGATAAAAAAGACATGAATATTTTGAGGAAGTGAAGCAGGAAAGGTTGTGAAGAAGTGGTAAAGAAAACGAGAGAAAAAGGTGATTGACAAAAACGGAAAGAGAACTGGATGTACATATACTAGTTCCGAAAAAGAGAGAGAGAAAAAGAAAGAGAGAGAGTCAGAGAAAGCTAGAGATCACGATACAGATAAAGAGAGAGAGAGTTAAAGAAAGATAGACAGAGAGGCGAATGGTAAAAATAAAGAGAGTAATATAGTGAGAGTAAGAGAGAGAATGACCGAAAGAAAGGAGAGAGAAGTTAAGAGAGATGGAGATAAAAAGAGAAAGAGAGAAAGAGCGAGAGAAAGAGAGTGAGAGGCGTTGGGTGGGGAAAAGGGCGGAATAAATTAGGAGAACTAGAGATACTGAGAGTCTGGTGGTTCAATCACATAAGTTGATGTGTCTGGTTGCCATGTGTGGATGGGGATCTCCATCCCAGTCTCGCCCTTTCTCTTTCTCTCTCTCTTTCTCTTTCTCTCTCTGTCTCTCTGTCTCTCTGTCTCTCTCTCTTTCTCTCTCTAATCGCTCCGGAGATTCTCTCGAATTAATTTAGGAACTGCTTCTTTGGAAATTCCCTTAAAACTTGTTTTGGTCGGCATTCTAATATAATAAACGCATTTGAAGTCGAAATTTATTGAGAAGTTGTACTCGGATCGTTTTTACCCATATTTATTCTACAATTTTTTTCATTTTATGATCATCATTCGAATCAGTGATTAAATGAATGAATGAATGAATGAATGAATGAATTAATTAATTAATTAATTAATTAATTAATTAATTAATTAATTAATTAATGAGTACAGTGAGTTGGAATGAATGAATGAGTGCAGTGAGTTGGAATGAATGAATGAATGAATGAATGAATGAGTACAGTGAGTTGGAATGAATGAATGAGTACAGTGAGTTGGAATGAATGAATGAATGAATGAATGAATGAATGAATGAATGAATGAATGAGTACAGTGAGTTGGAATGAATGAATGAATGAATGAATGAATGAATGAATGAATGAATGAATGAATGAATGAATGAATGAATGAATGAATGAATGAATGAATGAATGAATGAATGAATGAATGAATGAATGAATGAATGAATGAATGAATGAATGAATGAATGAATGAATGAATGAATGAATGAATGAATGAATGAATGAATGAATGAATGAATGAATGAATGAATGAATGAATGATTGAATGAATGAATGAATGAATGAATGAATGAGTACAGTGAGTTGGAATGAATGAATGAGTACAGTGAGTTGGAATGAATGAATGAATGAGTACAGTGAGTCTGAATGAATGAATGAATGAATGAATGAATGAATGAATGAGTACAGTGAGTTGGAATGAATGATTTGAACTTAGAACTGTTACACTCTGTACATATTTGGAAGAAAGGTCCGAAGTTTCCATTAATTCTGAAAACGCATTCAAACAATTCACGATTGGTCAAAGATCTCATGAACTGTATGTGCCAAATAACACCATTGTCTAGCATCAGTTCCTTTTATGCGGAAATGCGGATAATCGTAAGCAGCGAATACGCTGAGATTCATTTTTGATTGCTCTGTTACACAGTTCAAATTCAGTGACGTTTGGTTCAGAAGACAAATGATTATCGAAATATCTGACGAAAAAAGGCTATTTTACTGAGCGAGATCGAACCCAGCGATCTTTCATGCATCTTACCATTGAAGCGAGATCGAACCCAGCGATCTTTCATGCATCTTACCATTGAAGCGCGTTACCATTATAGTAAAGTTACCAATACAAACGTTACCAAAACCATTACAAAAAAACCCATTACAAACGCGTTACCATTACAACACAAACCATTACATTCTTCTCATCTCTGAATGTGAGAGATAGTTGCGTCCAGCCCTTTTGTTTTCCAATGACTTTCGACCCTTCTCATTGGACGACAGATCTTCATCGTCTTCGGTTTCTTCGACGATGCTTTTGAAATTATGAGATGAAGTATATAATCTTCATCAATGGCTCTTCTGAACTCGTTTCAATCCTCATTCACTTTTCTCTTCCCATGTTAGTGAGGGTGAGAACAGACTGTTCTTTGGTGAATAAAACAAAGATGCTTAATTTTAATTCCGTCCGGGGGAGTATTTAAACGTGTTATTCGTGTTAAACTCTAATAATTTATTTTGATGAACCTTTTCATGGTTGTTTTCTGAACAAAGTGAAAGACTAATGTTCTTTCATACTGGGAAGGTAATTCTAAACTTCATTCACTCTAAGCTGTAAGGAAGGGGAGTCTGTTGTCGAATAGGTTTTTTCTGAGGAAATATGTGTATTGTGTCACGGAGTTTGGAAAATCTTTTTTAAAAAAAAAGGAAATTAGAATCAAATTGACCGTGGTAATTTTTGAAAGTTATTTTTTATTGAGGAATTTGCAATTGAACTTTTTTTTACTTTCCTCACTTTGTACTCTCTCTATTCCTCTCTCTCTCTCTCTCTCTCTCTCTCTCTCTCTCTCTCTCTCTCTCTCTCTCTCTCTCTCTCTCTCTCTCTCTCTCTCTCTCTCTCTCTCTCTCCCTCTCCCTCTCCCTCTCTCTTTTTCTTTCTCTCTCTCTCTCTCTCTCTCTCTCTCTCTCTCTCTCTCTCTCTCTCTCTCTCTCTCTCTCTCTCTCTCTCTCTCCCTCGCTCTCTTTTTAACCCTCCTTTTCCTTGATTTTTTCTCCCGAGTTCTAGCGATAAAGCAGATGGTGTTTAATTCTTCCGGATGAATTCCAAGAACATAGTATCTCAATTTTCTGTTCCAATTAAACCAATTAACTTGTAGGGAAATTTCGTCCTGGCAATCGATAAAACTTCTTGCACGAAAGATCCACCATCCGTAGATTTTATTGCTTTGCGAGGATTGTTTTATTGGGGAATTATAAAATCAAAGAGAAATGCTTGTTTTAATGAGCAGTCGTTTGACAGAATCCTCCAGCTGCTCCTCTCAATCTTGGCCATAAAAGCTAATAACCCGTGTTTTGGAGAAAATTCTTATAGATTGCTGCATATGTATTCTGGCAAATTTGACGGAGTTTTGTCACAAAAAAATTCAGTCTTCTACTGAAGGTTGCGTTTCGTGTCAAACTCTTCGACGCATGATATACATATTATGTTTCAAGAACTAATATACAGAGTAGCTCTGCAGTGAACAATCTTCATGCTTCCATCAGAATAAACTATCATCAAAGAAGGGATGTCTGCTGTTTTTCTAATAATTTCATTCGAACATTATTCATAGAATCTATAAATCATGCGAAAACACAAGTTATATATTCTTTTGAGAACGCTCATCAACTCGTTTTAATGAGATTTTCTGTTCCCAACAACAAGAATTATATTTAAGTCACACTCTTAGGTACTGAGGACAAATTTCATAGATTTTTAAAACCAATTTGCCACTTTTTTACCATTTTAGTATCACAATCCAACGGTACTCTTTCCCTCTGAAAGTTCATTTATCATGAATTTTTGATTCGATATGCATTGCGTACGTATGATTCATGATTATAATGTTTAACGTAAATTTAACGTTGTTTTTGTTAACCTTCCAGTCTTTCACTAATCATTATTGTTTATTTTTGCTTCTCTGAAGATCCTTCATATAAATAGTAACATAGCTCAATTTCTCATCGAAAAGTATCGCCAAATAAGTAGAGAAGATATCACTCAAGTTTGAACCCTTTACTTAATTCATCGTCATTCTTCTGAGATTGCCTTCATAATACTTTTTTATTAATATAATATATTATAAATGTATTCTCACGAGAACTCGTTGAGTCTGAAATGATTCTGTATAGAAATTTTCCACCTTTATTTGAAAAATCGCTCTCATTAAATATTTTCCTATACATAAATATTTTATTTATACGATTCTTACTCAAAAAGTCCTCAATTGCCAGTCATAAACTACTCGCTTTTCACTTCATTTTTCAAAAGTTTAGTATTCTAAACGGTTGTCTTAGAACCGGGCTTTGCGTGATGACATTTAGCGGTGCCTGTGTAATAACTCATTCCTGGTTGTATTCTTGTTGATGCGTGCCAAATGTTACCGAATGAGCTTTTGACCGCGACATCTTCTCTCTCGTGATGAAAGTGCCTCTTGTAGGTGTTAGAGAAAGAAAGAGAGCAGAGCGGAGTTCAGGCGTTAGTGATGGATGAGCCTTGGCGGCGGAACAGTTCCTTCTTCACATTCGCTGCCCTCTTGTTAGCATGGGTTTCATAGTGTGTCCGGGAAAGAGATTCGAGAAAGACTAGCCAGAAGCAAGATAGCTTGTTACAACACCAATGAGATAGATGTTTCCATTTTATGGCACACCTGTGTAATGAGACAGGTATCCGCGCCAACAGCTAAATGGTTACAACAATTCAACTCCTTCCGATACTTAGTTAGTAAGACCAGCTGCCTTCGTCTCTTTGGAAACAATTTTGTCTTTAAAAAAGGGCTCTACGAAACTTTCCGAAACTGACTGAGAGAACAAGCTCATTCAGCAACACTTTGTGTCCGATTACTCATGAGCCTTCGTTGATATAATAGTATCAGGCTCAATATCGGTAAGAGTGAGACGTTGGTGTTTGATCCCACCCCGAGAAACAATTTTTGCCCGAGCGATAGCTTAATTACATTTTTACTTACCTGGTGATACTGAGTTTAAGGAGAAAAAATGAAGGAAAAACGTATTTAAAGAAGAAAAGCGTCTCTTTATTAATCCCTCGTTCTCTAAACTTTAACGCTTTTCTCTTGTTCTCTCATACACTCGTCCATCACATTATCACTCTCCTCTTCTACCGCTTCTATAACTCTATCATTCTCTCCTCTTTAACAATTTCTCTCTCCTATCATACAGCTTCTTCAATTCTCTCAAACTCTCCTCTTTCACATTATATCTCTCCTCTTCTGCAGTTTCTCTACTTCTCTATTGCTCTCATCATCACAAGATCTCTCTCCTCCTGCATTTTCTATATTTATCTCATTATCACATGATCTAGCTCCTTTTCTGCGGTTTTTTAAAACTCTATTTCTTTCACTATCACATGATCACTCTCCTTTTCTGCAGCTTTTCTAATTCTCTATTCTCTCACTGTAACACAATCTCTCTTTTCTTCTGCAATTTCTGTACTTCTCTATTTCTCTCATCATCGAATCATCAATCTCCTCTTCTGCAAGTTCTCTACTTCTTAATTCCTCTAATCATCACATGATATCTCTCCTCTCCAGAATTTTCTCTTTTTCTCTATTTATCTCACTATTTTATCATCTCTCTTCTCTTCTACAGTACGGAAGACGTGAGAAGGGACGACGTGATTGCCGTCTGTACCTGGCTGGTCATGCTGAGCTACGCGCTCATCTCTAACATCCTCATCCTGATTGGAATTGCGAGAAGCAACGCGATGAGATCAGCCACTAGGTGAGCGGAAAGAGTTTTTCCAAGAAGAGAATTATCGGCCAGGAAACTGTTTGAACCCAGTCTATAGCGAAATTAGGACATCTTGAGGGGATATATATTTTCCAAGCATTATGCTAAATTTATATCTTTCTACGTTCCGCTTTTTCGCTCAAACGAAATGTTTTTGCTATAGACAGGGTTTTACCTTCTTTTTTTCTCAGGTAGTTTTTACATGTGATCGTATACTAAAGAAATCAAGAACATGAATTCCTAGAAGTAAAACATGGGTTTAAAAGTTTATCGTCTACTAAAATAAACAAATTTACCTCAAAAAGGATCGCTTGTTTACGGTTATCATTTTCATGGTTGATAAACCTTAAGAAGTATTTATTTATTATTTTATTTATTCATACATCAATACTGATGTGACAAAACATAAGATAACTCATACAATATTGCAATTAAAAGCGGTTCATTCATGGTTACACAGCGTTTTTCCGATGTTTTCGACTGTTATTAGCTGAACACCTAGAAGAAGACAAGGCGAACATAGTAGATAATACATATAGACGTAGAGAAAAGAATAGCCTAGAAAATGAGACCTACATGGTTCTCGCTCCACTCATAAAGAGCTAACCGAGAGTCGTCAAAGGTAAGTAGGGAGTGAATATCAATCTCTCGGTGAATGAGAGGATGGAAACAAAACGACTATCTAATGTGCTTCAAAAAGGGAACAATCTGAAATCAATCCAAAACTTCCAAATCGTTAGAAATTGATTATTAAACGGTTTTTAAAACACGAAAAACATACGATGTGAGTGTGGGCGCAATCTGCAGCTACTGGTTCATCATTTCGCTGGCGGTGTGCGACATCATCATGTCGGTGATCTCGCTCGTGCACCTCCTTCCCGCGACGGCTTTCCACGCTGCGTACGTCGAGTACAAGTCGTGGCGGAACGTCGTCATGCTCTTTGTCTACGATCTGTTCTGGTACACAGCTGTCCTCCAGCTGGGGCTCATGGCTGGGAACAGGTGGGAGAGGAAAAAAGAAAATACCAAGACTAACCGAAAGTACCCAATTCCGCGTTAAAAATGCCTGAGAGATCTCACAGAAAGCTTGGTTTTTGAGAGAAAAATTTTTCAGAAAACTAGATTTTCTCGAGAAATTTCAGAGAAATTTCTTTCAATGAGAAATTCCAAAACCTTTAGTGAAATATAAGGGGAAAAAACTTACTTTTCTGAACGATTTCTAGATATTTTCAAGACATTCGCCTCGTGTGCTTTCTGTCGCATAGGCTCACA
The DNA here is from genome assembly GCA_964056735.1 of Allodiplogaster pararmata. NCBI lineage: Eukaryota > Metazoa > Nematoda > Chromadorea > Rhabditida > Diplogasteridae > Allodiplogaster > Allodiplogaster pararmata. The sequence continues at coordinate 4,388,002 of OZ057409.1, read as the reverse complement.
CTTGCTGTTTGCAGATTCGTATCCATTGTCTATCCCATGGAGTATAAATGGATGTTTTCTCGCCGGAAATCCCTGTTCATCATCTTCTTTGGCTACTTCCTGGGCTTTCTTGTGTCACTCCCGACACTCTTCCCATGCTGTCACACACTCTGGAACTCCGATTATTATATCACAGTGTACGAGCCCATGGACACATGGTTGGTCCATCACACTCGACAGTTCTCTTCACAACTTTTTCTCTCTCTTTTTTTTCTCTTTCTCTTTGTATTACTCTTGTTCTCTCTCTCATTCTCCCTGTATCTCTGTCCGTCTATCTCTCTCTCTTACCTTCTATTTTATTATCGTTATTCTTTATTATTATAAAATAGCTTGTAAGGCCACCACTTACATGGAATTATAAAATGGGAAAAGAAAGAATGGTGAAAAAAATTTAATTCTCGTTGGGGTCCACCCACAACAGAATATTCGGTAGGGTTATAAGATTCGAGAGGTCGATTTCCTCTAGAGCCTTGTCGAATACTCCGAAATTTTGAATCTCTTTGAAATTATCTGTAATTTTATTCCACAAAGTAATTAATCTAGAAACGAAAGACTGTGGATGATGACAAATGATTGAACTATCTCACACAAAAAAGTTTAATGGTAACACGCGCTCCCGGTTTGAGTCGAGATGGCTGGGTTCGATCCCGCTCGGTCGACTAGCTTTTTCTGTGCGGTAATTCAATCATTTGTCATCTTAACCTGGAGTCACTGCCTTTAAACTATGTAACTTAGAATTTGAAGACTGTGGATGATTGTATCGTTTATAGTTCATCAGGGTTAATTCGAGGGTTCGGTCTGAAATGCGCATATTAGTTTCAGTTCTTAAATTCAGTTCTTTCTTGCACGTTCGACAATTCACTCTGTCAGAAAGTAAACGAATAAATAACTACCAATATATCAAAACGGATTCGTCGAATGATTAGTGATTCCAAATTGAATTTTCGATAAAATCACCCATTTCGAGTAACACAAAAACCTAATATTTTGTGATTGCGATCGAGAAAATGGTTTTAAATCTTTGTTTTCAACATATTTTGTTTTGAGAGTTTAAATTTTTTTCTCGCATAAATCTATTTACATAATTAAATTCTCAAAGGTACAAGTACGTCGATATGAGCGTCAACTCACTGAGTCTCATCTTGATGATCATGTCCTACGCAGTCATCATCTACAAAGTGCGCGAAAGTGGGCGTGCGATGGCGAAGTACCAACTTACGATACGAACGAGGGTTAGTTACGCAGGGACAAGCTCTCGCTATGATTATCTACCCGTTGAAGTTGGGTTTCTGCTCATTGGTTCTATGGTCAACGCGAATCCATCGCCGGGTTTTTGGTGTGACAAGTGTAGTACGAGTGATAAAGTAGAAAGAACAAAAAAGATTCCAAACATAGTTCAGTAAGTATGATCTAATACCGCACGGGCAAAAACCAATCCAAGGAATATAATTGAACCCAACCGTCGCTTTCTTACCAGAACAAGTTCGTCACCTATACACTTCCGATGAAACATTGCTTTTTTCCGCGACAGTGCCAAACAAAAGATTGAATAGCTTTTGTTTTTCTTGATAACGCATGCTCGTGAAATGAATGCGTCTGCAGTGTAGCATTATTATTCCGCGATTCATGATAAATAAAAAAGAAAGGAGTAACAAAAATTCCCGCATCGAGAAGGGGCGTCTAGCAAGGGTGCGCTTATTTCATTTTCATTTCTCCTGTGTGCTTATTTCATTCTAGCTGTGAAACATCTGTCGATAGAGAGATGTAACCTTGTGGAAAGAGTTTTAATTTTTGATTCGTGTGTTGAGGGGTATGTGTTGAATAGATACAAAAAAATAGAAAATTGAGGCTGCGACTGAGTAGAAAGAGATAAAAAGAAAGTAAAAGAAATAGGGAGAAAGATAGAAATGTGAAGAGAAAGAGAAAGAAAACAGAGATGAAGGGAAAAAAGAGAAGTAGAAAAAGAAAAGAAAGAGACTAAGAGTGAGGGAAAAGAAAACAAAAGTAGAGAGAGAGAGAAATATTATTGAGAAGAGAGAAAGGGAAAGAAAAAGAGAGAAAGAATTAGAGAGAGAAAAAGCGAGAGAAAAAAAAGAAAGAGAGAATAAAAACCATGAATTCAGCAGCAGAACGCCATGATGGGGGGAGAGACGTTGAGTGAGATGAACGGCTGCAATCGTAGTTCTTCCGTTCGACCACCCAGAAGTCAGGTCTCGAAGAAGGAGATGAGATTGTTCATTCAGGTACGCACTAAAAAAATAGAAAAACGTTCTACAAACTACAAAATATTCTCTGTATCTTTCTATTTATCTTCTCTTACTTTTTATTTTTCAGTTTTTTATTCTCTTTCTCTGCTTACTTCTACTTGCTGCTCACTTGTGTTCATTTTTTTGTGGAATTATTGAAATGAATAATCGAACAGTTTTCAAATCCAGGAGCAAATATATTTGTATTTAGTATTTAGTATCCAGGTCAAAAATTTATATACATATGTACATACACATACTCACAAAAAAAGTTTTTTTCTGGGATCGATCGAGTTCGTATTTTGGATTATTGATCGAAGTATAGACACATAATTAAAAGCTGAGCCCATGATTTAAATAATTACAAGTTTACAAAAAAAAATTTATATACGCATAGGACTTCTATTGCGTCTTCACAGTCCTTTTTTTCTAAATGTTTTTGCTTTTCTTGGAAATATTGGGTGTGCAAGAAAATAGTCTTTTTGAAAAACTTTTTGGCTTGAAAAAAAGGAACCGATTTGGCTTTTCAGTTTTTTCTGGTCTCCGTTGTGTTTCTTCTGACTTGGACGACATGGCAGTGGCTGCCGCACATATCGACCTCTAAGTGGGCCTATTTTCTGATGACTTCACTCTTCTTCATAAATAATTCAGTCAGTTTGTTCGCACGTTCGCATCCTTTCTCTCTCATTTTGTTTACCTCTCTTTCTCCATTTCTTCCAACTCTCTATCTCTCACACCCTCTCTGTTTCCCTTCTCCTCTCTCTTTCCTTCAATAGCTGTCCATCTCACTCTCACTCTCACTCTCAATCTCTCTCTTTCTTTCTCTCACTTCCTATCTCTCTTTCTCTCTATCTTTTCCTATCTATTCAACTATCTCTCTGAAACAGCTAAAACAGGAAAGTTTTCAACCCTCATTTAATTACTGATTCAGCTCTGTTCTTGCGTATTGCTCTTCAGAATGCAACACTCACGGTGAAGGTATTGAATACAAGCCGGGCGACCGACTTTGGCTTGTGGGAACCTAATCTTTGACCGAGGGGATTCTCCTAGTAACCCGCAAATTTCATCTCTCTGTCTGTCTCTCTCTCTACCTCTCTACCTCTCTGTCTCTCTCTCTATCTCTCTCTCTCTCTCTCTCTTTACCTCTCTCTCGTTCTCCAAATTTTTGTATCTGTCTGTCTTTCTATTTCATTTATCTCTCTATCACTCCCTTCTCACTTTCGCTTCCTGTCGGACTCTATATGTGGCTTATTTTTCGGAATCTCACACTGAAACTGAAGGAAAAATGTGAATTTACTATTCAGTAGCTCGGTGAAATTGTTTTCTTTTTCAAGTTAGGTTGCAATGATCGCAGTGTAGCAGGGTATCAGACGACTCCTTTGAGAGAATATTTCTTAATTAAAAAACGTGTCTAATTTACAGCAACTGTCCGGATGTGGTTTAATGCTAATGTGGACTATTGTATGAGATTTCGCAAGTTTCAACCCCTTCTTTCAAAAAAGTCCTCTCAGAACGAAAAAAAAAAGAGAAATGTTGATAGTGATTTAACGGATAAGGCTTTTACAACCTCTGCTATACACAGCAATGACTCAGGAAGTAGCCGCTGGTTTCAAAAACTAGCCTTTTGTATGTTTTTTTGGTTCGATTGTAATCAATTGGGTATTAATTAAAATGATTATTCGTTATCGGGTAAGCATAGCTTATGAAAGTTACTCATGGCACTTATGAACCTGGAAGAGTGTAGGAAATAAGACAAACACCACCTAGTATGAACAAAAACGCCTTTTTTCGTTTCCTACTGGGTGAAAAAAGTACTTTCACAGTTTTTTTATTGGTTACTCGGTAAAAAAAAACTGTTTTTTTTACTCTAGTAGGTTTCAAAGGAACTTTCGCAGCTTCTATGTAATAACTCTTAGATATACGCGGACCCCGCCACTAAGGACGATGAAGATTTTTTTCATTTCCAGGTCAACCCGACTGTCTATTTGCTGTTCAACACTCAACTGCGACGAGAGTTGCACTACCTGCTGTGCAGGCCGCGAGTGATCAGTGAGGGCGGCCGGAAGCCCTCGCTCATTTTCGGTCGGAACAACGATGAGAGGAACGAGAGGCGACCGTCCAACAACAATGATACTCAAACTGACAGAAACAACGTCAAGGTGACTGAAGGCACTCGTGAACCCCGATGAACATGGGCAAACACTCACCAAAACCTTTGAAAAGATTAAGAGCTTTTCCTGGTTTTTCGACTGGTTGAAAACAAACTGGGTACCTGTGTACTGGCTACATTAGGTTTATCGGGTCAACTGGGTATTTTGAACATGATAAGCGGTGAGAAGTAGTTAGTTTTTTTGGAAAAGCTTACAGGATTCATTGCCATTGAGATTTTGGTAGGTATATGTCCAAATGAAACGGAAAAGGCTTATCTCAGAAGGTCTAAACGGAGCTAGTTTCGTATAAATGAAACCATGTACATGTCTTGTATTTGTAGTTTGTGTTTTATTTATGTTCCTGAGTGGGACGTTTTGCTTAGAAAATCTTTCTTAAAATTTAGTTAGAAACATTCAATAAATGATTTAGCAAGAGTCATCAAATAACCAATGCTGTTTTCTAAGATGATCGAAAATGAAAAACAAGGAAGTAATAAAAAAGATATAGAGAGATAGGCAGACAAAGATGCAGAGAGTGAGAGTGAGAGATAGAGTGAGAGATAAAAAGTAGGATGGATGATAACCTGGCTGAGTTGACAGATGCTGGCATCCTCGCGTGACAAGTACATGGTGCGTTCCTCGATCTGCTCAACCTCCTCAGCCTCTTCCACCTGCATCCAAGAGAAGTCTACACGGAGGCTGATAGTCGAAAAGAAGAAAGACTTCTTCGGCCGGGGGAACATCAGTGCTGTTTAGGGCCCAAGACTAGTGAGTCTTCTAGATCCAGGGGAAGGGAACACCAGCGCTGTCTAGGGTACAATACTCTAGTGAGTCTTTTAGAACATGAGGTACATCAGTGCAGTCTCTGGTACAAGACTCCAGTAAGATCATTCAGGAAAAGATTAATGAAAGTTTGCTAAGGCGTACAATTCAAAATACAAAGTAAGTTTTAAAAGATCTTTTTCAATATAATATTTCGAAAACGCATTATTCACTTCTCAAATTCGATCATCATGTTACAAAAAGACTCCACATCTAAATCATTCTGGGAGTAAGAAGCTTACTGAAGCTTTTTTTGCTGAATTTCACATTCTCTAAAACAATTCGGAAGAAGAGTGAGGGAGTACGACAAAAAATTTTATTAAGCGGAAATTGACTGAAATATGTATGTTACAACACACATATATAACTACTTACTTGATTTAATGTTATTTTTTACAGTGTAGATTTATCTTTTAATGGACACGCAGAAATTGTAAATCGTATTTTTCATCTAATAATCAGCCCTCATGATTTTTCTGCGTTATCCTTTTGGCAAATTATGTCATACATGTGTTCCGGGTAGGAGTAATTGCTTTATATAATATAATATATCTTGGTAATGCTCATTTCGCTAAAAAGAAAAACCCTGAATTTTCCCATCGTTATGTGTTGATCGTAATTGACAAATTTAAAGGTAATAAGCACTTTATCCTCTCTGCCAATAGCTTTTCCAAAGCGAAATACGGTTTTCCGGCGATTGACTCAGCCCCGCTCTAATGGGGGATTGATCGGAATCGACGACTCTCGGGTTGAACTTGTACTAAGAACTTCGTTGTTAATGTTTTTGAATATGCTATAAACATGTTGACTCAGCTCATATTTTGATGCATAACCTGTTGCATTTCTATTTTCTTCTAAAACTGGTTAAAACTTAGTGATTTTTTTGTAAGCGTAGCTAATGCTGTTTTTGAAGAATAGTTATCAGAATGAAAGAACTTCTTTGCAAGGGTCCTCACTGGATCAATGACATATGCCACTCCACTCACTTCTCATTGTTTTTGTTTGCATAAAACTTGAACGAAAAGAGGTTCACTCTATATGTATACCGCTATGTTAAACTCGAATACCAAATTAGGTAGAACACTCTGGTTTGAGTCAAAGACATGAGACAAAGACTGAGAAAACAAGGTCATTGAATATTTCTTATGGCACACAATTGCAAGGATTACTCATGTGTTTTCGGTATTGTGGTGGTAACACGTACCATTCCCGGACATAGTTCTACAGGGAGGGCTGGGTTCGACTCCACTGGCAAACGGCCTTTTGTTGGATTGGTAGCTTTTCTTCATCACATGTCAATTTCTTTTGTAAATTTTTTTGTTGTCATGCTAACTAAAATGGAAAGACATCCGTACTGGAAAGACATCCGTACACCTGGTGAACGCACATAAAGCTTGCTAAGAATATCTTACATGGTCGAAAACTATGTATAATTCAATTTCAATTTTATTACCGAAAACATTATATACAGCAATGTAATAACAATTCTCGTGGTTTAAACAATCAAAAGAAAAATGAAATCTCAGAAAGATAATACAAAAAAAGTTACAAATATGTATTGAGAAGTCGTTTAATCCTCTCTACATCTGTACCATGCTCATTGTAAATTCGAACGGAACGTATTGAAAAAGCATTCAGCCTGCCAAATGGTTTTCGGAGCTGGGTTATTTTGAAAATAGTGCCTCTTGTCTTGGATGCTCTGATATTGAAAAAAAGAATCTTCCTAGTTAAAATTTTTTTAAACCGTATACTAGATTCAAAAGTAACTTTAGGTCATTCGATTCTCTTACAGAACGCAGAGAGGATAGACCTTCTCTTCAGACTATCTGGCATGCTTTTGAGAGTATAACCGAAGCAGCGATGGAAAACCCGGCGTGTAAAATAGTTTTGAACTTTCTCCAGTACGTAGTTAGCAAAATGTAGGGAGTATACAGTTGTGCAGTGTTCTAGAATAGATTTAATATAGATCTTGTATGCATAAACTAGGAGATTAGGATGACAACTTTTGAGGACTTTGAGAATAGGATAACATTTGCGCTTTGCTTTGAGAGCTATTGTTGAGCAATGACTAGAGAAAGTCAACTTGTCATCTACAATTAAACCTAAGTCACGAATTTCTTTAAGGTAGGGTAAGTAGTGACCGTTTTGAGGTAAGGTAAGGAGTGACCGTTTTAAGGTAGGGTAAAGAGTGACCGTTTTGAAGTATGGTAAGGAGGGACCGTTTTAACGTAGGGTAAGGAAGTGGTTATTTTTTTACTAAAATAATCATTATTTTAGAAAAAATAACAAGAATTTTAGCACAAAATAACAAGACTTACTGGGGTTTAACGCTAATCACAAAAGTCTGTTTTGCTCAGGCTCGTACAGACTTTTGTACTCTCTGGGTATTAATGAATCCAAGCATTGCCTTAAACTGATTTTTCATGCTGATACATGCTATTTTTTCTCTCTCTCTTTCTTCACATTTCGCACTGATATCACTGCCGCTGATTGATGTCCTATCCGTTTGAAAAAGATTTTTCAAATGAAAAACTATCATTAATTGTTATTATATTTTGTGTCTTATATATATAACCTTAGTCAGGGATAAAGAATTGAATTGAATTGACTCATCAGTGAGAGCGAGAGTACAATTAAGATAATTTTTTTGATTTGTAAAAATTATATCAACGAATAGCGAAAACAATATGTCAACTAATAGAATTCAGGTAGAAGACCGGAAGCTGCATACAATAAAAGTTTCAAAAACGAAAAAAATAATGCTAATTTCGTCGCTGTCGATTTGCGTGCTATTCACTGTGTTTTGTGCGTGCTTTTCGCTTCGTGTGTACCTTAGTATCCACTACTCATCACTGATTTTTGAGCAACATATTTTTTTACCAAAGATGCAAATTAGAGTATCCCCTACTCCTCGTTTATCTCTAGCAACGGATTTTATACCGAGCAGAGGAGCGGACTGTTCGCGGAAACTTGTGCAAAAATCGTGTGGTGTGACGGGAACCGAACCCGCGACCTTTCGCATTCGTGGCGAATACCCTTAGCCACTGAGCTACACACGCACACATGATAATGCACATTTAAAGGCCCATACAACAAATAGAAAAGCGGGCATGTTCGCCAAAACATGTGCGATAATTGTGGGTTGAGTGGGAAACGAACCCGCGACCTTAGCTTTTCCGCCGATGCTCTAACCGACTGAGCGAGACATTCACACAATATCTTGCACAATTTAAAGCCGATAAAAAGTAGGCCAAGGTTACACTTAGGAAGCCGTACAGTATTGTTCCTAAACCGAGGCCGTACGACTAAAAAACGTATGTGAATTGGTTGTTGGTGAGTCAATTAACAGTAATATTGTGACTGATTGCATGTTTTCGTTTATGTACTGTATATGTATATACGGTCTCGTTCCCAAGCCGATGCCGAACGGTTTAGCAAATTTTAGAATTGCCGGAATTCCATTTATTTGGTAAAATGAGCAAGGAACATTCTTTCACGTTCACTCAAAAACTTCAATTCGTTACTGTTCAATCAAAACACCCAAGGCGAAAACTGAAAACTGAAGTCCGAGCTTTAAGAAAGTTTTTTTCCTTTTTACTCAATGTATTAATACAGAAATGTCACATTGTTTACATATAATTCATAAACGAGATGAGTTCTTCCTGTGGTTTGAGAGTTAGGCTCTTATTCCCTCAGAGGCATACCCTGCGTTTGATTTGCAGACATTGTAATACTAAACGAAAAATTGGCTTTAAACGCTACGGTTTTGAAATTTTTTTCATAGGTGATCATTTTGAGCATCAGACAATGCGGTTCATGAAAAAAAAATTTTACATCAAAAAATTGTTTTTACATTAAAAAACGCTTTGGCTTAGTAAATTATTACGCTAACGAGGTCGTACGGCTTAGGCTAACGAGACCGTATAAAAAAGCCACTCTGCACTGTCTGCCGTCTAGTATGCCCATGAGTATACAAGAGCCGAAAGTTCATCCTTTCTTGAGTTAATTCCAGCAATTTCTCAGTCCAATGAACATTTAAAAAAAGTCTAAATATAAAGATTGAAACTCATTGAAGCATTTTCGCTGGTACTTTACCTTCTGAGACAACATTTTCAAACCCGCAGACGTAGACTCAGTCGGACAAAAGCTGGTCTACGGGTCGAGGTCGAACCCAGGCACCTCTTTTTCATCGAAGGCGGTTGCGAGAGCGTTACCAATTACCAAAGACAAAAGCTGGTCTACGGGTCGAGGTCGAACCCAGGCACCTCTTTTTCATCGAAGGCGGTTGCGAGAGCGTTACCAATTACCAAAGACAAAAGCTGGTCTACGGGTCGAGGTCGAACCCAGGCACCTCTTTTTCATCGAAGGCGGTTGCGAGAGCGTTACCAATTACCAAAGACAAAAGCTGGTCTACGGGTCGAGGTCGAACCCAGGCACCTCTTTTTTATCGAAGGCGGTTGCGAGAGCGTTACCAATTACCAAAGACATATTGCTGATAATAGCGTTCATTAGCTTACTCATATTTAATCTTATTCAGGCGTCACGGCTTCCAAACTGCACAAAGGAGCATTTGCGGCTCACTCACTCTTCCAACACATATTTAAAAGAAGTTTAAGTTTTTAATCGTCTTCTGCACATTCTCATTTTCCCATCAGGATGAAATGGTCCCCCTTTCCTCTTAGCATTTTGAAGACCACAGTACTGGTTGATGTACGAATCAGCTCAAAAGTACATCTACTCGTACTTGGAATTGATCATACGTTTGTGCTCGAAAACATCTTAAACGGGCTCGTTTGTGCTCGAAAACATCTTAAACGGGCTCGTTTGTGCTCGAAAACATCTTAAACGGGCTCGTTTGTGCTCGAAAACATCTTAAACGGGCTCGTTTGTGCTCGAAAACATCTTAAACGGGCTCAAAAAATTTATGAATGTACAAACAACTTTAAAATCTTTAGCAAAACCAAATCTAACCTTAAGCTAAGTGTATGTATAAGCGCCTCGTAAAGTCTCTTTACGCACTCAATAGACATGTGTACAGCTGTTAAACGGGAAGCTAATCCAGAACAACTTTTAGTCGAAGTCTAGGTTCTTGAAAACTAGGTTCAAGTCAGCCAAAAGATTTAAGTTGGAAGTCCTTAAACTACATGCACCAAGCGTTGAACTGTTTTCGTTCGGTCTAAATTTTCAAGCTCTCAATAAACAAATTTCAGCTTATGAGCATGACAGGAAGTGTTTTTCCCGCTCATTTCCCCTTCCTGTTTATACTAAAAGCAGAAGGAGTTCGAGTTGTGATCAGAAAAATAAATGTTATTAGACCGAGAAAAAAAAAGAATTCCTGAAGATAACAGCAAAGGTGTAGTTTGTAAGAAGTTTCGTGCTCTCAATTCTAGTTGAATGTAAGTCACGTTGGCATAGATCGAGGCCAATAATGCTAAGCCGTTTGGAAGAAAGTTGCCTCGTCCCATCATGCCTACCCGTTTGACAGCTTGTGGAAAGGCCACGGGAGACCTTTCCCACTGATAAGGATAAAAACTGTCGAAGAATCTGGGAAAAGGAACAGTTCAAACGTTGAGAAGAGTGTGGTTTTTTTTCCAAAGGAAACAGAACGAAACGAGTGAAGAGAAAAATATGTAGGGAATTGATTACAGGACTGAGAAGAGTTGAAAGAGAACGATTACAGGACTGAGAAGAGTTGAAAGAGAACGATTACAGGACTGAGAAGAGTTGAAAGAGAACGATTACAGGACTGAGAAGAGTTGAAAGAGAACGATTACAGGACTGAGAAGAGTTGAAAGAGAACGTAAGAGAGATGGTTCATTCAGTTGGCTATATAAAAGGCTCTCAACAGAGGGAAGAATATAACTTGAATCGCAATGGGACGCCTATCGCTTGCTCTCTTAGCGCTCGTCGCCGTCACTGCCACAAATGCTTTCTACAGGCAGGCTTTTTTAAACATTGTTTTCAGTTCGTTCAGTCATACAGAAAGTAGACGGTTGTCTTGCAGGTTGAAGGTTTGAGATAGGCATCTTTTGAAGGTTCGGGGTAGGCATGTCTCGAAAATTTGGAATACACATAAGTTGAAGGTTTGAAAATGAGAATATTGGAAGATGTGAATTTCAAAACACACGTATTGAGTTTTCTGTGAGGAAAGTTGCAGCGATTGTTAAAGAAGAGTTTTGTATGAAAAAGTGTAGAAAAAGGTGCTGTTTTTTTCTAAAGACAAAAAAAATCGCTGAAATTTTTATCCATTTAGGAGAACTCTGCGTCTCTCAAATAGAGTTTTTTTAACTAAGAAAAAAATATTTAACCGATGATGCAAGAAGTTCCCGAGAAAGTGTGCGAAGAAAGAGGTTCAAAGTGCTAACGAGATGTTAAAGATAGACTATGGACAGATAGAAAGGACGTATTTGTTCGGAAAAGCCTCAAAAAAGCTTCAGAAAAAATCTTTCTGTTAAAGGGTACCAATGTACAAACACCAGCATGAGCTGTCGACGTACAATACCAAAGCAATCCGGGAGTATTTACTGCAAAAGCATGTCAAGAATCACAAGTTCAACAACCTTGCATTCTCTGAAGGACTCTCAGACTACTCCAATGTTAGTTTACAATTGTTTCTTTCTACTCGCTGAACTGATAAGAAACCTACTACATATAATCTCCTCCAAACAGATTAAGCAGGGCTCAGATATTTGTCATCATGCAAAACTAAGACGTCCTAAAACTTTTCCTTATTGCTTGACTTTCTCTTTCTCTCTCTATCTCTCTCTCTCTTGCTCTCTCTGTCTCTCTCTCTCTTGCTTTCTCTGTCTCTCTCTCTCTTGCTCTCTCTGTCTTTCTCTCTCTCTTGCTCTCTCTGTCTTGCTCTCTCTGTCTCTCTCTCTCTCTCTCTCTCTTGCTCTCTCTGTCTCTCTCTCTGTCTTGCTCTCTCTGTCTCTCTCTCTGTCTTGCTCTCTCTGTCTCTCTCTTTCTATCTCTCTCTCTTGCTTTTTGTCTCTTTTTTATCTTTTTATCGCTTTCTCTCTCCCGCTGCCTTACTTTTTCTCTTTTTTATAACTTCCTCTTTCTCTATTATCTCTCTCTTTTCATCGTTCCTCTCTCTCGTTCTATCTTCTCTCTCTTTTCTTCTTCAAACCTTCCTCGAATTGATCGTAAGAAACACCATAAACCACAGTGTAGAGAATGTAGATCTTGCTCTTTGCAGGCTCAGTACTATGGAGACATCACGATCGGCTCGCCCGCTCAGAACTTTAAGGTGCTCTTCGACACAGGATCCTCCAACTTGTGGGTGCCGTGTAAGACCTGCCCTTTCTCAGACATTGCTTGCATGCTTCATAACAAGGCGAGTTTCCTATAATTCTTTCCTATAGGAAACAATCACATATGTATATATGTAAAATGTTTTTTTAAAAATGTGAGGGAACTACTTGAAGACATTATTAAATCCAAAACACTAAATACTTAAGGAAAAAATTCTTCACCAGTGAGTATTCAGCAGCAGCTTGCATGGTCTCTTTTTCTTCGGCAAAAATTCTTCAGCAGTGAGTAAGAAATACTAATTGTATTTCTTATGTATGTACATATAGCGATAAAAAAGGAAAAACTCCAAAAACTCGGTCGTTAAGTTAAAAGGTGTGAAACACTCAGCATCAAAGAGATATAAGCTATAAATAAGGATGGAGAAGTTTCGGAGAAATCTGAAACGTTGACCAGGAAAAAACCAAGAAAATTCTTTTTCTGCAAAGAGAATGACTTCTTCATTTTATTATTGAGGGAAACTTACTGCCGTGACTCACTGCTTTGACTGTTTCAGTATGACTGCTCCAAGTCGAGCACTTGCCTTTCAACAGGCGAGGACTTCGAGATTCAGTATGGATCTGGATCCATGACTGGTAAAGTGGACATGGACGTCGTTTGCGTGAGGAGTACATGTCCTATCAAATTTTTTTGTCTCGGAAAGTTTTTACCATTAGAAAGTTAGGAGAACAAGTGTTCTACCCACGAAAAACCATCGAACATCAATATTTACCTTGTCGAGGATTCTTCAAGAACTTTGTTTTTTATAATGTCTCATTTTTACTCCGAAAGAAGCTTTTTTGAGTAAATTTTGAACGTGTAAAAGAAGCAACGTCTCTTTCTTGATTTATTGAAATTATTCATGTCCATACTCCTTGTGAAAAAAAAATTTTAAAAAATTTTAAACCTCGTCCACTGAAAACAACACCCGCCGAATGTTTTTAGTTCGGAAATTCCAAAAGCCAGTCGCAGTACTGCACGGACAAAACTCAAGGATTCGCTTGTGCCACCAGCGAGCCAGGGACCGCCTTTGTCGTGAGTGACTTTTCTATCTTCTCCGAGCTTTCATTCCTGACCTGTAAATGATGTACTAAAGGTTGTTTTGTCTCAGGCTGCCAAGTTCGACGGAATCCTCGGTATGGGATGGGACACCATCTCAGTCGACAAGCTCACTCAACCAATGGACCAAATTTTCTCTGACACTGTATGATCGGCTCATCCGTTATTTGTACATACTATATTTCGATGGGGATTTCGATTATTGACCCAACACGTGGGCTAAGAATCAGCCCCCCCCGGCTAAGAATCAGCCCCCCCCGGCTAAGAATCAGCCCCCCCCGGCTAAGAATCAGCCCCCCCCGGCTAAGAATCAGCCCCCCCCCGGCTAAGAATCAGCCCACAAGACAAGATTGAACCCAGCCATCTTTCTATCTCTAATCGAGAGTGCGAGTACGTCTCCGGTCACACCAGGCATTTAAAGTGTGGAACTGAGAACTTCTTTGTTAAATTTCATCTGTTTTTCCATAAATAATATATAAATATGTCCTTGAGCGTGCTAGATGGACTTATAGTGAACTGAATAGCAGTGACTGGTTTTGAAAAATCTGGTTATTTATCCGATCTCAGGAGAGCTCGGATGCTGTTAGCAGGATAGAAACAACGGTGCGGTTATTATTATCATCTTTTAGCCTTAAAGGGAGTTTTGGGAGCTTTTCTTGTGTATAAAGCATGGTGGAGTTCATGAAAAAGACTATGATTTCAGTCGAAGTGCGAGCAACCAGTCTTTTCTTTCTGGCTAAACCGAAATCTGGACAACAACAAAGTTGGCGGGGAGATGACTCTCTGCGGCCTGGATGACTCTCATTACAAGGTAAATACGATCAAACTACCACACGGACAAAAACTATTCCACCAATAAGGAATCGAACCCAGCCCTTTCTACTTTACCAGGAGATATCCATTAACCACAATACTACCAAGGAAACATTGATAACTCATGCAATAGTGCTATATGAAAGGCTAATTGGCCTTGTTCTCTCAGTCAAAATAAAAGGTGTATACATACGCTTAACCCCTACTCATATTGACCCATTTTCCCTCAATTACAAGATGCATATGATTAAACTACCACAAGGAAAAAAGTTAGTTCACAAGGTGGGACCCAACTCTCGCATAACAGAAGCGAGTGCTTTTCCACGAGTCTTTTAAAATTGTTCTAATGTTTCACAGGGAGACATCGCTTGGGAAAACCTGACATCCACCGACTACTGGCGCATAAACCTTGGCTCCGTGTCGATCGGATCGCAGTCCATCGCAAGTGGACCCGTTTCCGCCATTGTGGACACCGGAACATCTCTGATGACTGGACCAACTGAAGCCATAGCCCAGGTTGGGAAGTTATGTAGAAAATATCATAGAAGATTACATAAACTCGTTTTAGATCACATTAAACATAGAAGACTACATTAACTCGCATTTCTCGCTCTTTTGGTTGTATTTTGTTGTTGCTCGTTTCAACAACTCTTTGAAGTCGGAGACATTTCGGTTTTTTTCTCGGAAATTTGAACACAAAGCGGTCTTCGAAGACTTTTTTGTACAAAGTCACAGTTGCTTGTTATTTGACCAAGTTACTATATAGTATTTATAAACCCATTTCTGTTAGCCCTATGAATGATGGCTTTTGAAACCTCTTCCTACGGTGATAAAGCTATCATCATTCAAACAAGCAACTAAGCTCGATTGGAAGCCTTTTGCGATTTCACTTCAATAACAAATTTGATTATTAAAAATACTACACGGAAAATTTTTTTCTCCATAAATTGGGGTCGAACTCAGTGATCCTTTCCTCTGCCCGGTAGTGTGAGAGCGTTTCTAGTTACAAGGATCAAATATGGCCATACATACATTCTGGGTTCTCAGGGCTTTCTAGCCCCGTTCTCGGGTTTAGCGTTCCCATACTATTATGGCTTGTAACGTTTAAAACAAACGCTCTCTCTTATCATATAATAAGAGTAAACAACATTTTGGTTGTTGTTGTTGTTGTTGTTGACTCTCCCGGACATCGAGATTGTAATGAACTGGATTTGCTTTTTTTTCAGATACAGAAGCTGATCGGAGCCACTCAAGTGGTCGGCAGTGAATACACCGTTGACTGCGCGTCCATATCCAAACTGCCCGACATCACCTTCAACATTGGTGGCCAAGATTTCACTCTCAAGGTTCGTGGAGCTCAGCCTGAACGGTAGTTTTTGACTGCTTGAACCGAGGGGTTATAAATTAAGGTTAATTTGTTTAACGTTATCCTAATTGCACGTGTTCTGGTTCTTGCCTAGTTAAACGTTGAAGAAGTTAGTGGAATAATAGAACGTTTTGCTCCATAAAATCGTCATCAGCAATCAATTGAAGCATCATAACCTATGGTGAGTACAGCAAATCAATCGAAACTAATGGGAAAAAGATTTTAGAAAAATTAGCTACCCTAATTACTTTTGAACTTTTTATTAGGCGAAACATATGCCTCACGTGAAAAGTTGATGGTGCATGATGAGATGTATGTATGTATGTATGTATGTATGTATGTACATTATAATGAATGAAATCCATCGCACGGGCAAAATTTTGGCACTCGGCTGGGACCGAACCTCCGCTGCCTAACCGGGGCTTGTAGAGAGTTAACCAATACACCAACCGAGCACACATTGTCCTATGCAATTTCGTATTTACCTACATATAAGAAGGTGAAGGGAAGAAAACATGGTTAAAAAAGGCTGGTTTTTTGACGTTGATTGTTTACTTGTTGATTGTTTACTTGTTGAGCGTTGATTGTTTACTTGTTGACGTTGTTGATTGTTGACGTTGACGAACTTTTGACGAACTAATTGTTGACGAACTCAAAATAATTACGAGCGCAAGAGTAAGTTAGTTGAAACATACGGGCAAAAGCCTCTGAAAAAAGATTTTCAGTTGGATCCTAAGTAGCAGAAGACAACTGAGAGATTTTCCATCTGAAAGATACATACATACATACACGTGTGAATAATTGAAGATTACATACATATACTGCATATTATATCTTCAAATGCTAAGTTACACAGTTTAAAGGCAGTGACGCATGGTTAAGATGACAAATGATAGAACTATTCCAGGACTAGCTTTTTTTTCTGTGCCATAGTTCAATCATTTTTCATCATACTATTATAATTACATATACTCTACATAAAGCAACCAGTCTCAGAGCGAAATAGTTGTAAAGTTGAAGCGAAAACCGGTATTTTCATAACACGCAATCAACAAAAGAACCATATTTTCAAAACCTTTTCAATCTATTTTCTCAAAAAAAAGAATCCCATTCTTGTATTCACAATCACAGCAAAAAAACAAAGACTATTCATATTGACTTCATACGTTTTTGAAAACCTGTACATACATAAAAACACACATATTATATACATATATTTGCCTTCAAATATCTCTAATATTGTAAGTCTCTGACTCTCTCTCTTTCTTGGCTCATACTCCTGAGTATCTCTACTCAGCTTTCCTTTTCAGCCCCCTGTTTCTTCTCCTGTTTTCTCTTTCCATATTCATCTCTTGTGCTTTTCTCTTTTTATCACTCATCTCTCCATTCACTCCTGCTTCCCAATTATTAAACCTCTTTAGCACTGTTTTTGAATTTTCAACCTTTTTGAAAAACCTCAGGCAGGGCCAGTTTACGAGCAAAGCGAGCATACTGGCACACTTGAATTTGTGGTTGGGTTTTAATAGGAACGGACTGAATTTTTTTGAGTTGGAATGCCAGTGATCCAAAAGTAGTTGGAGTAACAAGAAAGAGAAGTGGACTTTCGAGCGTGGTCTTAGGTAAATTTTCAAGATACAAAGTCCTCTGTGCTTTGCAGGGTTCAGACTACGTGCTGCAAATCTCCAACCTGGGACAGACTATCTGCCTTTCTGGATTCATGCCCCTAGACGTCCCAGCTCCTAACGGTAACCAAATATTTTGCAAGAATGCGACCATCTTTTTGGTAGAAAATTATCATATTGTGAACTATTGGGGAGAAGGGGGGGGGGCAAAGGTAACGTAATTGCACTCTCGTTGGGAGTTGGATGGATAACTGAGTTTGATCCCATCTGGTGCGATACAGCTTCTCACAAAGTTTAGTACGTACACAAGTTTAATGTAATTTTTCTTGACCGAGCGGATTTGCCGTCAAACTTCCACTTCCGTCACTCCACAAATAATTTGAAACAACAGAAATTGTTCCAATTTGCTTTGAAGAGCTGAATAAAACCATTACTAGGCCCCTTGTGGATTCTCGGAGACGTATTCATCGGCCGATTCTACAGTGTCTTCGATCATGGCAACAAGAGAGTTGGTTTCGCTCAGGCTGCATAGACAGAGCAATGGATTCGCTAGAAAAACTCCTGCTCAAGGAGAAAAATCACAATTTTTAGTATTGAACTTTTCAATCAATACTTAAATATGTAATAAAGATGTCCTAAACTTTGTTCAGTGTTTTTTCCGCACAGCCCTGAGTCGCAAAACCTAATGTCTAGGAGCTCTCATTGGAATTGGTTATGGTTTTCTGACATTATCACTGCATGTGCTGCAGCAGTTTTGCACAAAGCGGAAAGAAGCTACTGAGTAGTCAATTCTTAAAAAAGACGCAAACATGAGAGTTTTTTTGTTCTACACGCGCTGAATGCGAGAGTTATTTAAACTTTTCTACAAGTTAAAGTAAGTGTTTCAACCCTGGATCACTTTTCGGTTTTTAATTTATTTTTTTCTCCACCACTCGACACGTTAAGCTATCACTTTATCACGGATTCGAGGGTCAGATGGATCAAAACATTTACAAGTGAAGGATCATTTTAATGAAACCAAGTTTTATTCGTGGAATTCTTAGCATAAAAATTGATACATACATACAACCTTCACTATATTTATGGTTCAAACAGGGCGTGAGAACAATATCGCGGAGGCGTACATGTGGACACGTGCATAAAGAGCAGAAGAGCATCATCATTGGCAGTTCTGAGAACTAGGATGAGCCGAATCGGTATTTGTCAATTGAAAAGCATCTGATTGTAGTAACGTGAGCAGTGCAGCAGACCCGTTCGGCACATTTCAGTTGTCCTCAAAAATGAACAGCAATCATTAATGAAGTGCTCTTGTCATCTGTACCGTCGCTTAATGTGTGTGTGTGTTTGTGTGTGTATATATATATACTATATATATATGTGTGTGTATCTGTGTGTGTGTGTATAAATTTGTAGTTCTATGTGTGTCTGCTCCTCAACGACGCACCTGACGACCGACATGCGGTCGGCTCGCTCGAAGTTCGACCGAACCAGTTCGTAGTACTGGCCATCACTTAGGACGATGGAGTGCAGCTTGAGACACTTCATGCGGAGAACATCGATGAATTTGCTGCGATCATTAAAACTTCAAAGAGTTCATTCAATAAATCAATAAACCAATATTTTAGTACAGTTTGCATAAATAAGTAGATCAATGTCTTTTGAGTGCGCTCAATTTATTATTGCTAGCAAAAACACTGTGCTTGAACTTCATTTGAGACCAAGAAAAAGTGAGGAATCATGGAAGTGAGGAAAATAACAGTAAAAACAACAGTTGAATACTTTGTGACTAAAATACATTGAATTCAGTTAGAGCTGCTGCCCAAATATCAACCAAACAGCTTTAGTTCCTTTCAACTTACTAGTATTTCCATCTCCTTAATTTTCTCCTTATTTCCCTCAACTTAAACCACTTCAACGACATCAAGCGCGTTTTCTCTCAAACAACCATGGACACATAAGAAATAACCTCGATTTGTCCGAGAATCGCAGCGTTTCATCATCCCATCGGATCTCGATTCGTGAGAGTTTCGGGCAATTTTGTGCGATGCAGTCGATGAACTGGTCGACGTGGATCTTCGCGATGACCTTGGGGCAGCAGTCCTCCGCGATCCCCATCACGACTACTCTTCAAAAAGACTTATTATTATTTTGTTCACGTTTCCTACTTTTTAAAAACTGAAACCTTATATGTTCACCATGTTAATGTCAAACCTCAACAAGTTATCCCTTTGCGATTTAGATATCAATCAGCGAATAATATGCTTCATAAAATCAAGTCAAACAACTTGAGTGTTATGGCACTATAAAATTATGACCTCATTCTGAGCATTTAGTATTTTCATATCACTACTCATTGTCGTAACAACTATAACTCCGAAAGAGTATCGAATAAATTTGAACTCACGCTTTACATTTTTTTGCGCAAGAATTTATCTCTTTTAGTCTCATGATTTGTTGGCATAACAAAACATCCAAAAACCAGTTATCGATAAATTTATCAATCTGCTCAACTTGACGACGTTTTTTAAGAAGACTTTTTTGCTGCAACGCACAGTCGAGAGTGATAAGGAGATTGAACTTAAATCAGGAAGAAGAGCAACGGCTTCACGCATTCAATCAGTAATTTCAGAGCAAAGAATATGAATCAAGAGGCGTCGACTTTCGGTTTATCAAGCTCTGCACTAGATAAGAACTTTTCTATTACAAATGTTGCCTTGGAAAGTTCGTTATTGCAAGCTGTAGAGAGAAATAAAAGGCAAAGTTACCAAATAGTTAACATTCAAGTATACTTCTACCAACCGATAATATCTTAGCCTATCACGGAAGTTATACTTATTATATATTTTTACAGAAGTTATACTTAAACTTCTTTTGAACTTAATCATGAAAAACAACGTTTAATAACCAAAGTGTTGTTTCATACATACATATATTCAGTTTCGCTATAAGACGTAACTTGTCATCTGTATAAGCTTATAACTTACCCACAAAAAAGCTCCAAACTGTGACAGCAACTGGATTACTTAAACTCCATTTGCGATTTCTTTTTTCTTATTACAATTTGGTAACATAAGAAATTTTTGTCCAACAAAAGCGCAACTACCTTTGAATAACTCACTGGGCAAAAAGTTTTTAACATTCTATATGCCTTGGGAACTCTGCGGTTGCTGGATATTTAATTCATCCCCCCATCCCTCTTAAAGATCCTAACTGTATCAGGCGTATAGCGGTAAGGCACCTTTCTTGGCCTATCCGAACTACTTTCGGTACAAAATGTTTTACGTCAACGTTAACTCCTTCCCTCATAATTTTTAGGTTAATACAAATTCAGGGCAATTGATTCTCATAGCGTCGGCATTGAGAAAAACTTTTGTCAACACCGAGCATGGCGACTGTTGAAGGGTCTTCAAAAAAAGGACAGGGATTGTGTGCATAGGTAGCTTAACGGCAAAATGCATTCTTCGGATAACGAAGAAGTGAATTCGGTGTTCACGCAATGACGGATTTCAGCACGAGTTTCTGCTAGCATGACCAGTTAATCTTTTCAAACGATCAGTAACCTTATATTTGGAAGCTGGGGGATGATGTTCATCCAGAAGTACTCTAGTAGTTTGTGGTGACCGCCAAGGTTCAGGCCCTCGAGTTGTTGGCCATAGCGGGCGATCATCTCTGAGAGCACCCCTTCGTTCAGAGAGTCACACGTGTCCAGATTGAGGTACTTCAGATTGGACATAGCATTCGACTGCATCCATGTCTCCAGGACCTCAACCAAAATCTAATGGAAACACATCTCCAAAACAGAATTGTTACGCGCCCGCATTCCTGGTAAGAGGTAGAGAGATAGCTGGGTTCAGTCCCGCCCGGTGAACTAGCTTTTTTCCTTGTTATAGTTTAACCATTTTTGATTTATACATACGGAGGCGAAGTCAGCACCGAAATTCACAAAGTAACACAAATCAACTAGCAGTGACTCTGATTAATAAGAAATATGCACTAGCTTTAACTTAGAACTCAGTTCTTGTGGCGTAGACTCCTCCCTTCTCCTGCTGATCAAGTATTTTCTCTCTAAAAGGTCTTTCCGCGTCTCTGTTGATGGCTTCGAATCTGCAGAGAGAGCAGTGACCACTGGGGTTCCTCAGGGTAGCTGCCTCAGGCCTCTCCTTTTCTCTATTTTCATTAATGACATAGTAGAGCTTCTACCCACAAATGTTTTAGCTTTCTGTATGCAGATGATCTCAAAATTTTCTCCCAGTCTTCGTCCTCCCTTCAAAATGCTCTTCACATAATCGCTGAATACGCCTAAACTTGGTCACTCACAATATCATTCCCTAAATGCTATATTGTTCATTGCGGACCTAACAACCCTCACTTACCCTACACCTTAGAAAACCACACCCTGTCCTCACAATCAATCGTTAAAGACCTTGGAATTCATTTCGAATCTTCTCTTTCATTTAATCATCACATTACTACCATGATTCAAAAAGCCAGAACAACTATTAAAATTTTTCTTAGGTCTTTAAAAACCTCCTCCATCCCGGTCTTACTTCGCGCATACAAAACCTACGTTCTACCAGTTCTGGAATATGGATGCGAACTCTGGTCACCTGTCTCTGTCGGTCTCATTAACGACATAGAGCGGGTACAAAGAAACTTTACTAGACGCATTCTCGCTAGAGCTGGCCAAATCTCTCAAAATTAATCTGCCCGTCTAAAATTATTAACCCTAACCACCTTGGAGTATAGGCGCACCATACTTGACCTATCTTTCATTCACAAAGCCATCCACAATAACGTTGTGCTTGAAATCTTTGTGATCAGGCCTTCCCCCTACAGCCAAAGAATCTCCCACACTCTTAGACTTATATTGCCCTTTAAAATGCCCGAAGGTACGTGTGTTTCTCTTTCTCGCCGTATTGACATTTGGAATTCTCTGCCCTCGTCTCTTGTGTCAATGCCATCCTCGTCACAATTCAAAAATGCTCTTCTTAGTTTACCAATTGATGTAATTTTACCCTCTTGTAAACTAAGACTCACATAGTATTTGAGTAGTTATCACCAAATATTAATTATGAACTCACACCTTGAACTTGTCGATCAATTGTAATTTAAAGGCAAGAATTACGGTTAATGTACAAATGTATTATCTTATTGCCTCAAACTGAATCACCCTGTGACAGTTATCCATTCTATATCAACCATGTGCAAAGGAATAAAATGAATGAATGAATATCATCAAACTATGGGACAGGCAAAAGCTCGTGTAAGGGGTGGAGTTGAACCCAGCCGTTTCTCTCTTACCGTAAACCACCGCATTACGACTGCACTACCTGGGGCGTATCACCTAGGACGTTTCCGGCGTGTCAGATCTTCGAGAAAAAAATTGGAACAAAGGATGGTATGCTCTGACCAAGTGTCAGAAGATAACTAATAAGCTATCTAACCTGATCATTGAAGTGCTCCAGCCAACTAGCGTCTAGCCACCGCAGGTGAGGTAGCCTCGTCAGAATATGAATGAGCGTCTCGGAGTTCATCTCGGTCCCCTTGATGTCTAGCTCTTCGATGCGCGTCTTCTCCCAGTCGATGGACTGCACGGTCTTCATGTCCAATTCTTAAGTTTTTAAAAATATTTTTTTCTTCTCTTTAGACATGACTTTCTCGGTGCAGCGAACCAGAGAGTATGGAATTTTTACTGATAGTCAAACCAAATAACTCGCTCATAGGGTCAATAGTAAAAAGGCAAGCTTTTGGCTTTTTTTTACCCAACCCCTTTTTTTGAAAGCATCTCACCAGTGTGTGCCAGAAATAGAGACCTCAGCTTCTTGCATCGCTGGAGAACTAGTTTAAGACATGAGCCCGAAACCTTAAACATCACTGTTTTTTGTAGATCAGTTATGCCGATTTTTCTAGGAGCATCTTTGTATTGGATGCCGTGACAATAAGTGATCAAAATACGAACGGTGAATAAGTACAGCGTTGAATTCTTCATAATTTCATAGAATTTTGGTTCTTAAAAAATTCCAGACTTAAAGCACTTGGCTCCACTTGTTGCACCAATATATGGAGTTCTTATGCATCGCGAATCGTTGATGCCTCTTTCTCATTGTTCTAGAGTAACCTTTATATGTACTACTTCTCATCCAATCACGAAGTTTATGGGTAAAATAACGAAATTGAATGCAATAGACTAATAACTTTTCATTTTTGAGGAACTCTAGAAGGAAAAGAAAGTTCAGTCGAACTTTGCTACAGTAGTTTACGGATAAGCACTCCAGATGGGCACAGTTGGATGAAATCGCATCGACGTGGTCATCTGTGATGAAAGGCACCTTGAAGAGAAAATTTTTTGTTGTTTGTAAAATAATGATGAAAATCGTCCTTGTTCCCGCCTCATGGCAGGGTGCACTGGCTTGAGATACAGACCTATACTGGTAAACCAATGGCAACTATCTGAAACACCGATAGTAGTGTTTCTAATAGCTGGGGGAGAGTCATATTCAAACAAGCACTACAAAAATTTGTTAACCCCTTAATTTGGGTGGATCTGTCAGAAGTGGAAGTCAAACTTGGGACCCTTCGCACGTATTCACGCACACTACAATTTTGCCACGGTCGGAATATTTGTGATTTCGTTCTAAAAGAAAAAAAAAGCCAAATTCATGAAAAAAGTATTCACATGCGAAAACTCATAAGGCAAACATAGTGCACGATTGAATGGTATTTATACGTATGATACATCACGAAACATATTTAGATCAGTTCTTGGAGAATGCTAAGTTCATGAATATTAAAGACCATACTTGAAGGTGTTCAAAACCCGAATAATTGGAAGTTCTACCCAAGTTCAAAATATTTTTGACTCAAGATCAAATTATGCCATAATTTTAAAACCTTTAATTTACGCATTCCGCTAAAAAATTTCAATTTTTCGCAGCTGAATCGTGAGTTGCTGAGACGTACAGGGACCGCCTTTATTCTTACATTAGCAAGACTTGGAAATCTAGAGGCTGAATGTTTAAACTATGGTTGAATTTTTCACATCTATACGGCTAAAATCTACGTTCTCACACCTTTTCCGACAACTCTTATATAAGAGTCCGTATCAAAAGCGTTCCCTGACTTAGTGAAATTAGTGTTTGAAACGATTTGTACGGAATGCGATCAAATTCGTAATCATTGAAGCAAAGTGATGAAAGTACTGACTCCCCAAAGGTTTACTACGCGAATGTTTGGAAGATATTGCTTAAGCTTGAAGACGTTCACAGTCTCGTAAACTTCTTCCTCTTCATCTTCTACTTTCTCATAAGTTCCTGGAAGAGAAGATTTATCGACTAATCCCATTTGCCTAGCTTGATCAATACGATATAAAGACTGGATCCTTAAAATTCGTCATCCCACACCCTTTCCCATTCCTCTTGACCACATTTATGCACCATTTGAGTGATAACCTAACAAGTTATTATATCGTGATAACTAGGACTATTTATTTACTTGGTTCGAGGTTCAGTTGCTCTTAGAGTAAGCTTTACCGCTTTTTTTAAATTAAAAAGAACATTTCTCTAAGAATATTCGACCAACGCCTTTTTTGAATTATCTTCATCAGCTACTCTTCTATGTCTTTCTATCTCCTTTTCTCTTTCTTTCTTTCCTTTCTCTCTTTTTTCTCTTTCTCTTTTACTTTTATTTTCTTCCTATCTCTCTCTCTTTCTCCCTTTATGAACCCATATTTTTCTTCCTTTCTCTCGCTTTTCAAATTTTTTTTTATTTTTTCTCTCCTGGGCTTTCAAGTTCGCATCAGGCTTCAAGATCTTTCTTTTATCTTCTCCGCTCCCTCTATACAAACCCACGTTCTTTTCTCTGACGTTCCAATCATTGTTACCTATATATCCAACCTTTGCATTTCTTTCTCTTTGTTCTCATCTTTTTCCTATGCTTCTTAGTCGTTCCCCTGCTTTTTTTACAACTGCTTTCCCTAGCTCAGTTTTCTTGGCATATTGCTTACTCAGATGAGAGAAAAAGCTTCAAGAACTCTTCGAAGCCCTCATAAAACCCCTGATAGGCAGGGCTTCTCCTTGTGGAAGATTTGAAAGTAGCTGGAGAAACCGAACCGAACCAATCAGCAAGCATACCTATGATATGCAAGACTTCGACGGATGAGATGAATGTGTATACTTTGCGTAAGAAGCCCTCCAAAAAGATATTCTCCGAAAGACAGAGTGTGAGGGACTTTAATCGAGAAGGAAAGGATTGCAAGTCCGTGAAGTCGTGCAACTGCATTGCCGTCGAGAAATCTGTCAATAACCAGAAACAAGTTCTTTCTCCTAATGTTTCAAGGTTTCAATGTGATTAACTTGATAGAAACACTAATTCAAAAGAATGAAGATTTTTGTGTATTGAATAGAATGCATCAAAGAATTAATGAATATTTTTAGGACCACTAAATTCATTAATCTTTTAAAAAGTTTTTTATACAGATTTACATATGTATGACTCATGGAGCACTTCTAAAAATTTAACAGAAAGTTTACAGGTTTGGGCGTTAATAACAATATATTTTTGTCTAATTTGGGTTGATATTGAAACAACGGCATTGTTTAGAGCTGTAGGAAAGATCTAGAGTATTTTTTGTTGTTTTTTTACAAGACAACTCCTAAGAATTCACATAAAGATTTGCTACATAAATCCTAGTGTTCAACTTCAAGAAATTCAAAAAGAGGTCAAAGATCCCTTTAATCGGGAAAGCTGCTAGGTTCAGTAACTCAGGCAACTAACAAGCTGTATCGTTTCAGTTACTTAAAAGAAATTCAACCAGTTTTTGACCCAGAAATGTCGAGAATGAACTTCATAGGAACATTTTTTTTCGCAAAAGAGGATCAATTTTACCGAGGGTCAAAGACTGCAGCTTTGGGCACTTATTAGCCATCTCATGGAGAACATTCGGCGTTATCAGGTCAGTCGCCAGCTCAACGTTGCGCAAGTCAACAAAGCGGTTGCCTATCAAATGCGTGAAGTGCTCCAAGTTGGTCACCTGAAAAAAACCTCCCACTGACGAGGACAATGTCAGAAATGAGTATCTGAGCAAAGATCTCGAAGCTGCGACTAAATAAGTGAAAGTTGGATGTATCACATTAACTGAGCCATAACTAAAGTAGCAATTTTATGAAAGGAAAATTCAGTTTTCAACTCGAATACGCTAAACAAAATTATGTAAGCGTTTCAAGCGACATGCTTCAAGTGTTCTATAACTGTTACTGCACGCTAAAACAAAACTTGCCTCAAAACATTTCTGAAGACAACTGAATTTATGGCTGATTGCGTCTCCGATATTGTGTCTTTACACTTGTTTCTATTGGAAAAAAACTTATTTAATCACTATTGTAGGTACCTACACGTTTATGAGAATACCTAAGGAGGAAAGGTTTTTAAAAAAGGTTATTAGAGTTAATTTAGGGTGAAAATGCTAAAAAAAGAGTGTTCGTTCTACCTGGAGCCCACCGTAGCTCGGTCGGAAGGACACAAATTTCCAGAGCACCGGGCTCCATGAAATATTGCGCCAGCGTCTGCAGACCTGGCCCGCTTGTAAAGTCTGTAAGTTCACCGTATTCCGAAGTGAAAAGTCCCCTCAGTCATATTTATCGGCTTTCGGAAAAGTCCAAGAGCGATGACGAAAACAAAAACTACAATCGCTACACTTTCAAGCGATTAAGCCTATGACCCATAAGCTCACCAAGGCCTCTGAGGCAAAAGTTTTGCTTTCTTTGTCTCATTAAATGACGTATGAGGTAAAAGCCCACGAACCTGATAGGGTGACAAGTATGAGAAGATGATTTGCAGGATCGAGTCCGGCAACTTGTCGATGCTCTGGAAAAATTAATTAATCGTTTTAAACCTTAGAGATATATAATGAAATATATTTTGCATCCTTTATCAAAACGCCCCTACTGTTTCTTCTCATTGAGATGCTTATTCCTCCCCAACTGCACTTTATCATCAATATGCCCCTTTCCCCTACGGCGCGTCTACTGCATCTTCTCATAAAGACGTCCTTAGTGTGTTTTCTCATGAAGACACCCCCCTACCCATCTCTCTGCCTTCCCATCATAAACGCTTCTACTGCGTCTCCTCGTCTGAACGCCATTCCTCTAAACAGCGTTATGGTGGAACTCTGTGTACAGTGTGCTGTCCAGTGTGATGCTGCATCGCTGGGTGCATTCTGGATCCTGCTTCGGCTCCTCCCAACTCTTCGATCTCAGCCGGCGTGAGGCCGGACTCGGCCATTGAATCCGCCAGCTGATCCGTTATGTTCGTGTCATGCATCGTCACGCGACGCGTCATGTCATAGATGGCCGCCATAATCTACGAGCACCGGGATGGAGCACGGTCGACCCCAAGAGGAGGCCAAGGAAGATGACTCAAGAACAGGACTGGAATCGTTCACGAGCTTTGTTTCAGATTTTCAGGAAAAAAAGCGAAACAATGAAGCTTCGGCACGATTATCTGAGCTTCATTGAATTGAGAAGGAATGACTCATGGATAACTTATCATTCACAATGTGTTATCTTTACGGAAGTATCTGATTCATAGACTTGTTCCAATGATCACTTCGATTGAGGGTTGAATTCGGAGAAGAATCGAATACTTCAAGGTGTTCACGAGAGCTCCCGGTTTGTTTATCCTCTCCAGTGGGCAGGGATCATACATATACTGAAGTGGAACTGGAGAGCAAACATAGCCTGGGTGAGGGCCACGGATGCCCTGTGCAAGTTTTACTACACTAAAATAATTTTTTTGAAATCTATTTCGAAAAGTAGAAAATTCATATTTTTATTCTCTAAAACTTCCTATTCCAGAAGAAAAATGAAATTAAAGTTGCTGAATGTGCGTGAGAATGTCAGAAACACACGGAAAAAACAATGCAGAAAAAAAGCAAAACAAGAAATCGGGGCAGAAAGCGATCTTGAAAGTGGCAGCTGATCTTGCACTCATTCATGAGAGTGAGTTCAGAGCTGAAAGATATACGGCGAGAAAAGGGAGATGTAAAGATCAGAGAAGAAGGAGACATTAGAGAGAGAGAGTGCTTGAAAAGACTGAATATGAAGAGAAGTGAACAGACGCAGCAGAAGCTTTAGAAGAAAGGGAGAAATGAAGCAGGAAAAAAAAAGGGAGAAAAATCATAAACAAGAAAAAGATGCTATTTACGTAGAATTTAAAAATTACAGGGATAACTAATTAGTGACATAGAACCCAGAGAACTAGAGAAGAAACTTGTAATGTTATTTATATTTGTAAATTAGCCAATTTTTACACAAACCTTTACCCTGTTTTATTCTTGCTCAAAATATAAGAGGTTTCGATTTCTTCTAAAGCATTCTCGAACTGGCTGTACTAAAGAAATAAATCCAATTTATGATTTTAACAATTCATTCATGTTTTCTGGGGGCAACAAGTTAAATGAGAAAAAATTGTGGTTTTACAATACTGAGCTGCTCCATCTACTTCAGATGATGATATTTTTTTGTATTTCTTAAAATTTAGCTGCGGTCGGTAACTTATCGAGGTATTTTTATTTATTCTCACCATTTAGTATTCTCCTGACCAGATTGCATTGTCGAAATGAAATGGGGTTAAGGTACTTCAGAGAAGTTAAATTAGGGTTAAGGTACTTCAGAGAAGTTAAATTAGGTTTAAGGTACTTAAGAGAAGTTAAATTAGCTATCGCTTCCGTTCTTTTGTCTTCAATGATCTTTTCAAATTTCGTTTACAGCTTTTTGAAGAAAAAATTATACAAGCTTCTTTCTAGTTTTTACTAGAACTATTCAAGCTTCTTTCTAGTTTTTACTAGAACTATTCAAGCTTCTTTCTAGTTTTTACTAGAACATTAAATGACGGTTTACCGCTTAGCTGGAGTTCAAGCCTGACTGTGCAATTGAAGAAGCTTGATGTTAGGCTAACAACTTCTTTGATAACTTCTGATCATTTTACAAATCTCTGATAATCAATTTCAAAAGATCCTTTCAGTTATCAGTGCTCTTCCGTCGATGAAAAATTGTTGTTTTTTTATGATAGCCGCAGATGACCAGATATGAATTTGGAGCACTGATTGATTCACGAAGTCCTTTTGTTAAGTATTATTTTCTAGAACCTTTTTTGAAGTTTTTTCTCCATTTTTCTTAGGAAAAATTTCTCTCACTATGTAATTTAAATATTTTCTATGAAAAACTATTGTGTTCAATAGTTCCAGACACTTCGAAAAGGGGAAAAGGGAAGGTGATTCAAGCAGGGAGGAGGCTCTACCTAAAAGAAGGGGGAATCGTTGAAGAAGGGATGGTTTTTGAGGGACCAGAGGCTCTAATGGGGATAAAAAGTTAAAGAAAGAGAGGAAGTAAAGAGGGAATAACATGATAATTTCCAAGCTTTAAAGAAATGAATTATGATTTATGGATGAAGGTTCGATTTTGGCTTACAAAAAAAAGAACAAAGAAGTTTTAAAAAGACTGCTAGTTATCGGTTGCAATAAATTAACCCTTAATTCTATGTAAAACCGCCTTTGTTCCGTTGATTGTTTTATAGTCAAAGGTAAGTTTGTTTCGAGTAATCGGCAACACGTTTCACGAAAGGGGCCTAAGATTTGGAACAAAAAAGCTTGAGAAGTGAATAAGCGGCAGTGGTGTTGCACCCAAATGTCTTTGTAGAGCGCTCAACGTTTAACCTCATTACAAAAAAGTACACAAAATTAATACGTCATTTGATCACCAAGAAGAAAGCATAGCGACCGATTAAAAAAGAGGGTGCTACAACGATGTCCGCCTTCCCGCGGTGCAGCACGACAGTCTACAGACTGCAAAGGATATCAACAACCTTCTCCGGAAGCATCACGCTCCGAAGAAACTACAAGAGAGCCTCTCTGTCTTTCTCTCTCTCATCTCTTCACTACACCTCCGTCTTCGTTCTTTTTTTCGCCTGAGGGACAGTCCGATCCGGCTGGCCTGTCCCAACTACTTCTCCTATTGGCCGGAGACATCGAAAGTAACCCAGGACCAAGGATCTGGCTGTGCACTACATGCAAGAGAAAGGCGAATACTAACTGCATCCAGTGCTCCTACTGCTCAGAGTGGGTCCTCACTAAATCGACATGCAGTGGCCTCTCCTCACTCAAAGAATACATCCAAGTCGAATACCGCTGCCCGTCATGCATAAAATCAACGACTCCGCTGACGACCACGAACACCAGGCAAACTTTCTCCTCTGACCCCACGTCCAACAGCAGGAACCTCAAAATTTTGCAGTACAACTGCAATGGCTTCTCTGGCAAAACGACGGAACTCCATGAACTCGTCACTCGTCTGAAAGTCGATCTATTTCTCATCCAAGAAACTAAGCTAACGAACCGTTCCAAATGTCCAAAAATTCCTGGATACACTATCGTAAGAAAAGATCGTGAGAAGAACTCCGGAGGCGGTCTTATTACCGGAATCAGTGAATCACTGTCCTCACTGTAATGCCCTCTCCGACCGACACACATTTGGAATCTCTCACCGTCCGCATATTCGATGCCGATGGGAAGTCGCTCGATGTTACCCATATATACATACCACCGACGAGCTCTTGCACCACTGGTTACACGCCCGACCTCACTCCGTTCTTACACAATCGCGAGAAATCCATCATACTCGGTGATCTTAACGCTCATGATGCCGCATGGTTCTCCAAATCTTCAGACAGCAGAGGCTCTCACATCGCAGAAACGACCGATGCTTCAGAACACGCCGCAGTAAACCGTGACACGCCTACCAGAGTACCAGTCAACGGAAGACCATCTTCTCCAGACATCTCCATTTGTTCGCTGGACTTACTTTCTCAAGTCTCATGGAAAACAATACCATTTGGAAGCTCCGACCATCTACTCATCGTAATCGTCCTTTAGGGTTCCAACTACATCCGTACGCACAGGAAAGTCTCCTTCACCAACTTCGGAAAAGCGAACTGGAAAATCTTTGAACATCTCGTCGAAAAAAAGTTATCCACGACACCTCTTCCCGACCTCCCCGCCGCCCAAGCTGAGCCCTTCTTCCGGAAGATCCTGTTATCTGCAGCCGCCAGCTCAATCCCACGCGGTCGCATCAAAAAGAGAAACGTTGCCTTAACACCAGAAATCCGAGATTGGATGACCAAACGAGACGCTTTACGAGAATCAGAC
The DNA here is from genome assembly GCA_964056735.1 of Allodiplogaster pararmata. NCBI lineage: Eukaryota > Metazoa > Nematoda > Chromadorea > Rhabditida > Diplogasteridae > Allodiplogaster > Allodiplogaster pararmata. The sequence goes on along the minus strand of OZ057409.1, from coordinate 4,356,395 downwards.
CCATCAAGCCAAGACATCAGCACCCTCAACATGAACATCAGACGAGCCACGGACAGAAACAAAAGAGACATCTGGAGAAACTTCATGGAGACCTTTGATCCCAAACTAGACAGCAAGAAACTGTGGGAAACGATCAAGATGTTGAATGATAAAGGACGTCCCCCACCAAACTGCGCCATCGACTTCGGGAAAGGACCCCTCACATCCTCCTTCGAAATCGCGAACCAGTTCAACAAACGCTTCACACTCCCATTCGACTACAAAACAAAAAAGGAAAATCGGAAAACCATGAAGAAAGTTCACAACATCCACGCTAAAGATTTTGTCGAGTACTCAGAGGCCGCAGTGAAATCAGCTATTAAGAAGACAAAGAAATCAACAGCCCTCGGACCGGACGGACTCGCTCCAATACTCTTTCATTATCTCGGGAACAGAGGTATAGCCGCCCTCACAAAGCTCATCAACGACTCCCTCAGCTCTGGCAGAATTCCCATGATTTGGAAATCTTCAGTCATTCTCCCACTCCTGAAATCAGGAAAAGAGGCAACGGATGGACCAGGATACCGACCGATCTCCTTACTCTCACCGATGGCGAAAATCATAGAACTACTTATCTTGAAACAACTCAAGCCGTACGTAAGAGTAGCTGAGCACCAGCATGGATTCACCACAGGAAGATCTACCACCTCTGCCCTCCTCGCTCTTTCAAAAGACGTAGCTGCAGGTTTTAACGCGAAGAGACCAGCTAAACGTACAGTGATGTTGGCAATCGACATGTCAAAGGCCTTCGACAGCATAGACATAGCGGTACTCATAGATGTCGTCCTACAAACCGACGCTCCAAACTTCGCAAAGAAATGGCTGGCATCGTACCTCAGAGGACGATTGAGCCGTACATCCTTTCGCGACGTCCTCTCAAGCTCATCCCTGATCATAAGCGGAGTCCCTCAAAGCAGCGCACTCTCACCGCTTCTTTTCAATTTATATCTAAGCGATCTTCGGAACAACGATCCAAACTTATGCTGATGATATAACGCTATGGGCGTCAGATCCGAGCATTTCCACTGCCTCGCTACACATACGATCCGGTCTCCCACACATCGAAAAGTTCATCCACGATCGTGGACTATCTATTTCTCCTGCCAAAAGCCAGCTTCTACTCTTCACACCTTACAGCAAAGAGTACAAGACTATCCTAGATGTCTCGATCGGAGGTCAGAGCGTACCCACCGTGAATACCGCCGAAATCCTTGGAGTTACATATGATTCTATGTTCACATTCAGTCATCATGCGAAAGACATAGCAGGCCGAATGTCGCAACGTAACAATGTACTGAAGGCGCTAGACGGCAGTATACAATACTTCTGTATTGGGATGATAGCATGATACAATATTGGGATGATACAATACTTCCCAATACAATACTTCTGTCGTATATTCGAAAAAGTTTTATCTAAAGAAATTGATAATCACTGTAAAAGAAATGATATTCTTCATGATGACCAGTATGGCTTCCGTCGCAAGAGATCCATAGAACAACTTATGCTCTTATTTCTAGACGAATGTACATCAGAGATTGATAAGAAGAAATTTACAGATATAATTTACTTCGATTTTGAAAAGGCTTTTGATAAAGTTTCTCATATTAAACTTATCCATAAACTCAAAGAATATCAATTTCCAATTAAGATAGTTTCTTGGATAGAAGAATACTTAAGTAACAGAACCTATCAAGTTAGGGTTAGAGACGCACTTTCCGATAGCTTCACTGTGAGCAGTGGAGTCCCCCAGGGCAGTGTTCTCGGCCCATTACTTTTCATCATTTTCACTTCAGATATTGTTTCTAAAATTTCCTCTTCTTCTTGTAAAATAAAGGTCTTCGCCGACGATATGAAAGTATATAAGCACTTGTCTTCTAATGACTCTCATACTCCTTTGCAAAACGCTATAGATTCTGTTCTTGATTGGTCAAAAGCTTGGCAATTACCGTTATCTCTTCCCAAATGTAAAGTTTTAAGAATAGGTCCACAACAACCCCCTCGTTATCCTTACTCATTGAACGGATCCAACCTTGAATATTGTCATGAGATCCGTGATTTAGGTTTCATTGTAGATAATAGATTAACCTTTTCTTCTCATTGCTCTATAATCGCATCGAAAGCCAAACGTAAATGCTATCTCATTCTAAATGTTCTCAAAAGTAAGAGCACGAAAGTGCTCATTGATGCCTATAACATTTATATTAAATCTATTCTTCAACATTGTACCACTGTCTATTCCCCCCATTTCGTTAAAGATATTAGAAAATTGGAAAACGTCCAAAACTTTTTCACTCGCCGAGTTTTCTATCGCTGCTTTGGTACTGATTACATAAACATGCCAAACAGTCAAATTAGAAACAAAAAATTAGGCCTTCTTTCATTGGAAAGCATAAGAGAATCGAACGATTTGAGTTTAATTTTAAAACTAATAGGGGGAAAAACAACTCTTTCAGACAGAAAACCCCATTTCTATAATTTAAGACAATCCGCGACACGTGGATCTAACTTCAAATTACATTTTCGTGCCCCGAAAACAATTTGTCGTATAAATTCATTCGCAATAAGATCTGCTCGTCTGTTTACTGAATTAAATTCAAGTGTTTAGTATTTATAATATTGTTCCGCTCAATGTGTTCATGTGTTCAGTTGTAATGTTTATGATCTAATGTTTGGTTTGTTCCTTTAATGCTTATTATCTTCCAACTTGTTGGAATCACTATAACCCACATGATGTTTGTGTACTATCATTGTATATTATATGAACAACATGTAATAAATAAATAAAAAATAAATAAATACTTGGCAAGGACCTTGAGCCAAAGTCACTTCCATCACGGATTATTTCTCCAAGGACCCCCACCACGCAACATGAAAGCTGATCTTTACATCGCATGCAGAAGCACTGTTGAAAGAGCCCTGTCGGAAACAGCAGAGAAGAACAACGGGAAAAGCGTCGCCAACCGAGTCCACACAAACATGGTCTCAGAAGAAAAGGAAACCATCCAAGGTCCAGTCATACTGGGCGGCCGACCACCACCGGACATAAATGAAGAAGAAGTGGACCTCTCCAGAAACGCCCGCTGCACGCTGAGCCAACTCCGCTCAGGCTACAGCAGGTACACCAACCACTACTTACACCGGATCGATGACTCGATACCTGACTACTGCCCAGACTGTCTCAATGGACCTTACGACGTGGCCCATCTCTTCAAATGCGCTAGACGTCCAACAAGACTCACGTTGGAAGATCTCTGGATGAAACCAAAAGAAGTAGCCTCATTTATGAGACTATTGTGAAGGAAAGAAGAAGAGATGTATTTATTTTAAAAAAGAGAGGAGAGAGAGAGGGAGAGAGCGGCTCTCCATAGCCAACTCTCTTCGACGCGAGACGTTTGCCGGCAACAACAACATTAAGAAAGAGGAGGAAGTGGAGAATGATAGAAAATGTCTTGGACAACTGAACTCTGAAATTGATGAACTTGTGTTTTGAAGCTAAAATTGGTGGGCTCTGTGACTCGGAACATCTGAAAGTTTGTACAAACAGATGTGGATGGTACTCAAGAGCGAAGAAGGACAAACACTAAAAAGTTCTCAAAGCTATAAGCTCAAACTAAAGTGATGATAGACATTCTTCCCTGTAAAGAACTTTTAGTTCTCCATAGTAAAAACCCGAGCGCAAACCTAAGGGGCGCCAGTCTGCTTGCTTCGCTGGCTAACTGGAGCTAATCTAGTCATGATGAAGTAGCTCCTGATATAAAAAGATGTATCGGTTGAATCCCATACGTGAACTACTTTTTTTGTAGATCAGCACAGTTCAAAGAGGTTTGAAGTCGAACTGGTAATAGAAGCACTTGACTTGACATGTGGTTTTTATAGAGGGCTTCGAGGGTGCACAAATTTTCTCCGTGGAATGGTAAATGATTTATCTTAACTCTCACCTAGATCTTCTAAAAAGTACCGTTATATTTCATACTGGAGCCTAACAAGACGAATGATTCTGTTCTAATTTTGAATGGAGTCAGCTTGAAAAAATCATGCTAATTTTTCTACAACTCGTTTTCATGAAAAGAAACTTTTACGAAACGTGCTTTGTGTAGCTACGCTACCTTAGACTACAAACTATATTAAGTTTAAATAGTTTAAAGGGCTTGCACATCATACTATTAAAGATACGGTATTACATGGCTTACGCCATCCTTGAAGCTATTTACTTGTTTAGTTATTTTATTTTATTTTGTTTTGTTATTCAAACTAAACAGAGGTTTAATTACCCAAGTTTGAGTAGGTAAAGGCGCGCCCCAGCCAACCCTCCCGTCCCGGTCCTCTTCTCAGCTCTCTGCCGCACATAGCAGCTCCGGTTCAAGTTTGTTTGTTTGTTGTGTGTTTCTTAAATTCTTTGTTGTTTTCTGTATCACTTTTCACTATTAATTAGAATTAATTTCTTGTAGTTAGCCTTAGTTGGTGTAGAATATTCTCGTGTGAGTTTTGGGTTGTGTTTCGATAAATATTTAATTGAACCGCGTGGCAGGCTATCCTTAATTCCTTATCAAACCGATTGATCGGTTAGTTACTGATACACAAGGGGTTACAAGAAAGAGCATTTATCATTGACATGGTGCATCGGCTTAATTGCTAAGGGCTATAATATTATAGTTGTGAAATGGAATCAGTTAACATCTCAACACAGGCAGAGAAGGTAGTTGTTTTCGAGAGTTACCAGGAGTTGAGTGAAAGCATCAAAATCGCGCAAGAAATATTAGATGGAAATATCAAAGAATTACCGGAAATTACGGAAATCGTGGAGGACTTAAATGCCTTTCTTGAATACTTTCTCGACGCAATGGATGCTTGGGAGACACGGATCGATTCCATCAGAACAAGGTCGAAAGGCCAGGAAGCAGAAGAAATGCGGCTGTGGATCGATGAACACCCAAGGTCACGCACAAGAGAAGGCGCGAAGATCATGGTCAAAGAACTCAAACGCAAGCTGGAGAGGCTGTTAAGAAAGAGAGCAACGCCTGACAAACAGATTGAAAGCTTTGTGCCAAACCGCGAAGAACGAACATTTCAAGAACAGTCTTCGTCCGCAGCACAAAGGCCTGAAGTTCCATCGTCATTTCAAGAGCCGGTCTTACCAAGGTTACCATCTCCTACATTGCCCACCTTCTCCGGTGTCCGAGCTGAATTCTCCGCTTGGTGGGAGCAATTTGAAGAAATGATCCACAGCAGACCCGACATTACGAACACAGACAAAATGCGCTACCTAAGACAAGCGATTCAAGACTCGGCAAAAACTGTTTTAGCGCCACTTACAACTACATCGGCGGATTACTTATCAGCTATAGAGCTCTTGCACAACACATTCAGTGAGTCAAAAGCAGACAGCATTACGGAGATCTCAAAGCTCCGCAACCTTCGACTCTCAGACAGTACATGGGCGTCGCAACTATCGCTCGTCACAACACTCAAGGCGGCAACTACAAAGCTCAGTCGAAGTCAGGATGGCTTGCAGAGCAGTAAACTGATGCATCAATTGATTCTTGAGAAGTTTCCGCAACAAACAAAGGAGCAACTTCTGAGATTCATCTACGACGAGAATGAAGTGACAGTCGACAAAATCTTGGGATTCGCAGAGCGCTTCATAAAGCGTGAATCCTTTGCATTAACAATGTCAGAAACTCAATCCGTCAAAATATCAGACTCATCAAAGAGACATCTTGTGAACGCCGGAATAGAAGAGCAGAGTTTTTCCAGTCAACGACAGAAGATTCTAAGAGAGGGAAGCATTCCTTCCGAAGACGACTGTACATGTCTATACTGCAATGGAAATCATCTCTCGTGGAGTTGTAAGACAATGTGGAGAATCAAGGACCGCATCAGCTTTCTGAAGGAAAGGGATTATGCCAAGGGTGTCTCGTCAGAGCAGGCTCATCACACTCGTGTAATGCCAAGTGTCCGCTATGCAGCGCTCCTCATCACATATCGACATGCTACAAACTCATCTCAATGAACAAGACGAACAAAGGCCGGAAACACTACAACGAGGGCACACAATCTAAATCGAAGAACAGTAATCGGAGCTTTCCCAACGAAGAGCATCAGCAAAGAAGAGAACGACGAAATCAAAACGTCAATACCTCTTCTTCAAATGCCTCTTCAAGTACAAACTGCAACCCCAGACTACTTACTGGCCAGGCAAATGTCAGAAGTACAGTGGACACGGAAATTAACTTTCTCCTCGACTCCGGAGCTACAATATCTCTCATAGACGAAAAGAAAGCAGAAGAACTCCAGCTGGAATATCTCCGCTCCTCAGAACTCACTATCAGTGGACTTGGGGGAGAAACAAAGGGAAAGAAGAAGTACAAAATGTACAAAGTTCCTATACTCATTGAGGACGGTACAACGATGACAGTCGAGGCTATTGCTCATCCAGAACCTATCACGGCCAATCTGGACATAGAGCCTCTCTCCCAACAAGACATCGAATTCATGAACTCCCAAGGAATTCGAATACCGGGAGCTAGCACGAGCGCCACCCAGATGGTCCCGAAGTTGCTGCTAGGAAATACAGACTTCCTGAGATGTATTAAATGGAACCAGGAACCTATTCGACTGCCAAGTGGATACTTACTTATGGATACCACTTTGGGATGGATTGCAACCGGATCGCAGAACGACAGCTCTCACAAGGAGCATCACTTAATATCCACAGCGATTGACTCCAAATGCCAAGACTCCGTAACTCTTCAAAGGTTCCTGGCACTTGACGATGCGGTGAAAGAAGAGCGCGAGAAACCTGAAGAAAACTCGATGGATCAAACAGATCGCATCGGCTGCCACTTCAAAAGGAACGTGGAATTCAAGGAGAAGAGGATATACGCAAAGTACTGTCTCAAGGAAGACAACCTACCTCGCCTATCTCGCAACTTTAACAGCTCCATCGCACGTCTCCGCAATGTGATCGAATCTCTCAAAAGCAAGGGATTACTGTGGAAATATCACGAGATAATAATGGAGCATCTAAAAAGGGGTCATATCGAACAAGTCACTGACTCAGAAATCGAAGCTCGAGGACCTACATCATATCTACCGCATCATCCAGTGTTCCGTCGAGACAAGCCATCAAAACCCATACGAATCGTTTACGATGCTTCCGCGAAGGAACGAGGAAAATTGTCGTTGAACGATTGTATGGCAGCTGGACCTATGCAGCTCGAACACATCCCTGCACTTCTCATACGAGCACGTTGCGCGTCAAGCATTGTGACGGCGGACGTCGAAGCTGCCTTTCTACAAATCAAAGTACAACCGGACCAAAGAAATCTGTTGCGGATGTTATGGATTTCGAACCCGGATAAACCGTTGGGGAATCAGAATCTGGTCACGTACCGATTCACAGTTACTCCTTTCGGGATCAGTCAAAGCCCGTATCTACTCGAAGCGTCGATTAGTCACCACGTTCAGTTGTGCAGCGAGGAGCAGAACGCTGACGAAACGAAAAAGTTCGTGCTGGAGCAGTTAAAAAACAACGTTTACGTGGACAACATTATTTTCGAGTGCGATGAGAATACGGACAAGAGGCGACTTTATGAGTGCTCCAAGGAAATATTGGCGGAAATATCCATGAACTTGCGGGAGTTTGCATCAGATGACAACGCCTTCGTATCGGGAATCCCGCTGGCTGACCAAGGAGTAGTAGGAGAACAGAAAATCCTAGGGATCAAATGGGACTCGAAATCAGACAAACTGCATTTGAGCGCTATGATGCCTTTCACGGCACAGCTCACTAAACGCACAGTTTTGAAAAAGATCGCCACTTCTTTTGACCCGCTAGGACTACTGACCCCGCTTTTGTTACCGGCTAAAGTATTCGTACATGGATTATGGAAGAAAAAATACGACTGGGACACTATCATTCAACCCGAAGACGCGAAAATGTGGAACAAAATCGAAAGGGAAATATCGCTTTTCTCCACACACCGTCCCAGAGCTACAGAAATATCGAAGGATAACACAATCCTGGCAGCGTTTGTCGACGCTTCTTTCAAAGCTATAGGAGCAGCAGTATACATTCTTGGAAATCAAGGATCGGAAATCATATTGGCTCGTTCTCAATTGGCCCCGATAAGAAAAACAATGACGATTCCCAAACTGGAATTCAAGGCCATATCACTTGGACTACAGCTGTTGACCTTTGCGGCAAAAAGCATAAGGAAATCCAGGACTCACGTTCTAATTTCTAACTACATTTTCTCTGACAGTGAAATTGCCTTGTATTGGATGACGGACAATCAGAAGAACGCAGCGTCTCGAACAGTTTCCAGCATCAAGAAGAAGATAAAGGACTATTCCAGCTCTTTATGCAAAGCATCTCACAGCGGTTGCCAAGGAAACTGTGTGCGAATCGGTCACGTGATTAGCGAAGAGAACCCGGCAGACTACGCGACACGTGGATGCCCAGCAGTGAAGTTACAAACGGAAAACCATATCTGGTGGACTGGACCTCCATGGCTGAAAATTGAAGAAATTCATCGGAAGAAATTGTGGAACCCAGGAAACTGCTCACGAGAGGTGATGATTGAAGCAGAACAAGAGAACCGTCCGCAGCCTGTCCTATTTTCCAACGTGAAAACGCAATCTTCTTCAGTCATCGATTTCTCACGCTTTTCAAAAATGAATATCCTTATCCGAACAACGGCATATGTGCGCCGATTCATACACGTGATGATGAACCGAGCACGAACTTCTACGATAGCGAGAGCAGAAAAAGCTGGAATACTGGCGAGAAGCGAGCCAATGACGGGAGATTTGACTGGGAAGGAACTCTTGTCTGCTGAGCGAACAGTGTACAGGCACTACCAGAAGGTCAACGGTGTGCACGAAAAGGAGGCTGGATGCAAAGCTCTATATCTTTTCAAGGATCAGGATGACATCTATCGCTGTGGTTTTGGCAGGCTACAGAATTCCGACCTACCTGTTTCTGAAATGTATCCCATCTACATTCCGGGACACCACACGGAACCAATGATAGGTATGTTGGTGAGAAAAGCTCACATCAGCTTAAGACACGCCGGACACAATCATACAATAGACATGTTGAGGAAAAGGACCTGGATAACGAAATGTCGACGAGCAGTACGCTATTGGATCACACGATGTGTTGTGTGCAGACGATTCCAAGCATCTCCCTTTCGTTATCCAGTGGCGCCACCCCTCCCAGCTGAAAGGGTGAACCGCCAACGACCATTCGAGTCCATCGGCCTGGATTACGCTGGACCTTTCACCATCCGCAATGACAAGGAGCTCGTCAAGGCATATACACTTCTGATAACATGCCTTTCAACAAGGTCTGTGCACATCGAAGTGACGGGGAGTCTTTCAGCTCAAGCCTTCATTAACGCCTTCAGAAAGTTCGCATCCAGGCGCGGTGCTCCGAGACTCGTCATTTGCGACAACGCCCCTTCCTTCAAAGTCGCCCAGCAACTCTTCAGCTTCGATTCTTCTGGGATTAACGGAAAGGAGAAGGAAGCAAGGTCCAGTGAGATAAAATGGAAGTTCATCTGCCCTCATGCGCCTTGGCAAGGGGGAGTTTACGAAAGGCTTGTAGGGGTCACGAAGAACGCCATGGCGAGAAGCTTCGGTCGGCGTGTGATGGACCACGATGAATTTCAAACCTCGATGGTCGAAATCGAGTGGATAATCAACACACGGCCAATCACACAACTATCCGATGACCCCAAAGATATCTGGAGAATCCTGAGACCGATCGATATTCTCTCACCGGGAACAAACCATGAACTTCCGAGAGTCACAGACGATGATACCGACGATCCAAATTACCATCTACGGTTCAGCGGCACAAAGGAAGCCATAACTAACATGATCAGAGATCACCAAAGAAGAGTAGACAAATTTTGGAAAATCTTCGAGGAATCCTACCTCAAATCACTGCAGGGCATCATAACTCAAGCTTCTCACGCAAAGGACAAAAGAAGTAACGGTAGGAAGCCCAAAGTCGGAGAGATTGTGCTTCTGAAGGATGAAAGTCATTCAAGAAGTTCTTGGGCAATGGCCAGAATTGAAGAAGTATCAGAACGGCACGCCACTGTGAAGCTTTCAAGGGGGAATTTAGTTGAAAGGCCGCTCGACCGACTCATACCTTTGGAATTAACTTACGATGTAGATCATGAAGTTACGAAACAACAAGACAATGGGATTGTAGAATCTCTTAATTCACGCCCTCAAAGGAAATGTCTATCACTAGCAAGGGATCCGAAATTCTGGGAGCTAATGCGGGTGTAATATTGCGGCGCCCCCAGCCTCACTCCGTGACCTTGTTCACTTTTGGATTTTTTGTTTTTCAACATCATTTTATTTCAGAATGAGTCAAACTCGCGATGTACAGGAAAATAACAACTCAACGGAAGAAAAGAGCCTTGTTCTCCCGGAAGAGGCTGTTAAGGAAATCAGGGAAATTTTTTTGGAGATGGCAACTCCAGTCTTGGAGGCATTAGAAGAGGCGACAGGGGAATTCAGAAGGCAGTCGAAGCTCGTGTCAGAGGCGACACGCGAATTGCAATTGAAGGTGGAGGAAATAAGGAATTTGCGAAGGAATGCTGCTCGTTCTAATGACGAGGGCGGATCTAATGGCAGAGGACGGCCGATCTTCTCCGACAGGGAAGCCTTCAGAGCGAGCTCTGGACGAACCAGCTCTCGATCTCCACCCATCCGTAGAAGTGATGTCCACCATCAACGCCAGCCACCGCAGCATCGACGGCCCACGAAGTGCATGTTCTGCTCCTCCACTTCCCATCTCACCTTCGGCTGCAACTACGTCGATTCGTCTACAGCCAGGAAGAACTGGCTCATCAATGCACACCGATGCCCGGTGTGTACTCTTCCTGCGGGGCCTCGTCACATCTGTGTTCCTCCCTCCTGTCTACTCTGCAATAGACGTCACCATTACATTGTGTGCGATAATCGCCCATAAATGAACTCGTCAACATGTGCTTTTGATGCCTTTCGATGTAACTGTTTTTTTTTTGTGGTCATCGCCGTTCATGAGATCATAATTGTTTCTTTATTGAAGTATCGATATCTTGTGCCTTGGCTCGTTTTGCATAATTCTAAGTTCAAGCCTTCCTATTTGCTGAACTTTCTCTTCTTTGTTATCCTTTTCCCCTTCCTCGGTTGGACTCTCTGGACCTGGTCACAAGCTGGTGCGAGTGGGCACCTTTAGCCCACTGCTCAGGGTTGCCCGTCCCTGGCCTACGCTCGTTACTCTCCTCCGTGCGAAAGGGGCTGGTGAGTGATCAGGAAAGGTTGGGTCGATCCGATGCCTACCCCCCTCTGGCGGCCCCCAATGTAGCTACGCTACCTTAGACTACAAACTATATTAAGTTTAAATAGTTTAAAGGGCTTGCACATCATACTATTAAAGATATGGTATTACATGGCTTACGCCATCCTTGAAGCTATTTACTTGTTTAGTTATTTTATTTTATTTTGTTTTGTTATTCAAACTAAACAGAGGTTTAATTACCCAAGTTTGAGTAGGTAAAGGCGCGCCCCAGCCAACCCTCCCGTCCCGGTCCTCTTCTCCGCTCTCTGCCGCACATAGCGGCTCCGGTTCAAGTTTGTTTGTTTGTTGTGTGTTTCTTAAATTCTTTGTTGTTTTCTGTATCACTTTTCACTATTAAATAGAATTAATTTCTTGTAGTAAGCCTTAGTTGGTGTAGAATATTCTCGTGTGAGTTTTGGGTTGTGTTTCGATAAATATTTAATTGAACCGCGTGGCAGGCTATCCTTAATTCCTTATCAAACCGATTGATCGGTTAGTTACTGATACACAAGGGGTTACAAGAAAGAGCATTTATCATTGACACTTTGCAGGTCAATAACAAACGTACAATATAACCATTAATATTCACAAAGGATTTTTATTTCAATTTTTGTCTCCAAATTCATGAACAAAGCGTGATCATTCATATCTTAATGAGCCTTACTGGAACGAATTGCTCTGAATTAAGTTTTACAAAATTATGTTTATTTTATGAATGGGAAAAATAAGGTACTCGCACTTCTAATCAATTGAAAAGGGTCGGAAAGCCTTCAAAAAGCAAAAAAATTGTGTGTGCAACGATAACTTAGTTGGAATGACCCTCGATCGGTAAACAAAGATACAAGTTCGGTTCTTATACAATCATCGGATTTCGCTAGAAATTCTACATGCAGCGCTCGTTGTTCTGCAATCAACTGTGACATAACATGGCGTGGGGCCGAACCCAGCCATCTATCTTTGCCTGACCCTGTGTTGAGGATGTTACCAAGTACTTTCTCCTTCGCAACTTTTCTTACTCTCTACTGAAGTCCATCAGATATGTATTTATAGGAGAGTCTAGCTTAGAAATATTTGATTTTCAGCTCTTTTTGCAGTATCATCCTCCTCAACCACAAAGAATCTGACACACGTGAAGTAGTGACAGCTGATTTTTGAGCAGGTTCTTTAGCCATTCATTCAATGTTGCGGAATGTTGATCGCTCTCTCTCTCTTTGTTTCTCTGTATCTCTCATCATCCCTCTGTCTTTCCCTTTTCACTCTCTATCATTAGCTATTTCTGGCTTTCTTTTCCTCATTCTATCTCTTTTATCTTTCTCCCTTACTCGCCCTATCTCTCTCTCTCTCTCTCTCTCTCTCTCTCTCTCTCTCTCTCTCTCTCTCTCTCTCTCTCTCTCGCAGTCTTGCGGTATTTTTCTATCATTACGTCTTGCTCTTGAAATCTTTTATCTGAAAACTTGCCTATCTCTCTCTTTTTCTCTTCATTATGGTCTCTCTCTCTCTTTAAATATTTTTCTCCCTCTCGGTCTTTCTTCTTGTGCCTATTTCTGTCTATTTATTTTTCGTGCTATCTCTTAACACCTATCTCTCTCTCTCTCTTTTTTTTTTTTTTTACAATATTAGTCCTTTTAATTTCCTCTCGTTCTTTGCTTTCATGGCATTATCTCAACTAATTTATAATCGTTCATTCATCTTCTTATATTTTCAACTCGCTTTACCTCCACTTCAATTACAATGCGAACAATCAAAAACTGAAGAGAATTTCAACCAAGCTTCCGAGGACAGTTGTGAGTATTCACGAACATATGTATGAGTATTCATGAACATATGTATGAACAACATCTGGCGATCTTTTATATCCAATTAAGTGGTTATAACTACCCTCGCCCGAAATCTCGAGTTTTCTCGCTTTCTCTTTTTTTGTTTGCTCTCTAACAAGTTTCTTTCTTTATTCGTTTTGCCTCTTTTCTCTCAAGTTTTTTTCTTCTCTTTCTCTCTTGTTGTCTGATACTTTATCTATTCCTTAGAAGATACACAGTTTCTCAAACCCTTTTCTCGAAAATAGAAAATAAAAAACATTCCTAACCGGTAAACTTTTCGAGAACTGAACAATCTTTCATTATTGAACTACCAAACAATTATCTCTCTTACTCAGAGCAGAGTAATCACACTAACGAGGAAAAACGCTTAGTTATACAATTGAAAAGCAGAAACAATTGAAAAGTTGAAAAAAAGGATAATTTAATCACTGAAAAATTAACTCTGGCTCTTGCGAGTCGAATGATGAAGCAAATGATTTCGTAAAAAATTTATGAGATTATTTCTGTTAATCTGTGCATGAGACCCTTTGGACTAAAATTTCACATTTTGATTGTTTTGCACTAATACGAGTAGATTTCAGTACATGTAAACCGGCGTGCCAAACGAAAAAAAATGCCCGGTTGCCTCATACTTATAAGTATGGTCGGATTAATCAATGAAGATCAAATGCTCCCCATATGGTATTAAAGATAGATATGTGAACATATAAAAACGATCATAAAAGAAAATGTTTGTAGTTTGATCAGCGACCAATTCCTCCGTAAACCAAATGCCGTACCATGTTGGAGGTGTATTGCTTGGGCCTCTCATCCAGCTCATCCATCACGTTGAAGATGGGCATTCTGGAGGAGGGCTACCCCCACGGTCGGTCGCGTCTTCAATCTATCTGCTCGATCACCCACAATCACATGTGAAGAACGTTGGAAGCCACGGGCAGGAATGTGTGAGGAGTGTTGGAATATGCTTCTTCTCTCTGTTCGCTTGAGTTTCGCTCTTCTAATCTCCGTTTATCCGTCTGCATCTCTGCCGCACCGGATGTTGCTCTTACCACTTTGCTCAGCCACCGTCGCTCTCTCTCTCTCTCTCTCTCTCTCTCTCTCTCTCTCTCTCTTTCTTACTCTCTCTACCTCTATCTCTACCTCTCTCTATATTTTTTCCTTCTCCCTTACTTTTTCGCAAACTCTCTTCCTCTCTTTCTACACTCTTTCTCTATTTCTATCTCCGCCTATATCTGTATATGTGTCTATTTCTGTCTATCTTTTACTCTCTGTCTCTCTCTATATATCTCTTTATCACTCTCTAGCTTTCTCTATCGCTCTCTATCTCTCACTATCTCTCTATCTCTTTCTATCTCTCTATCTCTCTCTTTCTCTCTCTATCTCTAACTCTCTATATCTCTCTCTACCTCTCTCCATCTCTCTCTATCTCTCTCTATCTCTATCTCTCTCTCTATCTCTCTGTATCTCTCTCTATCTCTCTCTATCTCTCTCTATCTCTCTCTATCTCTATCTATCTCTCTCTATCTCTCTATCTCTCTCTATCTCTCTCTATCTCTCTCTATCTCTCTCTATCTCTCTCTATCTCTCTCTATCTCTTTCTATCTATCTCATTCTCTCTCATTCTATCTCATTCTCTCTCATTCTATCTCTTTTTCCCTCTCTCTTTCCCTCTCTCTTCCTCACTCTCTCACTTTCTCAATCTTCTCCACACTTCTCTGTTTTCCTTCTTCTCGCCCACAATCATCAGGCATCTGTCTTCTTATCGTCTTCTTCCCACCCCCCCCCCCTTCCGATCAGTTTTGATCTCTCTCTCTTCGCGCGTCTTCAGCAGCAGAAAACAATTCATTTTCTTGCAAAGGCACAATTGTCTTTATTGAATAGAGTAAAAAAGCAAAAGCTCTTTTCAGTATTAGAGGAGTTGATCCAACATGAATTTTAGAAAAAGAAAAGCAAAAACCAAAGGGTTTTTTAATTCAAGGTAAAAGCCACCTAAAAGTGCGAAATGATGATTCGGATCCGAGAAAGCCAGAACAAAAGTAAGGTAAAAGCCACCTAAAATTACGAAATGATGATTCGGATCCGAGAAAGCCAGAACAAAAGTAAGCTAAAAGCCACCTAAAAGTGCGAAATGTTGATTCGGATCCGAGAAAGCCAGAACAAAATTAAGGTAAAAGCCACCTAAAAGTGCGAAATGATGATTCGGATCCGAGAAAGCCAGAACAAAAGTAAGGTAAAAGCCACCTAAAAGTGCGAAATGATGATTCGGATCCGAGAAAGCCAGAACAAAAGTAAGGTAAAAGCCACCTAAAAGTGCGAAATGATGATTCGGATCCGAGAAAGCAATAACAAAAGTAAAGTGAGCAATAGAGTGAGAAATTAGCTAGCAGAATCATGATATAATATTTAGAGGGATTGAAACTGGCAACAGCGCTCGGTCCGCTTTTCCAAGTATTCATGAACCATGGAGGAGGTCGTCATTAAAAAAAGATGGCCTGGCCTTCAATCAATCTATTTTGTTTTAACAGTAAACTCTGCACTGTATTTTACTTCATTTTCACAATACGTGAATTGTGATTGCCCTGGATGAGAGCATGGATGAATGAAAAAAAACCAATGGGAGAGAAGCTGTCAAATTAGATACATATTCATGTACATAATTCGAGTCAATCTTCGCTGTGATGTTATGGGGTAAAATAAGGTTTGAGGAAAGTTAGTTTTTGAGGTATGTACATACTACATTCAAAGTACAGCTAGTACTTAATTTTTCATTCAACCATCACCCTATCTCGAAGCTCTTGTACATAAAAGTCGCAGAATTGAGAATTTTCAGTTGTATTCATTTTTTTTCATATTATTTGTTGTTTCACCACCGACATTCCTCAACCGAATTACGATAAAAACAACCAGTGTATCTGCCCATTTACTTCGGTGTATCCAAAACCAGTTTTACAGTTTTGAAAGGCCACCATTTCTCTATAACATAATTATAAATCTTACTTATTGCAAAAAATATGATCCCGCATATTGTTAAATTTATAAAAACTCGCTATAAGTAGTCGTCCATTGAATTAAACGAAGTAGATTGAAACGATTGGTTCAAAAAACACCTTGCCTCTGAACTTCTTTTTCGTTAGAGTCCGAGGTAGGAGAGCTGCCCACGAACGCAAATTTACCCTTACATATTTTTCCTACCCATCCCTTTTTTGTCTTCCTAACCCGTGTCCATTGAATAAATAAATACACAACTTAATAAAGAAACACTGAAATGAACCATTGGATACATGAATGAATAAATTGACTTATTAAACAATACAAATCATTAAATGGATGGATATATGAGTGAATAAACAATTAAAATAAACGGACAGGCATTCGAGCAAGCACCAGAGCGAGATTGATCCTGGAGAGCGCTCGGAGCTTGCTGAGGATCCGCCGCTTCTTCTGCTTCCACTCATCAGTCTCGCGGAAATGCTTCTTCTTAGCCAGCCATGTGTCACGGGTCGTAGAAGCTTCTTCACCCGCTACCGGCTGAAAAAAGTCTTTGGCGTCTTGTTAATTTCCAGCATTAGCTAATACTTATTTCCACTCTTAATCGTGTTCTTGATGTCCGGGCGTAGCATTATGGTAGAGTGCGCTGGCTATATTGAAAATGTTCGCAAGTTCGACCACTACTACGCAAAAATCCACCTAACTTGAAGGGTCGAGAAATGGTAGTAGTGCGCACACGAATCTCACTTTTCCACTTGCTTCTTACACCAGCAGTGACACAGGGTTATACTATTTCAAGTATGTATTTCATTTTATGAAGTGTAGTATTTACAGTATTATATAGTATTTACAGTATTTACAGTATGGAAATCCTGTCGCAATAGCGCGAGTTGCATCAACTGATAAGTTTTAAAAGCTTCCGATGTTAGATATTAAACGTGTCAACGCAATCAACTGTCAATTATTGTTTCACATTATAGACCTTTGTATTTTCTTGATTCAAGCAAGCTTTATAAAAAAAAAGCCTTGTATTAACTTTTATAGCTGTGAAGAAATTGAAGTTCATGAGTTTACCACTTACTTGATGATCTATAAATACCACTGTATAGTTTACCACTTACTTGATGATCTATAGTTTACCACTGTATAGTTTACCACTTACTTGATCATCTATAGTTTACCACTGTATAGTTTACCACTTACTTGATGATCTATAGTTTACCACTGTATAGTTTACTACTTACTTGATGATCTATAGTTTACCACTGTATAGTTTACCACTTACTTGATGATCTATAGTTTACCACTGTATAGTTTACCACTTACTTGATGATCTATAGTTTACCACTGTATAGTTTACCACTTACTTGATGATCTACATATAGTTTACCACTGTATAATTTACCACTTACTTGATGATCTATAGTTTACCACTGTATAGTTTACCACTTACTTGTTGATAGTTGTTAGTTTTAATAAGTGACGATTAGATTGATACGCTCGTGTGAATGTCCCATCATGAAAATTTTGCTTTATGACCTTGACTTCTCTCAATAGTATAAATAATAAATGTGTATTTAAGTTCAAAAACGGTACTAGTGAGTTCTTATGAATTATTTAAACTTGTGCTTAAAATATTTAACCCATTTAACAAAATCTGTTTTCCGATGCTAATATGAATTCCATTCCCCTCTATGCGAGCGATAACTGCATCAAAAACCAATTTTCATCTAATCAAAAAATTGCATTATTTTCTCCAAAAAAACCCAGCGTTTCGCTCATGTGCTCAGCTAATCATTCCACTCCTGCAACTCTGGCTGTGATGTTTTGGTTAAATTTTCTTCAAAATATAAAATCCCATGAAAAAGAACTGGTAATTGAGTGACATCTCATTCACTATTCTAGCTTTGAAAAACCGCGGCTAAAGCGAACGTTACCAACAAACCACCGAGGACACATTGCTGTTCCAAGATATTTTAGCTTTTTCCATAGACTTGTAGAAAATAACTCAGGTTTTTGAAACAACGAGAAAACTATCCATTTGGAATAGGTATTCTACCAACGATAATGTGGAGCCAGAGCCCGAATGAGAGTCAAATCATTAACATGCTTTCGGCTCTTGAAAATCTCAAGCATCCTTTTAGCAGGGGAGAGTGACAAGTCGGTCGGATAGTTTGTAGAGACGTCAGTGGATGACACGCAGTTTGATGGGAGATGTCATTTGATAAATGCAGGTAGTGACACTCTCTTCTCTTTCCAATCTAGTCAATCTTCTTTCTCTCCTACTCTCTCTATCTTACCTAGGAGTTTTCGGTATCTCTCTTTCCGTCACTACTCTCACTATTCTCTCTCTCTCTCTCTCTCTCTCTCTCTCTCTCTCTCTCTCTCTCTCTCTCTCTCTCTCTCTCTCTCTTGTATCTTTTCTAACTCTAATTCTCAGTCATTTTTTTTCCGGATACACTTCGCTTTTGAACGGTCAAGTAGGTGGCTGCTCAATGAAACTTTTCAAACAGCTCAAACTTTTAGATAAGCTATCAAGAAATAACTCAGCGATAGTTTGCACTCTCTGTAAACGTGTGACACGAGAATTTCCGAGCACTCCTGAAGACAAAAAAATTGCGTACAAAGAAAAGAAAAACCGTGCGATGGAAAAAATAGAATTTAAAAAATTAGAGAAATAAGTGTTCCATATGACTCATCAATACTTAATAATGAATAGAAGGCAAAATTTCAAAGATTGAACCATACTCAATACTTTTCAAGAGAAATAGAGAAGTGAAAATAAAGAAAAAGAAAGACCACAAGAGAATGTCCCGAAAAAGGAGAGAGAAAGGAGAGAAAGGGGGGGGAGAAGAAGGGGGAGAGAGAAAGGGGGAGAGAAGAAGGGGAGAGAGAAAGGGGGAGAGAAGAAGGGGGAGAGAGAAAGGGGGAGAGAAGAAGGGGGAGAGAGAAAGGGGGAGAGAAGAAGGGGAAGAGAGAAAGGGGGAGAGCAGAAGGGAGAGAGAGAAAGGGGGAGAGAAGAAGGGGGAGAGAGAAAGGGGGAGAGAAGAAGGGAGAGAGAGGAAGGGGGAGAGAAGAAGGGGAGAGAGAAAGGGGGAGAGAAGAAGGGGAGAGAGAAAGGGGGAGAGAAGAAGGGGGAGAGAGAAAGGGGGAGAGCAGAAGGGAGAGAGAGAAAGGGGGAGAGAAGAAGGGGGAGAGAGAAAGGGGGAGAGAAGAAGGGGGAGAGAGAAAGGGGGAGAGCAGAAGGGAGAGAGAGAAAGGGGGAGAGAAGAAGGGGGAGAGAGAAAGGGGGAGAGCAGAAGGGGGAGAGAGAAAGGGGGAGAGAAGATGGGGGAGAGAGAAAGGGGGAGAGCAGAAGGGAGAGAGAGAAAGGGGGAGAGCACAAGGGAGAGAGAGAAAGGGGGAGAGACGAAGGGGGAGAGAGAAAGGGGGAGAGCAGAAGGGAGAGAGAGAAAGGGGGAAAGAAGAAGGGGGAGAGAGAAAGGGGGAGAGCAGAAGGGAGAGAGAGAAAGGGGGAGAGCAGAAGGGAGAGAGAGAAAGGTAGAAAGAAGAAGGGGGAGAGAGAAAGGGGGAGAGAAGAAGGGGGAGAGAGAAAGGGGAAGAGAAGAAGGGGAAGAGAGAAAGGGGGAGAGAAGAAGGGGGAGAGAGAAAGGGGGAGAGAAGAAGGAGGAGAGAGAAAGGGGGAGAGCAGAAGGGAGAGAGAGAAAGGGGGAAAGAAGAAGGGGGAGAGAGAAAGGGGGAGAGCAGAAGGGAGAGAGAGAAAGGGTGAGAGCAGAAGGGAGAGAGAGAAAGGGGGAGAGAAGAAGGGGGAGAGAGAAAGGGGGAGAGCAGAAGGGAGAGAGAGAAAGGGGGAGAGAAGAAGGGGGAGAGATAAAGGGGGAGAGCAGAAGGGAGAGAAAGAAAGGGGGAGAGAAGAAGGAGGAGAGAGAAAGGGGGAGAGAGGAAGGGAGAGAGAGAAAGGGGGAGAGAAGAAGGAGGAGAGAGAAAGGGGGAGAGCAGAAGGGAGAGAGAGAAAGGGGAAAGAAGAAGGGGGAGAGAGAAAGGGGGAGAGAAGAAGGGGGAGAGAGAAAGGGGGAGAGCAGAAGGGAGAGAGAGAAAGGGGGAGAGAAGAAGGGGGAGAGAGAAAGGGGGAGAGCAGAAGGGAGAGAGAGAAAGGGGGAGAGAAGAAGGGGGAGAGAGAAAGGGGAGAGCAGAAGGGAGAGAGAGAAAGGGGGAGAGAAGAAGGAGGAGAGAGAAAGGGGGAGAGCAGAAGGGAGAGAGAGAAAGGGGGAAAGAAGAAGGGGGAGAGAGAAAGGGGGAGAGCAGAAGGGAGAGAGAGAGAAAGGGGGAGAGAAGAAGGGGGAGAGAGAAAGGGGGAGAGAAGAAGGGGAAGAGAGAAAGGGGGAGAGAAGAAGGGGGAGAGAGAAGAAGGGGGAGAGAAGAAGGTAGAGAGAATAAGGGGATAATGAAAAAGAAGGAGATCTCAATGTATGTGTAGAGAGAAAGGGGGAGAGAAGAAGGGGGAGAATGAAAAAGAAGGAGATCTCAATGTATGTGGAGAGAGAAAGGGGGAGAGAAGAAGGGGGAGAGAGAAAGGGGGAGAGCAGAAGGGGGAGAGAGAAAGTGGGAGAGAAGAAGGGGGAGAGAGAAAGGGGGAGAGCAGAAGGGAGAGAGAGAAAGGGGGAGAGAAGAAGGAGGAGAGAGAAAGGGGGAGAGCAGAAGGGAGAGAGAGAAAGGGGGAAAGAAGAAGGGGGAGAGAGAAAGGGGGAGAGCAGAAGGGAGAGAGAGAAAGGGGGAGAGAAGAAGGGGGAGAGAGAAAGGGGGAGAGAAGAAGGGGAAGAGAGAAAGGGGGAGAGAAGAAGGGGGAGAGAGAAAGGGGGAGAGAAGAAGGGGGAGAGAAGAAGGTAGAGAGAAAAAGGGGATAATTAAAAAGAAGGAGATCTCAATGTATGTGGAGGGAGAAAGGGGGAGAGCAGAAGTGAGAGAGAGAAAGGGGGAGAGCAGAAGGGAGAGAGAGAAAGGGGAGAGAAGAAGGGGGAGAGAGAAAGGGGGAGAGAAGAAGGGGGAGAGAGAAAGGGGGAGAGCAGAAGGGAGAGAGAGAAAGGGGGAGAGAAGAAGGGGGAGAGAGAAAGGGGGAGAGCAGAAGGGAGAGAGAGAAAGGGGGAGAGAAGAAGGAGGAGAGAGAAAGGGGGAGAGCAGAAGGGAGAGAGAGAAAGGGGGAAAGAAGAAGGGGGAGAGAGAAAGGGGGAGAGCAGAAGGGAGAGAGAGAAAGGGGGAGAGAAGAAGGGGGAGAGAGAAAGGGGGAGAGAAGAAGGGGAAGAGAGAAAGGGGGAGAGAAGAAGGGGGAGAGAGAAAGGGGGAGAGAAGAAGGGGGAGAGAGAAAGGGGGAGAGAAGAAGGGGGAGAGAAGAAGGTAGAGAGAAAAAGGGGATAATTAAAAAGAAGGAGATCTCAATGTATGTGGAGGGAGAAAGGGGGAGAGCAGAAGGGAGAGAGAGAAAGGGGGAGAGCAGAAGGGAGAGAGAGAAAGGGGGAAAAAAAAAAGGGGAGAGAGAAAGGGGGAGAGCAGAAGGGAGAGAGAGAAAGGGGGAGAGAAGAAGGGGGAGAGAGAAAGGGGGAGAGCAGAAGGGAGAGAGAGAAAGGGGGAGAGAAGAAGGGGGAGAGAGAAAGGGGGAGAGCAGAAGGGAGAGAGAGAAAGGGGGAGAGAAGAAGGGGAGAGAGAAAGGGGGAGAGCAGTAGGGAGAGAGAGAAAGGGGGAGAGAAGAAGGGGGAGAGAGAAAGGGGGAGAGCAGAAGAGAGAGAGAGAAAGGGGGAGAGAAGAAGGGGGAGAGAGAAAGGGGGGGAGCAGATGGGAGAGAGAGAAAGGGGGAGAGAAGAAGGAGGAGAGAGAAAGGGGGAGAGCAGAAGGGAGAGAGAGGAAGGGGGAGAGAGAAAGGGGGAGAGCAGAAGGGAGAGAGAGAAAGGGGGAGAGAAGAAGGGGAGAGAGAAAGGGGGAGAGAAGAAGGGGGAGAGAGAAAGGGGGAGAGCAGAAGGGAGAGAGAGAAAGGGGGAAAGAAGAAGGGGGAGAGAGAAAGGGGGAGAGCAGAAGGGAGAGAGAGAAAGGGGGAGAGCAGAAGGGAGAGAGAGAAAGGGGGAGAGAAGAAGGGGGAGAGAGAAATGGGGAGAGCAGAAGGGAGAGAGAGAAAGGGGGAGAGAAGAAGGGGGAGAGAGAAAGGGGGAGAGCAGAAGGGAGAGAGAGAAAGGGGGAGAGAAGAAGGGGGAGAGAGAAAGGGGGAGAGCAGAAGGGAGAGAGAGAAAGGGGGAGAGAAGAAGGAGGAGAGAGAAAGGGGGAGAGCAGAAGGGAGAGAGAGAAAGGGGGAAAGAAGAAGGGGGAGAGAGAAAGGGGGAGAGCAGAAGGGAGAGAGAGAAAGGGGGAGAGCAGAAGGGAGAGAGAGAAAGGGGGAGAGAAGGGGGAGAGAGAAAGGGGGAGAGCAGAAGGGAGAGAGAGAAAGGGGGAGAGAAGAAGGGGGAGAGAGAAAGGGGGAGAGCAGAAGGGAGAGAGAGAAAGGGGGAGAGAAGAAGGGGGAGAGAGAAAGGGGGAGAGCAGAAGGGAGAGAGAGAAAGGGGGAGAGAAGAAGGAGGAGAGAGAAAGGGGGAGAGCAGAAGGGAGAGAGAGAAAGGGGGAAAGAAGAAGGGGGAGAGAGAAAGGGGGAGAGCAGAAGGGAGAGAGAGAAAGGGGGAGAGAAGAAGGGGGAGAGAGAAAGGGGGAGAGAAGAAGGGGAAGAGAGAAAGGGGGAGAGAAGAAGGGGGAGAGAGAAATGGGGAGAGAAGAAGGGGGAGAGAAGAAGGTAGAGAGAAAAAGGGGATAATGAAAAAGAAGGAGATCTCAATGTATGTGTAGAGAGAAAGGGGGAGAGAAGAAGGGGGAGAATGAAAAAGAAGGAGATCTCAATGTATGTGGAGAGAGAAAGGGGGAGAGAAGAAGGGGGAGAGAGAAAGGGGGAGAGCAGAAGGGGGAGAGAGAAAGGGGGAGAGAAGAAGGGGGAGAGAGAAAGGGGGAGAGCAGAAGTGAGAGAGAGAAAGGGGGAGAGCTGAAGGGAGAGAGAGAAAGGGGAGAGAAGAAGGGGGAGAGAGAAAGGGGGAGAGAAGAAGGGGGAGAGAGAAAGGGGGAGAGCAGAAGGGAGAGAGAGAAAGGGGGAGAGAAGAAGGGGGAGAGAGAAAGGGGGAGAGCAGAAGGGAGAGAGATAAAGGGGGAGAGAAGAAGGAGGAGAGAGAAAGGGGGAGAGCAGAAGGGAGAGAGAGAAAGGGGGAAAGAAGAAGGGGGAGAGAGAAAGGGGGAGAGCAGAAGGGAGAGAGAGAAAGGGGAGAGAAGAATGGGGAGAGAGAAAGGGGGAGAGAAGAAGGGGAAGAGAGAAAGGGGGAGAGAAGAAGGGGGAGAGAGAAAGGGGGAGAGAAGAAGGGGGAGAGAAGAAGGTAGAGAGAAAAAGGGGATAATGAAAAAGAAGGAGATCTCAATGTATGTGGAGGGAGAAAGGGGGAGAGAAGAAGGGGAAGAGAGAAAGGGGGAGAGAAGAAGGGGGAGAGAGAAAGGGGGAGAGAAGAAGGGGGA
The DNA here is from genome assembly GCA_964056735.1 of Allodiplogaster pararmata. Lineage (NCBI taxonomy): Eukaryota > Metazoa > Nematoda > Chromadorea > Rhabditida > Diplogasteridae > Allodiplogaster > Allodiplogaster pararmata. Next base: position 4,332,638 of record OZ057409.1, on the reverse strand, counting down.
GAGAAGAAGGTAGAGAGAAAAAGGGGATAATGAAAAAGAAGGAGATCTCAATGTATGTATGTGGAGAGAGAAAGGGGGAGAGAAGAAGGGGGAGAATGAAAAAGAAGGAGATCTCAATGTACATATATGGAGATGTATTTATAATATAACTAAGCGTTATAACATGATCCTATTATTTAAAGTGCATTCTAAATACAAACTTTCTCACTCGTTAGTATCTTATTCATTAGCAGTCAGGTAGCGGCTTTACATGTAGTCTATGTTAAGTTTATAGTAATTATTACATTGTATTTTTTCTCTCACTTTATAATTTCTAAACTATGTCAATAAATGATTTGATTTGAATAATTGATCTCATTGATTCAAGTACATGATCAATACCAAAAACGAAATAAAAAATTTTGTTTTAATAACGAATAATAACAAACACATTGAATATCTTTTAAAAATATTTATATATAGAACGATAATATGTTCGAAAATCTTCATAGTCAATACATTACAAATCTATGTATCTTTCAAGAGCTTTTGTGAAGAACATATATATCATCATCGAGGCAGCATCAATTATGAATAGAGCGTCTTGTAATGATTGAGCGCGTTTGGAGTGACAAAGAATCAAATGAAGCTTCGTTTCAAATCTAGGAAAAGTTTCAAATCGAGAGCGAAAGGTGACAATGGGAGACAGAAGCAACGAGCTGGAAGGGAAGAGCAAGGCAAACGTGAAAGAAGAGGAGGTCGCAGCTGTCTACGATGTAGAGTTAGAATATGTCCCTCTCTATTCAATCTGACTCTGCCCCCTTTCTTCCAGATCTTCGAATCTTATCCTCCTAGACCTGCGCCTAGTGAAGCACTTTCCATTAGCCGTCTCAAGTTGCTTACACCATGTTTTATTATGTGACGTTTTCAGCCCATCTACAGCTTGAGGCTGTTCGGAAAATGAATGTTTTTTAAAGTTTTACTGAACATGTTGACTAGTAGTGCAAGGAACTCAACTGTGGCATACTCCGATCACTAATGAAAAGCTCGAACGGTCGTGCCGAAATATTTGCTAAGTTGCCAAACTCACCTTTAAAAATCAGATTCTTACATAAAAATTACCGAATTATATAAAAAGTATCAGAATATGTAGATCCTTGTTGAATCCCTATATGGAAAGAAAAGTAGTTAGTTGACAGCATACGTTTAAAAAACCGATAATAGGTTAAACCGAGGCTTAGTTGAAGTGCATTGTCGAATTGGTGAAAATCAAGAAAACGAACATCTCGTGCCGTCTAAAAATGGAAGAACGAAAAATGAAAGTGTTATTGCATGTAAAATTTTTCATATGATTTCGAAAGTGAACTTTTGAGAAAATCTATTCGACTAATTGGGTTTTCTCCCAAACTTTTATCTCATTTTGTTCTTTTGTGGCTTTTTGAACTTAAGGTTTTTTCTATGCCACTCTCCTTTTCAAACCTTTTTTTCTGTAAAAAAAATTTAAACACTAACAGTTTGGATTCTCAAAAATGGTTTGAGAATAGCGTCATTGATCTCTCTCTTCATCATCTCAGACTCTGCGTGTGCATCCAGAGCATCCAGGAGTTTCTGCCGATTTCTCGTTCTCCTAGATGCTCGCATTGTCAAAGGAGGAACGTCTTCTTTCTGAATGATAAGCAGGAATAAGATGCCTAAAATATTATTTTTCTTGCGCCAGTACTCTATATATCTCTCGTACTCTCGCAAGCTCTCTCTCTCTCTCTCTCTATCCCCTCTCTCCTTTCTCTCTTTCTTTCACACACACAAATACACACTCTCTCTTTCTCTCTTACTCTCTCTCTCTCTCTCTCTCTCTCTCTCTCTCTCTCTCTCTCATTCTCTCTCTTGGAAGATCCCTTCCTTTGTTAGCCTATCAACCCCAAATCTCTTTTCTTGTTTGTGTATCGGTTTTCAAGAACTGTATTATTCTACCTACCTTAGTTTTCTCTTATTATCTCTCACTATGTTTTAGAAGTCTTTGAGGTCCATACCTCCTACTTAGCTTTTTTCTTGAAGATATCATTTCATCATATTTACTCGCCTACTCTCATTAGATAGCACACACTGCTTCAACAATTAGCCTTGCGCTTTGCGCTCGCTTTGCGCTCGTTTTGACTTTGCGCTCGCAATTCCTTTGCTCTTCAAGACAAAGATGGCTTAATCGCTGATGTATGTACATACATATGTGTATACATCTGTTTCAAAGCGAGTCTCTTCTTTGCAGTCTCGTTCGAATAGAATGGTCTTAGATCTTCGAGTAAGAGTTTTAATTAAGCAAGGCTTGTCATTCATTTGGAAGGAACCTTTTTGTTTTTCATTTCTCTTCGCGGTCGTATTACAACTGTGACCCACATTATAACAAACCTCTCCTCTTTCAGGAAGACATAGCCTTGCTGAAGTGCTTTCACATGCATTAGGTATCATTTGCTAAAGAGCAAAAAATTGAAACCCGGTAAGTTTCATTCTAGGATGATGTAACCGGTGAATAACCTGTGACAGAGATTCGTTTCCTTTGTCGAACACCGAGCAGTTGCTGCCCTGCCTGTGAAAAAAAAACACATTATATTTCGTTCAGTTTAAAGTAATCATGGAATTTCAATCAAGGCTACGCCGATTCCACGGAGGAGATTTATCGAGCAAAGAGTGAAGAAGCTCAATTTGATTTATAGTCCAGAAGGTTGGGGCAAGTTTTTACACTGATTTCGATCTCCATCAGCTATTAGCTTTTAGTTTGAAACTCAGCTTTCATTTGCTATCAAGCTCGACTCAGCTGAAATGAACCACACATACATGCATGGCTTACCCAATTCACGAAATAGGGAGTTCAAAAATCATTTTATGTGTACTAGCAAGTTAATAACAGCGAACCCTAATGTTTCACTATAACACCAACATTTCAAATTCTTGCACCATCGTATTCAAAGTCTTAATCAACGTACATATATTATTTGTTATAAAACTTCTACAGGGTCAACTTCCAGAGTTACGGCTTACAGTTAATTACAAAGAGCGGAAACCGCTTCATGGTCATTGACGTTTTAGTACTGTAAAAAAATCATTCCTTCGTATCTGACTTGCAAAGGAACAATCAGGACATATGGTTGAACTACCATACGGACGAAAGCTAGTCCACCCAGTGGGGTCAAGCTTAATAACCTCTCGATTTTTGAACAGTTGTGTGAGAGCTTTATTAGGTACATGACCAGGAACGTATTGCTAGTTTATGTGATATTCTTCCTCGCGCTTGCTTCCGCCTCGCGGCAGGAAACGCGCTTCCATTAAATTTTTGACTTATTTTGGTAGCACCATGCCTGTACGCTGGATCCCTGCTACTGTGTGTAGCAGCAGTGGAAAGGGTCATATTCGTCGTGGAAGAGCACTACCAACATTGCTTAAACCTCATAGTTTAAGTGGATCTGTCCGGGCTATGGGTCGAAATTAGAACCCTTCGAACGAAAACGTCACACACACTTCCATAATGCAACGTTGCTATTACGTGTGTTAGTGCTATGTAAAAGGCTTAGAGGACTTTTTCTAGTAATCAGGCCAATCATTTACTTGTTCTGCGCTCCACTGTCTGCCACAAGAAGCTCTCCTTGCACCATTCTTCTGCGTAAGAGGGCTGTCTGCACCTCTGAAACGGTCACCTTCACTTTTCACTCACTCTTCTTTGTTTTCGGTCGCTTCTTTCTATCTACTTGCTCTGAATGTTGGTTATATGTTTCGTTAGAGTACTTCAAGCCCACAGGAAATTTCGATGTCAAGTTCTCATTCTTCATCCACTCTTCTCCAATGCTTCTATTTTGGTAGCTCGACTCGAGAACCAGGCTTTTTCGGTCAGACTTTCTTTCGGTTTTTGAGACAAGACTCCAAAATTAGTACTTCTCTGAAATTCTGGCCAGTTCCGAGAAAATTCACCGAATGTTGGTTTTTCTACCTATTCATATACACCTGCTACAAATTATCGACTTTTCAGACATTGGTCGAACATATAAGGATTATTATCCACTGCTACGAAAACCCCTAAGCTTTGAAACCCATTTTCAGCCATAAAACGCATGGCCACTCTTAATCTTTGGAAATCTTCATCTATTGTTTCATTTTCCAATTCTACGGAGAGAAAAATTGCCCGTTTGTGTTTGATCCAACTATTTTCCTAAAGAAGCTTTGGGGGAATATGCACATAAACGCAGAATACCATTTTCCTCGAGAATTTTTTTAAGGAAAATGCAATTTGTCACCAACTTGGTGTAGGTAAACTTTTTACTCGACGAAAACAGAATTCCTCGAAAACGGGATGACACGTCCATATCGATTTTGGCCCATTTTTATAGTCTAACGTGAGTTGCCTTACCACTTTCCTCAAAAAATGGTACGTGCATACGGGCCCTGATATACGGCGTAATTTTCGGAGTCATCAGGTTAAAAAGTCAAGTGGTCTACAACATACATACATATGTTTGTCAAATCCCCGTTACTTGTTTTTCTATTCAATTTCCATAAGTTATAATGTTAACCATGTTAGTTATAAGTCTGAACAAATCAACTTTGAGCGCTTAAGGTCTCAATTAAGCTCTTGACAGGTAGGAATTTCACGAAATCAAAGAATAGAAAAACATACTCATTGCCCCAGAAATTCTTTAAGTTAAGCTTTTTTCATTTCAAATATGTGGAAACTATGAAAGATTTGTCATTTGGCTGAAGACTCACTGAAGCGCCAAACGTTACACCAGAAACTCTTCTTTTAATCCGAAAAATCCTATTCACAATGTTCTTTCCTCTTAAACTTGTAAGGGTAATTTTTCTCAGCATTTTATATTTAATCTTCACTCAATTCGTCCAAGACATTTACTTTTTCACCTAATCAAAGTGGTCGATATTTCTTATCTCTTAGCTTGAGTCTCTGATTCATGTCTCTCGGTCTCATTAGCTTCACCGTCTCTATCGAGTGGAAATGGATTAATTACTCTCACTGGTTTTTATACTCTACGAGACCAATATGGTATTTTCTACCGTGTCTTTTTATTGTCGGTTTTCGACTTTCTTTTAAATCTTGCCAAACCGTCTTTTGGTGTCAAGGGGCTCGAAAAGCTTGCACCATAATTATTTGCGAGGGAATTCGCAGAAGTCGACGAGTTTCGATTGCTAGAAACTGATCCAGCGTTCATGTAGACAGACAGACGATTCGGAGAGTTGCGCTTGCTGCTCATTCTCCTGAGATCATGGGTGGAAAACAGTCTACGTGTATTTTTCAAAAAATTAGGCAAAACAAGATAGAGGAAGGCTTCTTAGAAAAAATTACCCTTCAATATATTTTTGAGAACACTTTTAGGAAAATTGTACAGGTAAATTGTACAGGTAAAATTGAAGCGACTTAGCTTCTCGAAACAACATCGCGAAATGACTTCAAAAAAATCTAGAAAGACTGCTTACAATTAGCATGACGTCTTTACCGAATAATTACCAAAACAATATAATGATAACACAGGAATTTTCTACAATGCCAAGAAGAAAATTGAGCGGGTAATTGTAGATCTCTTCGATATGTGAAGAAAAACATTACTTGCACCAGATGAATTTGATAATTTGATAAGAGTTTACAGAAACTCAGGCGTTTTCTACGTATTGTATTTCTGAATTTTACGTATAAATGTATGTGAAACTGTATAAATAGTGATGGTCATCATTCATAAAAAGGCCGAAGTAAACCGAATTATAACAAAAACTCAACTCAAACGGTAACTTTGGATTCCATCAACAAATCAAGAATTTTATATTAACGGAGAACTGTGAAAAACGTGCCTAATGTTCCCTCATTTAGAAAATCTAAGATGAAAACTTCTCTGTAAACTTGAATGAAGCTGAATCGGCTAAATGCAACGTTGTCTGCTAATGAATCGATTAGACAGGTGAAATGTCGCACTCAGGGTGGTGGACTGTGGCGAAGTGTGAAAGGAGGAGAATCGAGAGAAAGCTGTGGAGATATCACGCACTATTCGGAAGAGGGATGAGGGAGAATACAATGGAAGAGGGAGAGGAGAGAGAGATGGAGAAAGAGAGAGAAAGAGAGAGAGAGAGATAGAGATAAAAACAAAGAAAGACAGACTTAGAAAGAGCGAGATTAATAGGAAGAGATGAGTGGGATAAAGAGAGAGAGAGAGAGAGAGAGAGAGAGAGAGAGAGAGAGAGAGAGAGAGAGAGAGAGAGAGAGAGAGAGAGAGAGAGAGAGAGAGAAATAGAAGATATCTGGCAAGAGTAGGCGATCAAGAGAGCGCTGAAAAGAAACAGTAAGCAGATATTCGCACTCAGAGACACAGACCGATTGGCACAACTGAAAACGTTAAAGCTAGATTACACTCGATACAAAACAATTCTAATCCTACTGATTAACGCGCGTCAGTACATTCGAAGAGCTTTTCGCTTGTGAATTCCCTATACTGGATAACCAACGAAAGCTCTGTAATAACAATCTGAAGACAGTGATGTCTGGTTTGGAACACATATGAGTAAACTATCGTATTGACAAAAACTAATCTACGGGGCAGGACCGAACCCAACCGTTTCTCATTACTGTGACCAAGAATGAATCGTGTTACTACAAAACCACAGCAAACCAGCGATACTTCATCTGACCAGATACATATGCATGCTTGTATGTAAATATATTATCCTCATCATCAGATTCCTCAGGCTCGTGAGTCTATTCCCCCACCCCAAACCTGTCTGGTCCTCTTTCATTTCATACTTCGTTCGCAAATAAATATCTTCTGTTTGGCCTTTTTTGTCATTTCTTCTTGTTTTCAATGCTTTGGAGTAAAATATCTCTTCGCTTCCTGCTCAACTGATTTTGTTCTATCGACATGACGGAACTCAACTTTGTCCAGAAGAATGAGAACCCCTCAAACCCATATCCTTTTAATCAACCAGAATATTTTCCGAGATGATTCGTTTTTTTTCCTATTTTCTTTTTTTTATCTTACCTTGCAGAACTGAAGTGATACGCTTGTGTCATGTATTCAAATTGAATGTCTGTATACCTTAAAAGTCCCACATGCGGTAAATTATCGTCACTTTTTTCTAATTAAAAAAATTTTCTAACCACAAACCAAGGCAGCTTTTCTTGAAGGGTACGGTTGAATCAGAATACGGTATGACGAGCGCTCCGATGAATTGAAGATGGTTTAGAAGATAAGGCCTCGAGACGTCTAAGTATTGTTTCTGTCACACGGGGGTCAATAAAAGGAGCCAAAATAGAGAAGATCGCCTGTTAACATAAAAGAGTTTAAAAATGAATTGAGAAACATTGATTTTCAACTCTCTTTTTATTAGATGATTTGAAAACAAACCATCAATTCGAAGAACTAAAAGAAAAAGACCATACGTTCGCATGTTGGAACCTTGAGTGAGCAGAACATTGATAAAATTCAGTTTTCAACGTAGAACCTTTGAATAGTCTCATCCATTTTCATTTTCCACGTTCTACCAAAAAACAAAAAACGAAAGCAAAAACAAGGAACTATCTCGAAACTGCATTTGAAGTATGTTTCGTTAGTACTCTAATCCTTTGAACGGTTTCATCGAGTTCTTCCTCTATTTTTGTTAAACCTTCCTAATCAGTAAAATATCGCATAGAGAGCCCATGATATTGAACGGATTAAGCTATAAAAATGAAAATGCTCGTTTCTGTCCCTTTAATCTTCTCCCAAGCCTCAATTATTAGCAGAGAAGGGACGTAGAAGTTTTCTGGGTTTCCGATTCGCCTATGTTCTAAAAAGAGAATCGTTGATCAGAGCTCTCGCAGTAAATTCACATCCTTCTGTGTCTTTATGCTTTGGGAAACAACATTTTACCCCTGACACTTCCTGCGAGGCAACTACATTTCTTTTTTTTTTCTTCCCAACTGAAGAAAGTTAAGCCAGGAGACAGAGAGTGAGGGCTGATTTTTTCTTCAAAATCACTTAATTAAATTTATGCTGGCAAATGATCTGTGATTTTTTACATATCGCTTAAATTTTGTTTTAAAACCAAAGTTTATTTTATTCTCTTGTGGTGGCTCAAACTAATCAAAATCATTTAAAGTTATATGGTCTATTGGTTGTTATACATATGGTGTTATATGGTCATTTGTATGAATGGTCATTTGTATGGTCGTGTTATATCGTGTTATATGGTCATTTGTTATAGTTATATGGTCTATTGTATCACCTGTTTTGAATTACTGACTCAAACTTTTCTTACAGAATAGATGTACTTATGTTCTTTTCAAAAACTACCAAACTTTGGTGTTGATACAAATTCTTCTTTTCTCTGAAGTCTTATTTACACCATTCGATATCACCATTGCACTAAAGTATTGTTTTTAATTATAGCATAAGTCTTTCTTTGAAGTTTTAAATCATTTCTACATGAAACCTTTGCGTCCACAATCTGCAATACATACCATTTCCGTGGAAACATTTCACAGACGAATTAAAATCATTGAAAATTATGTTGTCCTATATTCGAAATCTTAAGCTAGTTTCACAGGTGCTCTATGTAGTATGTGAGCGTTTTTAAAATTTGTTTGGTAACATGATTTTATAGTTGAACATATTTAAATAGTTCTTATCCGTATTCCCATACTGCACTACAGTTTGTTAGAATAAACTTTCCCTGTTCATCGTAGTTTCACCAACTCTTGGTTCGATAGATCTTGAAGCGCTATTGTTGTTTAGAAAAGTATACAATTCAACAAAAGTTCTCTAGATGGTCATCTTAAAAATATGGTCATTTTTTGAGCTTTGAAGGTGTAAATAAGAGTATATTCCACTCCTCGTTGATCTCCAGCAACGGATTTTTATACCGAGCAGAGGAGCGGACTGTTCGTAGAAACTTGTGCAGAAATCGTGTGGTGTGACGGGAACCGAACCCGCGACTTTTCGCATTCCGGGCTAATGCTCTTACCCACTGAGCTACACACGCAAACAATATAATGCACATTTTAAAGTCCATACAACAACGTTCCTAACAAAAAAGTTTCACATTGTATGTTAATTTATTTACCACTTGGTTAGAACTATTATATTTTTTTCAGCACTAGAAGATCGAACGGGCAAAAGCAAGTAAACTGCAAGAAATCGAAACCTGCTGTCTCTTTCTCACCAGAAACGAGCGCGTTACGATTACACTACCGAAAAAAACATGGCTAAGTTCGAATTTCAGTTATGGTTGTGAATTGGCGATTGGCGGAGAGAGCGGCCTTGGCCACCCTGGCTGTTTCGACCTTCGTCCTCCTGATGCTGACCTATCCAATGCAACAAGCCTCTCCGAGCGAGTACCTCAGGATACAAGTCTGGTTCCATTTTTGTTGTTCACAAGGGTTTTGCCAGTGGCTAGAAAATAAGAATTTAGTCGTAACAGTCTCTCTATTACTATTTTTTATTTTTTCCCTCTCACTCTTTTTCTCTCTCTCTCTCTTTTCTTCCTTACTACTTCTTTCTTCAGGTTTTTTTTTATCTTTCTCTCTTTTCTTACTCTCTCTTTTTCTCAATCTCTCTCTTGTTCTCTCCTTTCTCTTTATCTCTTTGTTTCACGAACAGGACACACATACTAAACCACAACTTTAATTTTTTACCCCTAAACATTTTAACCTAATATACCCCTAAACAGGTGAAGAGAGAGAATCGACAACTCAACCGAAGAGCGTACAAGGAGAAAATTATGCTGAAAGAAAAGAAGCTCAGCGATTACAACCTTGGAAGAATCGACCTGATCAAAAAAGAGAACGAAGGGGTATTTTATTTTCTGAAAGATCCTCTTCTGAAGGGAACTTTACCGAATTTACTTCAAAACCGAGAAAAAAACCACCTTATATGTATGTATTTCGAAAAAATGTTCTGGTGGGAAAAGAGCAAGAACTCAATGTATAGAATTAACAGATGAAGCTGTGCAAATTCTTTTCACCTCTTTTTATCTTAAAAAAAGCTAAATCACTTGACTTTTTGTTATGTTTTAGATAACACTTGAGAAAAGAATGAATGAATGAGAAAAAATAAGCAAAGATGACAATCATAAATTAAAATATCTTTTAACAAATGCATCGTAGTTTTTGCGGGTACTTTTCGGAGAAGTTTTAAACAACGATTTTGAAAACTTTTAGACAAAGATTTTGAGACTCGATTTACAGCCGTTACCTCAGCGTTCCTTCAACATAAGCGCAGATGAGATGTGTGAGAAAAAGAAAGAAAAGAAGTCGACGGGTTGTGTACCCCGGTTTCGGAATCTCGAAACACGCACCAGGGTGAGCCAGCGTGCTTGTGCCATAAGAAAGCTATCCACACTTTCGCAATAGCAATTTTTTTCGTACGCCTCACTACGTTGTTCGTGGAAAGTTTGTGTTTAGTTGAACACAGTGGATATAGATTCAAAAAGACGGTAAATTTCAGTATGCATCTTGCCTTGTATTAAAGATGCAATGTATGGAGAAGTATAAGACGGGATTCGAGCGTTCTAATTCATTATTTAACAGCCACATCTTATAGTTATTTTTTAAAAGTTCTTGGCATACTTATAAATTCTTCCTGAAGAGCAATTTATACAAAAGTATGTATTTATTTTCTCAGTTAATTCAACAAACGCGCAAAAGCTATTCCGCGGGGTGATATCGAAATCAGCCATCTCCCCCTTACCAACCGGATGTGCTACCGCGTCACCAAAAACAAAACCAAAAACAATTGGTGATATAAAACTGCTTTCGAGGTGGCCCCGAAGTACAAACTGATGACTTGCGTCATACAAAAGAGCATGTCGACTGTCATGACGGCCGTCTTGTGCTTTCTCTTCAATGAGACTGCCTTCCGGGATGCCGGCAGAGAATTCGCAAAAGAGTGTTCCGGTGTCAGGTGAGAACATTGGTCTTGCTCAGGCTCATTCTCACCTCGCCTTGAATTGCATGCGCGCTTATTTTTCACCTCGCTAAAGTACTTGCCTTGCGGCAATGATATATATATATATATACATATATGTACATATATCTTTGTTTCCACAGTATAACTTGATGAGGTTATGACGTACGTGGTATGAATAGAGCTGTACAATCAAAAGCAACAAAAAAAACGAATCGAATACTGGATGGAAAGACTAATGGGGACACAAAGAAAAAGGAAGTTTAAAAAAATTAAGGGGGCTGCATGGGCAACTCTTAATTCAGAAAACTTAGCAAGTCGACGACGGTTTGTAGCTCTGTTAAATACATGAGAGTTCTTCAATAGTCTTCCGATTAGGATGATTATCCGCAAACTTTTTCTGGAGTTGTTAGTAAACAATATCAAGCAGTTTGGAAAGTTAGTAATCATAGAAGTTAGTAAATAAATATGATGTTAACAACTATAATAGTAACTAGTGACTATTTTTGTGTATTTGAGCAAGAAAGTAAGATCTGGTCGAGTTCTTACAATTAATGAGTCTAACTCCAAAATCTCTAGTCGTCGAGGATAGCTTAGAGTAGGGCTGAGGGCTCGTCGAGGATAGCTTAGAGTAGGGCTGAGGGCTCGTCGAGGATAGCTTAGAGTAGGGCTGAGGGCTCGTCGAGGATAGCTTAGAGTAGGGCTGAGGGCTCGTCGAGGATAGCTTAGAGTAGGGCTGAGGGCTCGTCGAGGATAGCTTAGAGTAGGGCTGAGGGCTCGTCGAGGATAGCTTAGAGTAGGGCTGAGGGCTCGTCGAGGATAGCTTAGAGTAGGGCTGAGGGCTCGTCGAGGATAGCTTAGAGTAGGGCTGAGGGCTCGTCGAGGATAGCTTAGAGTAGGGCTGAGGGCTCGTCGAGGATAGCTTAGAGTAGGGCTGAGGGCTCGTCGAGGATAGCTTAGAGTAGGGCTGAGGGCTCTTATGGTATAGAGTCTCTGGGAAAATTCCAGTCGTTTAGATAAGTTACTTATGACTTTTGGTGAGAAAACCTTCGTTACATATTCAAGGAGCGGACGTATGTAGGTGAGTTGGACAATACGATATCCCTCCATGTCCAGGTGTCGAAATGCTTTGAACACTTGAGAAATCTTATTAAGGGAAAAGTGTTTATCAGAAAACTGTATGTGTTAATCAAATTTCGAAGCAGAATTTATGAAAAGACCTAAATCTCTCACAACATTTTCTACTTTTATTGCTACATTTTCTATGAAATATGTATTTCTGAAAGATTTTCTAGCTAAGTGTAGGCAGAAGATTTTGTTTGGCTGTTTGGCTTTTGTTTGGCTCGAGTGGAAGCTCACATTTGAAAGACCACTCGGAAACTGAATTTATACACGCCTGGAAAGCAGTTTCATCTCGAATATACACTTTCAAGTCATCGGTAAACAGAGAAAAACTTACGTTACCTGGTATGCAACTCTGTATATCGTTTATAAAGCAGAGAAAAGCAAAGGTCCTAAACCGAGCCTTCTGACACTCCACTCAAAACTGGAAAGTAATCCGAGAAACTGTCACTGACACGTACGCGAAAAGATCTGCAATTCAAGAATTCTTCGACCCATTTCAAAATACACGTTTTGATTCCATAAGCAATAAGCTTATCGAAAAAAAATTTCCGGGGGATACTTTATCGAATGTTCTGGAAAAGTCGAAATAAACTATATATTATTTCCCTCGCTTAGTTCCCATAGAGGAAGGTGACCCATTAAAAGCTCTCTGAGCCAATCGATATCCCGCTATTATGCCCACTCCAAAGCGCACAGTCAAGAAAACAGCCGGATGTTTCGATTGCTTGAAGAAAAATGAAGAAATGAGAAGTCTGGTTGAAAAGATGGAAAAACTGGAGGCCGCCGTGGAAAAATTCGAAAGGATGAGCATTCCGGTCCTACAAGGTGAGTCTCAGCAGAAGAGTGCAGATGTGACTAATTTAATGGAAATAATGACCAAGTTGGAGGGAAGCCTCGAGAGAATTGAGAAAACTTTAGCTCAGTTAATGTCTTCCACTCAATCGATCGCGACTGCCCATCCTAATAACGATCGCAACTGCCCATCCTAATAAAAATCCCTTCTTTCTCAAAATCTACCTCCCCAAATGCTAGCGTATGAAGCGGCTAGGAAAGCTCTAACAGATGACCGCGTCATACTGAAGGAAAAAGCGGAGAATTTGGTCGTCGTCGGCCTTCCAGAAGAAGAAACAGAGGCGGCCATGAAGGCAGCGGACCGGCAGTTCTTGCGTTCACTCTCACAAGAGCTCGGATTTCCCGAAATCTCTACCGCTCAATTCATGCGCCTAGGGAGAATCGAGAATCGACGCCGAATCTTGAAGATTTTCCTAGGCTCAGAAGATCTTCGTTTTGAGACTCTAAAGCTCATCCTAAGACGACGTCCAAGCTGCCTTGCTTCCTTCCCTCACGCGTATACGCGAAGATCTAACCAGAGAAGGCTTGCAACTTGAGAAGGAGTTCAAGTTGTTGGCTCGAAATCTGAATCAAGAAGAGAGAAAATGGAGAGTTGTGGGTACCACACTTGTTCCAATCCGTCACGCCCAGCCCTTCCATGCCCAGTCCCTCCAAAACGAGCATACATCCGCAACGAATTCTTCGCCTTCGCCATCGAATCCTCAGAACTCCTCTCAGCAGCAAAGATTCTCAGAGGTCAGCAGCAGAAACATCACCTCGAGACGCTAGCTATATGATGGTCCGCCCGTTTCTTCACCGTCACCGCTCGACATTCAGCTAAGCTTTTCATATTTTAACATGCGTTCTCTCTATAACAAATTAGTTCCATTTCGTCTTTATCTAGAAAAAGAACTACCTGATATCGTTGCAATCACTGAGACTTGGCTGAGTTCGCGTATAGCTGATTCAGAGATAATTGGTCATCTTCCTTACGTATTAATCCGAGCTGATCGTAATTCTCGTGGTGGAGGAGTTGCCCTTGTATTGAGAGATCACTAAACGTTCTTGAAGCCTAGTTCTTTATGCTCTCCTTCGGAAATTGTTTATGTAGACTTACTTTCTACCACTGGTTACATACGATTGGTTGTTTGCTATCTTCCCCCGTCCTACAGCAATGAAGAGACCAGACTTTTTGTGATTCTTTATCCGATATTCTTTCTTCCACTTCCTATCCTGTAGTTGTGACTGGTGATTTCAATTGTGACACTCTCTCTCCTCCTTGTTCTTCATCCGATCGATTGTTAGTAGAAATGATTACTCTCTTTGATTTGAACCAATTCTGCCGTGAACCAACATGTCTTAATCGTTGCATTGATTGGGTACTAACTTCTCTGCCCTCGCTATTGTATAATTGTAGAATTATTCCCTCCTTCCCCTCTTCTGATCATTTAGGGATCGCTTGCTGCCTTACAATTGTGACCGACTCGCTTTTAGCCGAACCAGTTCTCGACTATTCAAGAACTGACTACGATGAACTTAATAAATACTTCAATTCAGTTAATTGGGAAGCCGAATTTGATAACTTCCTCTCGATTGACGATCTGTACGGCCGTTTCCTCGCCGTTATTGAATACGCCATTTCTGAATTCGTTCCAATTCGTAGACCTCGAACCCTCGCGGCCACTTATCCTCGCCATATTCAGAGAATAATTAAATATCGTAACTCTCTGTTTCACAATATTGACGATCCTAATACCCGTTCTATTTACGAGAAAGCTAGTAAAGATTTAGTGAAGCAGATAATGAAATGGACTAGGCATTGTGAGAAGAAGAAATTGTCTCGCTCTCGGGACTTGTTCCGACAAATCTCATCCCTCACTCGCCCTAAACCAGTGCCTCCTCGATATCTATTGAATACTACAGGGGACATAGTAATGAAAAATAAAGTTAAATGTTCTCTGCTCTCTAGCGAATTCGCTTCTCATTATACTAAGGATGATTACCAACGTATCGCATTGCAAACTGAAGCGACCCCTACTATGAGCCCCTTTCCTATTTTTCTCCCCTCTTCTGTTCTTAAAAGCCTCTCGAAGCTTAAACCAACGGGTAGCAAAGGTTCAGATGGTATCCCTCAGATTGTCCTCAAGAAATGCGCTAAGTCTCTTGCACTTCCTCTTTCCCATTTCAGTTTCATTTTGTTTTTCATTTGTTTTTGTATAATATATGTATCCACCACGAGATTCTTTTCGCGTAATAAAAAGTTCAAGTTCAAGTTCATATTTTCAACTATTGTATTATCTGTGGTCAAATACCGTCTTACTGGAAACATTCATTCGTGACCCCTATTCTGAAACCAGGCAAGGAATATCACTTGGTGTCCTTCTATTGTCCGATTTCCATCCTTTCTCCCTGTTCAAAAACGATGGAGCGACTTGTTAGAGCTTTCATAATCAATCATCTATCCGAGCACTCTATTATACCTATCAATCAACATGGGTTTAGACGTGGAGCGTCCACAGTAACCAATTTATTAATATGTGAAGACGATTGGACCTTTTCGTTAGCCAAAGGTCTTTCAACGGATGTCATCTACCTTGACTTCTCTCGTGCATTTCACACCATTAGTATAAGTAATTGGTCAGTAATTCCATAATGCACACATTATGGAATTACTGACCCACTCCTTTCTTGGCTTGAGTCTTTTTTATCTAATAGATCTTTCTCTGTGCGTATGGGTGATGTCACTTCTGATCCAATGAATGCCACATCGGGTGTGCCCCAAGGGTCTGTCCTGGGGCCACTTTTTTTTACTCTGTATATATCCGATATAAATGAGGTACTAGAGAACTTTCCTAATATTCGTTATCAAGCATACGCAGACGATCTCAAGATTTATGTTTCTTATGATAAGAACTCATACGGCGAATGAACTAGAGAGCTGCAATCAGCATTAGATTCCGTATTCGATTGGTGTTTAGTTAACCAACTATCTCTTTCTCCATCCAAGTCTCTCCATACTCACATTGGAGGTCGATCTCTATATTCCTCATACAGTATAAAAAATGTTTCCATTTCATGTGTGTCTCAGATACGTGACCTGGGCATACAAATAGTTTCTTCTTTGCGTAGGAAAGAGGCTGTAGCAGACCGAGTTAAAAAGGCATCCAAAGCAATGTACATATGCTATGCTCCGTGCGGTTACTGTTAATGATCCTGGCATACTGGTAAAGTGCTTTAAAACTTACGTAATGCCGCACTTGGAATATGCTTCGAATATATGGAATCCACACTATGCAAGAGATTGTGATAATATAGAGAAAGTTTTGAGGAAATTCACTCGCATAGTCGATGTTTCGCAAATGAAGTTAATACGAGGTCTCTTCCTTCTTACCCCAATCGACTTGCCCGTCTTGGATTCGTTCCTCTTTCCAATAGGAGGGTATTTTCTGACTTAGTTATGGGTTTCAAGATCTTCCATGGACTGTCGATAATAGATAAAAAGCGATTTTTCAAAGAGACTATTCCAACGCGAACTAATATAAATGGCTTATTAGTTCAGGGTAGCAAGAATACAGCTAGAAATAACTCTTATGGAAAGCGAATATCCCGCCTTTTCAGCAAGCTACCTCGAAACTTGATCAATAGTATGAACCTGAAATATTTTAAGTCCCAATTAAAAAGTGGTGTTCTATCTACTCTTCTCTCCTCATGAATTCAGAACTAAACTTCTTTTTTTGTCGTTTAAATCGTTCTATATAGGTTTGTTTGTTTGTTTGTTTGTTTTTTTCCCCGTTCAATTTGCTATATTAAAGTCAAATTTCTGTATCGTTTTTGTTATAGAATTTATTCACTTATTTGACAATTGTTTAGCTGATCTATGCATTCCTCATTTTCAATTGTAATTAAATTGTAGATAAAATATATATCTTGCGTGGGCTGATTAGCTAAGGAAACTCCTCACTTATTTCTATGAGAAGTTGTAACTCGCTACTTCTTCTCGAAAGAAAACCATATTGCAAAAACATTCCTATAGCTCAGCCGTATATGATTACTCAAAATGCTTTCGAATACCCGACAAATCGTGGATGTTGTTTTTATCGGGCGGTAATTAGTAGGAGATGACCGGTTCCCTTTATTCTTGTAGACTGGAACTATTTCTCTTGTTTTCCACTGACTCGGAATTGGATTAAGACGGAAGGATTCTTCGAAGATGATAGAAAATGGAAGTGCTAAAGAAATGTCACATTTTTTGAGAACAAATTGGTTGATTCCTTCCGAGAATCCGGTGAATTTGTTCGGTAGTCTTTTGAGGATGTTATAAACAATATGTGGTGAGAAGAAGATTTCTGTGATTGACTCACTTCTCGCTTTTGAAAGAAGGCTGAGACTATTGCCAGAGAGGTTCACAGGAGAAAAATTTGTATTATCACAGAAAGTGATCAGTTTAGAAAGACAGTGCATTAGGCTGATATCCAATCTCAAAGAATTGAGGGCACTGTCGTTCTGGTTTAACATATGCCAATCTGCACTGGGCAAGTTAGCGTCTCCCAGGATGAAGTTGTTCTCATGAAAAAGATGAGACTTGATAAGACTCAAGGTTTCTTCAAAGTTTCCGATTGAACTGCTTGGTGGACGATAAAAAAGGAAGAACCTGGAGTTAGTCTGTTTTCTGGCGCATAGATGACTGAGAGATGACTTAGAGGTTTTCATTCGAAGGATTCTAAGCAGATGACTTAGAGGTTTTCTTTCGAAGTAAGGTCTAATTCGATTCAGTTGATCTTCAGACTATCAATCATTTATTCCAATTCACATGATAGAATAGCACATATATACATGCATTGATGAACTTGGATTGCTGTCACGGATGTGAGTTCAGCTATCACGGATGTGAGTTCAGCTATTTGAGAGGAGAGACTATAATCGCAAAAGACTATCAGGCCTCCACCCCGTTTAGAATTTCTGCGGTGCAAACGCACGATGAAAGGCGTGAAGTTCTCCTTAGGCTGGGAGGGCGGTAGAGGAAAGCTGTGAGAGGCCTGAACGGAAGAGAGTGCAGTACTTGGAATGGATGAAGGGGAGAAGGCAAAATGAATATGGAAAGGGGCTACCTACAATAGAAAGCTGGAAAGGAAGAGCGAAGGGTATCATTGCAGAGAAAAAGCGAGACAGTCCATGAGGAGGGCGGAGGCCTTATTTGAGATGAGATAAAGACCTGTCCAGGTAGACTCAATGTATGGGTTTAAATAAGAAAGGGCTTCTTATGATAATGACAGGTTGTGCTTTTGAAAGAAAAGCTTTTTTTTAAAAAGATGTTGTTTTTTTTGAAGACGAACAAAAACATTTGCAACTCAATTCTTACATCTTTCAGTTTTTCTTCTCATTTAAGATATTTGAATACTCAATTGATAAATTTTTTGATAGTTTGAAAAAAAAGGAAAAATTAATCAGCGATTTTAGTTCCGGAAAAATTAGAAGAAGAAAACATACTGAAATCGTTTTGCCCGTTTTTAAGATGCAATTAGATTTTTTCTTCTCAACTGAGAGGGGCGATTACTTCCGAGAATATTTGGTGACAAACTGTCTCTACTCTCTCGATTTCTTCTTCAATTAGATTCAATTTAAGGTTCTGCTTGAACCAGAATGAGTACAACTCGATTCCTTTCCTGAAGAGGAAGTTCAACATTAAGAAGGTCTACGAGGATGGATGGAGGTTCACTATGATCACACGCGAGCCAATAGACCGCTTCCTATCCGGCTACGTCGACAAATGCATCAGGTGCTTTTTCTCTAGTGTATCGAAGGAGCGTTTCGTTACGAGTGAGTGAAAAATAAGCCTATTTTCATTTTAACCTGGCGTCACTACCTTTGAACTATGTAAATGTGAATTTATTGTTTTTATCTTCTACAAAATCTTAAACATTAATTCTTTTTAGTATTCAATCCATACATCTATTAATTCCGACTATTTATCAAACTGAAAAAGGTCGCCCCAATTTATTTACAATAGCTACCACGAGTTCTTTTTTTCTTACTTGAACTTTCATTCACAGCGACCATTTTGCAATTATTCCTTAAAACTAAAGACTTTTTTTCACTATGTACAGAACATTAGTAGGTAACAAGTTTTATTAACTGAGGATGCTGGGTGACGCATCTTTAAGGAGTTTTACAAGATACAAAAGTCTATGTATAAAAGGCTTTCTCATAGCACTGTCGCACGGAATAGCAATGCGTTCAGTGTTTTAATGGTAACGCGCTTGCGCTTCCGGGGGAGAGAGGCTTGGTGGTGTTGGATTCTCTCAAGGCGTCTCGCTGTGTTATCCAATCTCGACATTATGCAGTGATGGCGGCTTCTCTTTTCTCGATTCTGCCTCGCGGGAGGGCGTTGTTTGCTGCGGAAAGGAGAATCCCTCTTAGTATCGGTTCGGCTTGATCCACTGAGGGGTCAGAGGGACGTAAGTCTGTTACCTTCTTTTCGACGATTTATTGGAACTTTGACCACTCTGCCTTTCCGAAGTTAGTGTAGGTAATGTCTTCGCGGGTTTGGCTGTAGCTACCGCATTCGAGTTCTATGAGTATTGGGAGGTCATCTGAACTTTCCGTAGTAATTTTTTTCAAGAGGACTGTGGGAGAAGATGGAGATGTCCCGAGATTTCGGCGTCCCTTTGGATGAAACTCGTGTTGGTGAATCTTTGTTCAGAGTAGCATGTTCCGAGTCGTTGAGGATATTCGCGATGGAGGAGCCTCTTCCGTCAGTCATGCAGAAATACCAGGAAGCGTCATGGACATTGAAGTTTTCGAGAACGATGGTTCTAGACCGGTTACGTAGGAAAGGGGCGATGTCGGGTGCGTGTCCTGAGTCACAAGAGCTGCCTGGGGGGATGTAAATGTTAGGGATATCTAGAGTTTCTCCCTTGGTGTCTGCAATGCTGATGGTGATCGCTTCTAGTTTGTAGTTTACCTGTGGTGAAAGATAGCATTGTGAAGTTCATAAATTCGTACAATCTGGTTAGTAGTCCACCTCATGTTGTGTCGCGATCTATCCTTATGATAGTGAAGCCCGGGATTTTGGGAGTCTTGGATCGGGTTGAGAGCTTTGTTTTCTGTAATAGGAAGACGACCTTGAGATGGTTGATGAGTTGTTCAACTTCGGAGAATTCGCCGCTGAGGCCATTGCAATTGTATTGGAGGATCTTTATGCTGTTGCTGTCTCGCTTCGCCTGGTGTTGAATCTGCTCTCGGATTGGAGTTTCTGTCCGCTTTTGCATCTTGGGCATTCATATTCGTTCTGAAGGCGGACATCGTTGCAGCGCGCATGTCCACTGAGGGAGGCGAGTCCGCTGCATGTTTTGATGTGAATCCATTCGGAGCAAGATGAGCATTCGAGGCAGTTCGTGTTTGCGCGTTTGTTGCAAGAAGAGTATGTCCAGGTTTGTTGTGGTGGCCCAGGAATTGTCTCTATGTCTCCGGCTAGTAGGAGTAGAAGCAGGGGCATCTTGGGCGGGTCTGCTTGTACCGTTTGAAAAAAAAACGAGGTGAAGAGAGAGATCTGCAGGTCGTTTTTCTTCTTCTGCGCTAGATGCGTCCGAGAAATTGTTTGTTGTCCTTGGAGGCCGGGGCCTGTCGCGCTTCACCACGTGAAGGCAGACATCGTTACAGCACGCATGATCAGTGTTATGGGCGTCCGTGTCTTTTCTACAACAACTCCTACCGCTTCTTCAAAACTGGAACGGAAAAGTTTCTAGATATGTATGTATCTAACACGTTATGTTACAGAAAAATTCCAGTATCATCGACTCCTTGGTTTTTTTTCTTGTCTTCTGACCCCGATTTGTGACTACAAGTATAATCTGAATCCATGACTGAGAAAATCAATAACATTCCTGACTAAAAATATAAACTGAATTCATGATTACAAAAAAATTTTTCATGACAATGAATATATCCTGAACGTATGAATAAAAATTTAAACTGACTTACTGACTACAAATATGAACTGACTGCATGACTGAATCGCTCTATTTCTCTCTCTTTCGAACAAACTGACTTTAAGACTAAAAATATAATCTGACTTCATGACGCGATATACAAGCTGATTTAATGACTAAGAATATGAGTTTAATGCATGAACACAAACACATAGTGACTTCATCACTATCAATTGACTCTATGACTATTTTGTATCAAAACTAAACGTGTGCAGGAATCCGAGAGAGTCGGGCTACTGTAATGGATGCAGACGCAACATAACGTGCTTCATTCTGACGGAGTACGATAGAATCATGAAACAAGTAAATCGGGGGCATTTGCATCGCTCCTTCGAGGATCGACACTTTTTCCCTCAGAGCTGGTGATTTTTATTGTTATTGCTTATATAATTTGAACTTTTCGTTCTCTCTCTATATCGCTCTTTCTCTCTATCTCATTCTATCTCTCTCTCTCTCTCTCTCTCTCTCTCTCTCTCTCTCTCTCTCTCTCTCTATCTCTCTCTCTCTCTCTCTTTCTATTTACATATGTCTCTCTCTGTGCAGTTCTCTCTCTTTCTGTCTCTCTCCATGTTTTTTTCTTTTTCTTTCTACTTTTCTCTTTCTCTTTTTCTGTATATTTTTCGCATTCTCTGTCTAACTCAGTCTCTCTTCATTGCTTTTTTCTCTAAATCTTTCTCTCTTCTTCTTTTTGGTATTTATGTTTCTCTTTATCCTTTTCTAGGCAAAATAACGTGTTTTTATACACATTCCATCACTGTTTAATCAAATTTTAGGCGATGTGACCTAAATAAGGAGTACCAGAACTACAATTTCATTCGCTACTCCAGCGATCCAACTGGTACTTTACTCGAGGACCTCGTTGTATCTCTTAAAAAGCAGGAGGTTTCCCTTTTACGATTGTTCAAGATTGTACAGAATCAATATCAGCTACGAAATTCCAATAAAAAATATTTAAAAATTCTTCAACGTTTCATAACAAAGATGATAGTATTGAATTAGATAGCTTGGAAGAAATCGCCTTCTTCTTAGTGTTGTCCCGCGCCGGCTGGGGTCCGCTGTACGGCTTCTAGCTTTCCAGAAACATCTGTCCGTTGCGTCTTCCGAGTGAAGTCTTGAAAGGCACAGGTCTTGGTAGAGCGTGTCCATTTAACTTGTCTTCCGTCTGTCTCGCGGGCGTTTGCCTGGTACTTCTATGTCAAGATGTCGGTAACGTCTCTTTGCATCCCGTGTTCATACCATCTAACTCTCCTTTCTCGTATTTTGTCTGGTATAGGAGCCTCGCCTGTGTGCATATGCTGAGACGACAAAGAAGTGGTTGTTGGATGAAGAAATTCAAACGGTCATGACTAGGGCGAATGACTTTGGTTACGCCATCAGCAATTTTCGAGGAGAGGATTGTGTCAACACCATTTCTTGTTGATGACGTGCCATGGTATATCAGCTTGTGTCCATCTCCTACCGGCTTCGATTTGCTTCCGCTCCATTTCGTTTCCTGTACAGCAGGAATGTCCACCCTTCTCGGTCGTAGCATCGCAGCCAGCTCTCTACTGCGTCCCGTCAGTGTTCCAACATTCAGGGTGACGAAGCGAATTTGGGCTGTACGCCGCGCAGACATACCCCGCCCATGGGTCCTCGCATATTTGACGGTAGAACCACGTCGATTCCGGGGGACGTCTTAGATTTTGTGATATAGATTGAAGAGCTTGAAGCTTACAATAAAGTTCTTCATGCAATCGGCCTGTTGAGTGGATGGTCAATCCAGCATGGCATCGCGGAACGCGTTTGTCGGGAGTTCCTGCTATTCCTTGACCGTAGAAAAAGCAGAAGGTTAATCGAAATGGCGCCCGACTCGCTTGGCCTGGACTAACCCCTCTCCGCCTAGCCTTCTGACGCATAGAACAACTGCCGGAACTGGACTCGTCCAAAGGGGCATAATTTAAGCCTCAATCGGAACGTCGTGATTCCGGCAATCACGGTAGCAGAGCTGAGTGAGCTTAAACCTTCCAACCGACTTTGAGGTATTGGGGTTATTATTTTAAAACCCGTAAGAAAATTTTGCTGTGAGAATATGTATAGAGTGCAGCAGGCCTCTCAGAACCATTTTTGATTGGGAGAAGGATACATTTAAAAACAAGAGTTTGTTCATTCTTTTACAAGAGAGCTTCTATTCAGCGTTTTCAATTTGTTTTGTTCCAACTCAATTGGAGATAGTCTATAAAATACTATTCACCTCTCCCTATGCATCTCTCTAGCTCTCTGTCACTATCTCTATTTTTCTCTCACTATCTCTATTTTTCTTTTACTTCTAGGTCCCAGAGGAGTCTATCGCGTTCATAAGTTCTGAGCTGAGCAAGGGCCGCACCGTTCACAGCACAGTTAAATCAGAAGCGCGTCAGTTCCTCGAGGCTCGCGTTCGCTCTTCACCTTTTCTAATGGAGTACCTTGTGAGGATGTTCTACCATGACTTCAAGCTGCTCCACTATCCCTTTCCAGAGGGTTTCTAAGCCCATTTTAACTTCCTCCTTTCGCTATGTGTAATGCACATGGGTGAGCTTAGTTCTCTCCCCTTTCTAATTATCTCTAACCCTTGCTTCGTCTGACTCACTCTCTCCTTCTCTCTCTCTCTCTCTCTCTCTCTCTCTCTCTCTCTCTCTCTCTCTCTCTCTCTCTCTCTCTCTCTCTCTCTCTCTCTCTCTCTCTCTCTCTCTCTCTCTCTCTCTCTCTCTCTCTCTCTCTCTTACTCTCTCTTACTCTCTCAAGTTCACGCTTCTGATTTTTACTCTTCAACTGTCTTACTCTCTTTTTTTACTGCTTCTCTCTCCACTTTTCTTCTACCTTCATATTCTCAATTTCCATTTTCATCCTTCTCGCTTCCCTGTGTTTCTTCTCCACCAAGTTTTCTCCATAAGACTGTTCTTGCTTTTTTCTTGTGGGAAAGGGGAGAGTAGTCCATTAAGGACAAAAATTTCTATTCTCAGATTACAGGGTACCATTACAACTCTCCTTCTTATTTTTGCTAAATGATCTCTGAGAGCAATCTCTGTCCGGGCGTGGCATAGTGGTAGTGTGATAGACCATTGTGCGAAGAGTCCCGAGTTCGACTCCCACCCCGGACAGATCCACCCAAACCAAGGGGGTTAAGAAATGTTGGTAGTGCTCATGCACGAATCTGACTCTCCCCACTGCTGCTAATCACACTAGCAGTGATCTAGCAGGCAGCCACTGGTTCTACCAGGATAGGTCTGACCTGCATCTCAGGGGAGCGCGTACCCTGCCGCGAGGCGGGAACAAGCGCGAGGAAGAAGAAGAAGAAGATCTCTGAGAGCAATATCAGCAAAACAAAACTGTGGTCCATTTCTTGACTTTTGTCTACTCATGAGAATTCCATTGCAAGGACTCTGTGCTTTCCTATCGATATACGTACATATAGTATGTAGTAGACTTGTACGTGTAATAGTATCTTTATTGCAGTTACCTGCTTTTCTGAACATTTAGATTTGGTACCTACTATTCACCTCGCTTTTTGAAACTAGCCATTTTCTATTTGCGAGTTCAACGTAACTTGAAACGCATGAGAAAATGATGGAATGGTTTTATTTTATAATGAAGCTTCGGCCTCTTTACTCGCTAATAAAACCTTTATAACATTGATGACAAAGTTTCGTCTACATATTTTTGTTTGTATAGTTCTTTAACCTAGCCGTTTTCTGCACAAGAAAAGACAAAACGCAGTGAGTCCTTCAGTACACGTCTAATGTGAATAACTTATGGCACGAACAAATGCTAGTCCTCAGGGCGGAATCGAACCTGCCGTCTTCTTTTCGCCGGGTCCGAGCTCCTAGACTATCTAAGACTCATTTGTACCCAGTACGATAGATATACCATCACACTACCAGAGACACATTGCTAGTGCGTGCGATAGTGCTACGTATACCACTCTCTCACTCTCTGTTCATTTACTGAGCGATGAGGTTAAATACTGCTCCCATATCGATTTCCATTGCCCATATTTTTCCGTCTATAATAACGTACGATTATGCCTGGACCATCTTCCCAATCAAACTCCGATGTCAAAACTCTGATTGAAGCCGTCAATCGCCAAAGTGAGCAGATATCTCAGTTGTTGACCGCTGTCAGCTCCATGATGAACTCTCCTTCTTCCATCATTCCATTACTTTCTAAGATGACTTCCCAAACACTGGCCCCTTCCTACAGCACAGTCACCTCTTCTAATCTGCAACCAGAATTGATTGCGTACGATGCCGTCAGAAGAGTAATACAGGAGGACAGAACACTCCTAGAAGAGAAGTCACATAACCTTGTCATCGTTGGCATTCCGGAACAAGAGAGAGAAGAGGATACTGATCAGCAAGACGGTCAGTTATTAAACTCTCTCGTTAATGAGCTCAGTATTCCTTCTCTCACTGATGCACTCAATCAGAACTGTATCACTCATCGTCGTTTCGGGAACAAAGATACAAAGAAGAGGATTTTAAAAATCCACTTTCCCTCTCCCTCGATTCGAACAGAATTCCTTCGATCGCTACGAGCTCGTCGCCCTGCTGTCTTCCGCAATTTTCCTCATGCATATGGAAGAGAAGATCTCACGAGAGAAGGGCTTTTGCTGGAGAGAGACTGCAAGAAAGTTGCCAAGGATCGGAACGAGCAAGCTGGTGCGATGGAGTGGGGAGTTCGAGGGACAAGGCTGATCCGTTTCTCTCATCCCAGGCCTCTCTACAACTCGAGCAACAATGAAGGGCTGCAGAACGTGACGATTCAACAGCCTAGCAGCCCGGCAATCGTGTCTGCTCCTCCGCCTACGCCTTCTCGGAAGAACGCGAAGATGACGAAGACGATCTCATCGAAGCAGCTCTCCCAGGCAGCTCGCTCATTCAACTGACGGGACAAACAACGGTCAATTTCTATTTCTAGTTTGAATTGTGTTAATTTGAGTTGCTGTGATAAGAATTCTCTTTCTTGTTATTTAGTCAATTTTCGCTCACTGCCTTTCAAGTTAGACATTCTCACTTTTTTCTTAGAGTCTCATAATGTTGACATTCTATGTATAACTGAGAGCTGGGGCTCCCCAGATAGATTACTTGACTCCATGTTAACTAATGGAGGTCTTTATACTGTTCATCGTTGTGATAGGGTTAGTGATTTTCCGGGAGGGGGTGTTTTAGTATTGATTTCTTCCCGTGTTACTTCCACGCTCATTTCCTCTCAATCTTTCTCAGCGTATTGTCAAATGATAAGATGTGAAATCAAGTGTAAGCCAGTTCCTTTCTTGTTGTCGGTAGTGTATAGAAGCCCTTCGTGTGATTTAGAATCGTTTTCCGAATGTCTTTCAGTTCTTAGTGATTCATTCGCTACCTCGTCTTCCCCATTTATCCTATGCGGTGATTTCAATTGCAAAGAGATAGATTGGTCGAATAACAAGTTGTATGTTCCTGTGTCAGAATCCCACCCTTCTTCAGTTCTTCTTTCTTTTGCTCTATCAGCTGATCTATTCCAGAAAGTTAGTGAAGCAACAAGAAGTTCGAGTTTGCTTGACCTGGTATTCAGTAGTGACCCTTTCATCATTTCTTCATGTATTGTTGATCCTCCTCTCCCTACATTAGATCACTGCTTAGTTCGTTTTTCGATTTCATCTGCTTCAGCTCCTAAGAAAAAGCTTTACTATTTAGACTATAAGAAAACAAACTTTGAGCTTGCTGTTTATCTGATTTCATCTTATGATTGGACCCAACTTCTCTCCTTTTCCGCCGACCCTAACATTCTTTATGATACCTTCCTTTCAATAATGCTTGACATTATAGGTCAAACAGTGCCTAGACGTTGTGTTCCATCTAAGAAGACTTGTTATTCTCAAGAGATAGTTGCATTGTTGCGTAAATGCCGTAAGCTTTATAAACGTGCTTCCAAAATAGGTTATCGTTCATATTTCAAACACTCAATCAAGTTACGTTATGCTATTCGCAAGTTTCAAGCCAAACAAGAATCTGAGATTGCCTTATCGAAGAACAAAAGGCGATTCTTTTCTTTTGTGAATAATAAACTTAAACCATCATCTTGTGTTGGACCTATAAAAGACCCATTGAATGGAATGATAGTTGAGACAGACCTCGAAAATGCCGAAGTACTCGCTAGAATGTTCTCATCCTCTTTCACCGAGAAACCGCATAGGGAAGTGAACAGTCCCATCTCCTACACCGAAGCCACTATTGATTATATAGAGATAACTCCATCGATTGTTTATCATGTCTTGTCTAAGCTCAAAAATGTCAATTATATGTCCCCTGACCATCTTCCGTACTCATTTTTGAAAGGATCGGCCCAAGCTATAGCTACACCTCTTTCAATTCTCTTCAATAGTTTTCTTCTTCATGGAAATTATCCTGATATTTGGCGGCAGGCTTTCGTGAAACCGTTGTATAAACGTAAGGGTTCCGTACAGGATGCAGCTAACTATAGACCTATTTCGTTGACTTGTTGCTGCAGCAAAGTATTTGAGAGAATATTGAGCACGTCACTGCACACTTACCTCGAGGCCAATGCTCTCTTAAGTCCTCACCAACATGGTTTCCGTTCTAGAAAGTCCTGCTCTTCCGCTCTTTTGACTTCCTTGTCTGTTTGGTACAAAGCACTAGATATATCTTCTTCTGCCTATGTTTCTTGTGTTTTTATCGACTATAGCAAAGCGTTTGATACAGTACCCTTGAACCGTCTAATGCAGAAGTTGTCAGCCTATGGTATATCTGGTTGTCTTTATAAATTCATTTTTTCTTATCTTTCTAACAGGAGTCAGTGTGTAGTTGTTAACGATTCATTCTCTAGTAGTTATTCAGTTAGATGTGGGGTCCCGCAGGGATCTGTGTTGGGTCCATTGCTTTTCTTGCTTTATATAAATGATTTACCCAGTGCTTTACCGAAAGATGTTTCTTGCACGTTGTATGCTGACGACGCTAAGCTTTTCACACTTAACAATTCCGGTCTACTGCAGACAGCTTTGGATTCAGTATCTCAGTGGTCTGATGAATGGGGACTTACTATATCGAGCAGTAAGACAATTGTTATGCAAATAGGAAGGGATCATCCAGATGTCAACTTCAATCTCAATTCCTCTCCGATTTCGTTCACTTCATCATTTCGTGATTTAGGAGTAACTATCTCCAACGATCTCTATTTTAACGAACATGTGAATCATATCTGTAATAAGGCTTTTTCTATTTCTTATCTCATTCTGAGATCTTTTCGTACAAAAAATGTTGCAATTCTCATGAAGCTATTTTGTACTTACGTTAGACCTACCCTGGAGTACTCCAGTGAAGTCTGGAATACTATTGACTTAACGCTAAGTAAGAAAGTAGTGTCTGTCCAAAGAAGATTTACTAAGCGTATTTTCAATAGAGCAGGAATTAGTTTATCTTACGAAGGAAGACTGAATTGGCTTGGCTGTGAAAGTCTTCAAAGACGCAGACTTATTAACGATGTGTTCACTTTGCATAGAATAGTGTTTAAAAGATTAGATATCACTTGCCCAGATTTCTTACCAATGTCTCACTGTACTAGGACTAGAGGACATCATTGGAAGCTTTTGTTGCCTTTGTGCCGCACAAACCGATACAAGAAATTCTTCACAAATAGAGTTGTGAATGATTGGAATTCTCTTCCTTCTTATTTTTTCAATATGAATGCATTGTCAGCTAAGAAGTTTCTATTCCAGTACATGAATTAGAATCCTGATCATTTATTGGCTGTTGTTCATTTTAAAATATTGATTACCATGTTGTAATCTCTCACCATCCGTTGTATGTCTGAACCATTACAACTGGAATAAAGTATAAAGAAGGAAGAATACCAATGATACAAGGATTTTCAACCAGATTCAGGTTTTTAAACTGTGTAACTAAAAAATTTTTGTTCCACACATCAAAATGTTTATTTAATCATGAAATAAAGACACAATAAAATTTTAATGGTACGGAAACGATTGAGCAAGTTTGAGTTACTTGAAGACATGAGTGGATAAAGAAGCAACATGAAAACTATATTTGTGTATTGCTGAGAGCACCAGAAACGCAATTCATCCTCTTATCGACGTCGTTACACATTATTATGTAGGATGCATTCATGAGAGGGTAGCGGTAAACGTCAAACACTACAATCGTTAAAAGAAGAGCATAGGAAATAACACAACGGAAATCAACAAATAAAGAAAAGAACACATCGGAAATCTACTGATGAGAGACAGTTAAAGCTACGTTAAATATGTACATATGTATGTACAATTGTTTCTAGTGCGAATGAATGAGAGTGGCAAAAGACTTCTCTAGTTACGTTATTTTTTCTTTACTTCGTTTTTTCTATCTAGCTTTTTCATATCTCCGAGACTATCTCTTTATTTATACTTTTTTTTCATACATCCTTCGCTCAATCTCTGAGCAAAAATGCCGCGAATATACATAAAACTTCGTTTTCTCTTGTGTCAAATTGTTGAAATTTGGCAAGAAAAGCCGCTTAACGATTTTTTTCTATTGTTCAACTACTATCCTCTCCAAACGCTATGTTCACTAGTTTTCTTATCATCTGAATAATTTTCTATCTTGAACATTTCATGTTCAACAAGATATAGCGCTGGCCGCTGTGTCCATAGTCAAAAATCATGAGTCAAAGTCACAAAAGGTCAGGGAAAAACACTGAAAAGTGTACAATATATTATCAAACAAGTTTTCAATTTTTTACAAGACAAGTGTTATGAGTTCATCAATATTATTATACAAAATTGTTTTCTCGAAAACCGTAGACTAACAATTGATTGAAATTTTCATGTGTCAAACATGAAATTATAAGTTTTATTATCATTAGAAAACTGATGTCAACAATAAATGACCAATTTCGTCAAGAGATGACTTATATCGTTGCGAGATGACTAATATCAAACTTGCTATTGATTAGAAACAGAACGAAGGTCTCAGGCAAACATTATATACATAGAAAGCTTTAATTTCATTACGTAACAAAACAATCATCATTCATCATAATATGAATAACATCATTGAGTGATTACTGTCATGTAAGATGGTGAATATCATCTAATAAAATCATTATAACATCATAGCATAACTGAGTTTATCCCTACTATTGATCTCGAGCAGAACTGCTCGATTTCACTAAACAACTGAAAACCTATAATGGCATGGAGTGGTAGGGCTGACTAGATAATCAATGCACCCTTAAAATGCTTTTAAGCTTTTGCTATAGTCTTTTTTTGTTGCTCAAAACAAAGAGATTAGGAAAAAGGCGAGATGAGACTTCGGATCCTGATTTCTTCTTATTCTTTTTCTTACTCTTCTTGGCAATGCTCTGCGCTGGCCGAAGTCGGCGTAAGTTCTATCCTATTACATATATATTTCTCTATATCTCTCCCTTTATCTCCTTCTCTCTTCGTCTATCTCTTTCTTACTTCTCTCTCAGTTCTCTCTATCTAGTTCTTCATCTCGCTCAGCTCTCAGCTCTCTCTCTCACTCTCTCTCTCTCTCTCTCTCTCTCTCTCTCTCTCTCTCTCTCTCTCTCTCTCTCTCTCTCTCTCTCTCGCTATCTGATACCTTCTCACGCTCAGTAAAAGTCATGCTCCTTAGGCCTGAACGAGACGGCGTTGCTAGGCGGCCTCGCCCGCGGACTGCTGCTCGCCGCGTCGTACTCGTTCAGGTAATCGAACTGCGACAACGCGTCTCGCACATCCTCTCCAATAGTGCCTGAGGGGCTTTTCAGACGGAGCTCCGCGCTCTCTCGACGACTCACGACGCTCTCTTCATCTGATGTCGGCCGCACGCGATCGTTGTAGTTTCTGGAGAGCATCTTGAGTCTAAGTTTATTATTTAGTGAAGAAGTAACGAAGAAAATCAATGAGCGAAAGTTTACAAATTTATACCTACAAAATATAACCCAAAGTTTGTTCCACCGCTTAGCCCCCCTATTATTAAAGTCTTAGCCCCCCTATTATTAAAGTCTTCATTCACATAAGTCTTCAAATACTCAGTTACACACACAGGCAGTGACGCCTGATTAAGACGACAATTTAACAAATATCCCACGTAAAAAAGCTGGTCCACCGGACGGGATCGAACCCAGCCATCTCTTCTCAATCCGATAGCAAGCGCGTTACCATTATACAATACCACGGGGACACAATGCTATTCCGTGCGATAGTGCTATATGAAAGGCACAATTACCTTGCTCTCTAAGTCACGCATGGATGATGAATCTTTGAATCACCATGGTGTAATGGTAACGCGCTGCTCCCGGGTTGAGAAGAGATGGCTGGGTTCGATCCCGCCCGATGGAGTAGCTTTTTTCCGTGCGATGGTTTGTTCAATTGTCGTCTTCACTCCCATATTAATTGATCTCGAATGAGGACTATCGACTTCGTCTCTATCTCTCTCCCTCTCTAACTCACTAATCTTTTTTCTCTCTCTCTCTATTTCTCTTTATTTCTTTTGTATTTCTTTTTTTCTTGCAAAGTTTTCATACAACACATTACTGTCTTAGGACTAATTTTGTCTTCGAAAGTTACATCCATCGAGAGTCAAATTTTTTTCTCTTATAGATGTATAAAATAGTGTCTTTCTATGGGAACATTTGAAACTAAGTATTTCTTGTATGATTGAAATAGGACTACCTTCAACGTAAAAAAAATGATTTTTTTTCTCACCTATACTTCCTCCTTGTTCCTTCAAGATTGACCGGGATATACGTCACTTGCCCGTCCGATCTCGTCTGCTGCGTACTGTTGCTGCCTGTGGGTGAGAGCGGGCCACGCTGCTCGAAGAGAGGCGCCGAAGGAGGTCTCCCCAGGCTGGACTGGGAATAAGGCACGCCCGCGTTGCCTGCGGGTGGCATGTGGCTGAGCACTTGCGACGAATGCTTTGCTCGAATCACATCCGGCGTGATGGGTCTTTTCGGGACTACGGTGGCGAGTGTTGGCGCCGTCGGGAAAAGATAGGAGAAGCCGGCGTGCGGCTGCTGCGGCGTGTCCATGATCGGCGGATCGGCGAAGCGGGCCCGGGGCGGTGAGAGCGTCCGCTGCAGACTGCGTGTCTGGTGGGAAGAGAGGGAGGGAGGCCGGTTCAGAGGGTTTCGGAGTAACGAGGATGTCCGATCTTCGGATGCTCGGGAGGAGAGATCGTGGATGGAACGAGAGAGAATCTTGGAGGTGTGCAGGGGATGGTAGTCGGAGTGGGTGGGGACGACGTGTTCCGCAGGAGGCCCGGCTCGCTTCAGAATGCGGGCCATGGACTCCGAATCGTCGAAAAGCATCGCAGACTCGCTTTTTGCTCTCCTCATTCCGCCGCCACCACCGTGATCGAAGTCGAGATTGCGAGACGGATACGCCGCTTCATCTTGAAATGTGAAAAGTTTTCATTAGCAAATTTTGCGCTCTCAAACAGTTAACAGATAAATCTAAACTTATTAAAAAATTTGCCCGAAAAAGGTTTTGGAGAAGAAATTACCTAAGGTTTACGCCTATCACATCATAAATCTTAGATTTTTTTTCTGTAAAAGATTCTTATTTCTCGATGCAAGATTGTACTGTGCAAAAATATATTAATAGAAAAATGTGTGAAGAAAATCCACCTCTTTCTCTACCAAAATGATGCGTCTTGAAATCGGTTCTTAGTGATTCGTCACTAGATTTTATTCAGAACAATTCGCGTGTCATGTTTTTTTAACCGTTTGTTTTCGAAACATAGAAAGAACAACAATTACATAAAACAGAAACTATTGGATTTTATTTTCAGTGGGGGTGTTGGAGAGGATGGCGAATGAAATTTTCAGTTCTGAAATTTTTTATTAAAACTGTTTTAAAGATAAAAATAATCAATGATTTAGTCGTGGATAATTGTTTTAGGCAGTACATCATCATTAGGTAGAGAAATATGTACTTTCTTGAAAGCAATACTATTATGTATAGTCGAAATTTCGAACGGTAATGAATTCCATACGGATAACTGGCGATAGAATCATGTCGAAATGGAACTTGTAACAATGTTATGAGGAAGCAGACGTAAGTGATGTACTAGAAGGAGATTTGAAGGCTTTCAACAATATGTTCTCAATAGCAGAACCCTTTCTAGATTTTTTCTCGGGATGATCACGATATGAGAACTGATAAGTTATAATAACATCCAAGTCTTTTGCCATGTTGGTTACTAAAAGGGGTTCATTAAAAAGGTAGTATACATTGCAAGGATTTGATGGACCGAGATGGAGAACGTTACACTTCGAAACTGATGGAGAAACGGTCCATGTACTAGAGCACCAATTAGTGATATAATCAAGAACCATTTGAAGATCTTTTCAAGAAGAAGCGTGTCCGATAAACTTTATATCATCAGCGAAAAGGCGAATTTGAACAGAATCGGGGATCCAATCTTTTACAAAATCAATGTACAATAAAAATTGAAGTGGGACTAAAACGATCCCTGGCGGATACCAGATGTAAAAACGGTATATCTAGATTGAACATTGCTGATCACAACTCTTTAGGAGCGGCCTGCCAGGTATCTTCCTAGCCATTTTACAATCGTTGGAGGGATGACGTATGACTCAACGCAGTTTAGGAGGAATCTATGGTCTACTGCATCAAATTCTTCACTCATATCGAGAAAAATCACATCAATCGATACACGTTGTGATAGTGAATCAACAACTCAAGTATGAAATTCAACAAAAGAAGTCACAGTCGACCTCTTAGTTCTGAAACCAGCCTTGCGAGGGAACAAGGGGTTTCCTAGATCAAAATACGTCGCTAACTTACGATAACTTTCTCCATGATTTTCGATAATGAACAACAAAAGGAAAAAGGCCTATATTTCGCATTGAGCTGCGCAATTTATTCTTAAATACTGGATTTACAATGGATTTTTTCATAGATTTTTAGATAAAGACTGGATTTTTCTTTTTTCATAGATAAATATTTTTCATAGATAAATACTGGATTTACAATGGATTTTTTCATAGAACTGAGCCGGAAATGAGGCTTTTTTATTGAACTTGAACAATTGCCATTCATTCAACTACAATCAGTCGATATCTCTACATATTTTCGAGGCTGTTGTTGAATAGGATGTATAGAGGTTTGACGAGAGCAAAGCAAAATTTTTTCAACACACTGTTAGAGATAGAATCAGGAGACGTATTGCATCCAGGTTTAAGAGAAGACATAGCTTCCAAAACCATGTATTCTGTAATACAATCTAGATTGAAAGGCTCATTTAAAATAGGTTAATTGATGTCGGGAAAGGGACCTGAAACATGGACTGAGAAAACGGACAAGAAGTAGGATGAAAATGCAGTGGGTTTCTCTGACGAGGAGAACAACTCATTACAGTCATCGCCTATAAGAGTGGGAATGATATTATTAGCATCAGTCAGGCGGCTCCTCATAGCAGCAAAAAAAAGGATTTCTGGTTAAAGCCCAGTATGAGTTCAGATTCCTTCTAATCCTAATACAATAGTATGAATATGTAGCATTCTGAGAAATTCATTGTAACTGTTCTAACAATTTACGAAGACTACGTGGATAGCGGGCATAATTATTCTTAGTCGGGACGTACGCATCGATTAAGGAGATGATGAAAGATACAAAGTAATTCATTGTAGACTCGACATTCAACAAACAAAATATTTGAGTCCAATCTTGAATAGCTATTTAGTACACAATAGCAGACCAATTGGCTATCGAAAATAGCTTCATAGGTGAAAACATTGGCAAAATGTTTGAGGAGAATGAGACTTTTCGAGATCGAATGAGTAATTTCAATTAAGTATTCCCCATATCTAGAACTCTCCTCTACATAACAAATTCCCTTTTCATCCGTTCTGCTCGTTTGTTCACAGATCGAGATAGACAAGAAACTAAATTCAAATTTTTCTACTATTTTGATAAATGTATGCTTTTTCTTCCTTCATTTTTGAAACAATAATGCTTTTTCTTCCTTCATTTTCATGTATTCGTTGGTTAGTTCGTTTTTATTCATACATTATAAGAATACGCGCATTTTTAAAATGTGTGTATAACTATGTTCTCGTGATATATGTAGATCATTTATATAATAGAAAGAATTTAAAGTTTGAAAGTCATTTATCTAAATATTCACTGTTAGACATAATGCATTCTTTCGTGTTACAACATTCATGAGAGGTCGCTTACCTACCTGATCATATCCTTGAAAAATTCATGACCCACCTTATAGCAATAAGCTTATACGAAATGAAGCGTCATCTACATATCTACCTGATGAAGACAACAATTGTGTACCTGAATGCGGATCGAATGTGTTAGATATGGTGTAGGATGATCTGTGAGGGTAGTATCCGCTAGGAGCCACACCGGCTCGGCCTCCAGATCCACCCTGGGAGGCGGAGCCTTCTGCCTTTCTCACGCGCTGGCGCTCGACGTTCTTCACTACGGTAGTCGGCACCTGAGAATTCACTACCGTAGCTCGCTCATGATACGGTGCTACCGATATCTGTGAGCACAATGAAACTAATAATGAACTATCGCACAATTAAACTGAGTACTTTCTAGAGGAGAGGTGACGCGCTTTTCTCCTTAAGAGTTCGTTTCCTCCCCGTCGGCTAGCTTTTGCCGATAGTCAAACGCACATATTTTTTCAAACTAGGTATGACTGTATTTCAGCTGTGCAAAAGAGAAATCTTCGATTTCGGATAAGTTAATTGTGATGTGAAACATCGCAATGTTTTTCAACGGGAAGAAAGTATCCGGAAAAAAGGCCAGTTCAACAATGAATAAGTACATATGAACATACACATATAAATCTATGAAGGAATCAAACAATATAAAAAAATTATGGAAAAAACTACAAAAAGTATGTACACATGGATCCCTAGCGATGAAAATTAAATTTTTTTTTGGAAAGTAAAAACTTTTCAAGATAAAAAATAAAGGATTTTTTTAGCAATCTTGTGACTGTAATTAGGCTAAAGGAAGCTCTAGATATCAATCTGCCGCGTCAGACCGGTCAACGACCTCGCACCTTGCCAAGCAATATTTTCCATTGCGAGGTGCTAGGTCGTTGACCGGTCACCTCTAAAAACACGACATCAAAAAAAAACGAGCGAGAGGGCGAAAAATATTACTTAAAGTTGGAGTAGCAGAGATTTCATATGCCAGCGTTGTTTGATTATGACTAGCGAGCAAGCACATTCTGTATGTTTTTTCGTTTCTTTTCGATGAAGTTCTCTTCCGATACATATTTGCTTTTGTTTATCGTGTACTTGACTTTTTTCTTCAGAAATTCTTTGAGTACCGGAATGAATTATTGTTATTGTTTTCATAACTCTCATACGCAAAGCATACATCCTAAGGATATTTTTTTTTGTTGGTACAATGTTACTTAGG
The DNA here is from genome assembly GCA_964056735.1 of Allodiplogaster pararmata. Taxonomy (NCBI): domain Eukaryota; kingdom Metazoa; phylum Nematoda; class Chromadorea; order Rhabditida; family Diplogasteridae; genus Allodiplogaster; species Allodiplogaster pararmata. The sequence continues at coordinate 4,296,366 of OZ057409.1, read as the reverse complement.
GGGCCGCACTTTACTCGGATGGGGCTTTTTTTTATTTTTTGACAAATTTAGTCATTGAATTAACAAAAACTGTTAACACGAGAAAATTTCTTATGCGGTCTCGTTAGCCTAAGCCGTACGGCTTCTTTAGCGTAAACTCTCCCTAAGCCTAAATGAAAAAATCAGTGAAAAGTAGCCTGCTCCCCAAGTAAAGTGCGGCCCCCCAAGTAAAAAAGTGCTTTTTACTGAAAGAAGTAATGCAAAACTCCTCGGAAATTGCTGCTGAATACAATATAAAATAAACAAAAAACCAATGAACATTCTAGTTGTAAGCAATATTTCATGATTAGAAGAATGGGTATGTTTTTACTAAAAATTAAAATGACTATAAATTTTTTTAATCAATTACGGAATAACGCTGGCAATTCAAACTGAGAATACAAGAGAATTTTCGTCTTACACCAAATTGATAAAAAAGGAAAATCTATACAAGACTCTCAGGTCGATGATTTTCAAAATGGAACAACGACCTTTTTTCTCTGAGGTGACTGTTGAGGTCACCTCATATAGATTAAACGTGCGGCAGATTTCGATTTGTGGCGAATCAAATCTCTTGAGAGAGAAAACCTCGTTGATGTCCATGTACATTTGTACATGATGTTTTAAATCGTAACATCGAAATCACGTGATCCTAGGTCTGATCTACATAGAACTTCATTGTATTTAGAAACATTTACGTCTGTTTTGAGTTTTTTTTTATTTGAGACGACAACATTTCTATGTTAGATTTTCAGCGAAACCTTAGACCGAAATTTTCTACCTGGAACTAATCTTTCCTCTCAACCGCTTTCAAATCAATGTTATAAAGTACAGTGCGTTTCAAAATTGTGGTCCACCTCTCTTTTTTCAAGTTTACTACAGGGTACGTAATTTTTACCTGTTTTTACCTACAGGGTAGTAAAAAAAAAACCTGTTAGAAAACGAGCTTAGAAAAATAATATACGCAATTTTTATCGTTTCGCGCTCAAATTTTGAATTATTGCGGTGAATTTTCGAAAATTTCTCTGTGTCAATTATGACCCAGGCAGCTTTTTTCTTTTTATGTACATACATATGTATACATTGCGATGGCACAAAATTCCTTCTTTTTTTAGAGTAGTTACCCAATCTTAAAAAGGAAGCGGTAATTTTTCATTCACATAACTTTTTGTTGTACGAGAATATGTTTTTTTAACCTTCGAAATCATATCACATCAGAGAAACCGACAAAATATAATAAGACAGTGTTTCGAAATTTTAAAACGCATAAACAAGAACTGTCAACTCAATTTTTTCTTTATACTACGACTGCTTCACTTTCTTTTAATTGCAGTATTCACATTTTCATTACATAAGCTTTTTCCAACCTTGTATTGAAACTCTAATAAGTCTAAAAAGACTTTCAAACGGCACACCATAGTTATTAAATTCCCAGTCCTATCTTCTCAACTTCTGAATCTTCTTTTGCAAACCGTTTTAGCAATAAACCTGTCCTTAAAAGATCAAGTAAACTGTTTTTCCCACCATCATTCAATAAAGCACTCAATCATTCGTCAAATCCACCAATTTCTCGATAAGGATTTCAATCAGTCGATAAATTCATCGATCAATTGAAAAGAGTTTCATATCAACCGATGAAGCCATAAGTCAAAACCTACCACGATTTTTCCCGTCGTCCGATGCACTCGCCGTGCCTTCGCGGAATCCGACTCCGCATCCGGATGAGAAGAGGAGTAAGAGTAGGCGTTCCTGCCCGAGCCGCCGCCCTCACTGCCTGGCCGCAAGCAACCGCTTCCGCACAATGAGCGATAGATCGAGAGTTCCTCGAGCAGCGTGTGCAGACCACCCAGCGGCGTGTTAATTTCAAGCACCAGCTACAACTTATCTCCCCTATAATTCGTGTTCCTGGGTTTGTAGGTGTGGCATAATGGTAGTCTGCGCGATTTTCTCACGAAAGTGGTCCAGTTCTACTCCCCCCCCTCCCGGACGAATTCCCCCCAAAACAAAACATAACAGTGCTCGCATGAATCTGACCCTCCCCACCATTGCTTCATACACACGCAGGGACCCACGGTCCAGTCAGGATCGGTCTGTGTCTCAGGGTAGCGCACTCCTTGCCTCAAAGCGCGAATAAGCGCGAGGAAGATTATGATTACTATTCGTGTTCCTGCTTATATGGAGAGAAAAATTGGAGCGTTAGGACCCGGGTTCGTTAAAGTTGTATTTATCGGGAGGTATTGTCTCAAGGTACCGAAAGCCTGCTAGAGAACGAATTTAGCCATGATGACAAGTAGAGGATTGAGAAGCGGCAACGGAGAAACGAACAATACATCAGATGGAAATTTGGTAATAAAAATCATGAGAGCAGCCTAACGGTTTCTCCTATGGAAAACTTTATTATCAAATGGATGAAGAGAGCAACCCAGTATCCTACTATACCCTCATCGATCGATATGATGTAGATCAATATTCTATACCCTGCTAAGTTCGTATCATGTTAGATAAATTTAATTCCTGAACACCATAGCCGTTACATAAAGGGAAGAGTTCTAGCACGGTTAATCACTGTTGTTGCGTTAATTTTTTTAAATAAAAAAATTAAGTTTCGCCCCTACTCAGGCAGACTTTTGTGCTCTTTGCGTGGAACTTAAGTGAATGCCCAGAGGGTACACAAAAGGTATAGTATGTAGGGTTAAATGACCAAAACCTCATTCAGTCACAAAAACAGTCAAGAGCCACACCGTTGAGATACTTACGACAAACGGCTAACTTTACTGACCATGTAAATAGAAGCTGACCTTTTCCAGGTGATCAGGTGAAAAGTGGGCAAAGCCAGCTTCCACTTGAGCAAGCAATCGAAGATTAGAAGACGGCGCTTCCCCGAGTAGCTTGTTCAACAACCGCACCACCAGAATCTTGGAAACAAAATGAGATGCTCAAAAATGTCATCCAAAATTCGATACAGTTGCTTTATACCTACAATCATAATACATTGGTAGGACGAGTGTATCATGCGTTTATTCAGTAGAACATTAACCAAAACTGGTTTTTACTCTGTTCAAATGGCTTTATTGTTTAGTTTTTTTTCATTACATAAAGTTTAATTCAATTCGAACGCTTCACCTCAATGTCGAAGAAAAGAATCGTGAAAACTGAAAAGTCTTTATGAAGTGCAGGAAGAGAGAGAGAGAGTGGAAAATGTAGACATGGTTTGCACGATACGGCTCAAAGGTTTCCAATTCTTGCAAAAGGCCAGGTTCTCTCCAGTCGATCAGACGGAATGAAGCGAGTAGACGGGAAATAGATAAACGATCGCTCTTGACATTGTAAGCAAGAAAGAAAAATACATAAAGTAGTATACCACAATCAATTAGAAGTTCAGTGCCTGAACTTTTAATTGATTGGGTCCGGCTACTCTACGTAGATGCCACGAGCAACGTTAGGTGTCCCGTCGGAATCTCGGATAGTTTTCCAGTGAGTGTGGGCGTTTATCAAGGATTATCGCCATTCCTCTTCATTCTTGTCATGGACACTATTACTCGTGACCTACAGGGTGACCTTGCATGGACCATCATGTACGCGGATGACGTGTTCCTGGCAGCTAAAACGAGAGAGGAGCTTCAGCAAAAAGTGCAGGCTTGGAGCAGCCGACTCAGTCAGTTTGGACTACGTCTGAATACCTCAAAGACGGAGTACTTGGAAACACTACCATCCGAAGACACCATCAAGGTAAACGGCGAAGAATTGACGAAGTCCACCTGCTAGGAAGAAGAAGAAGAAGAAGAAGATAAAGTAGTATACCACAATGTTTTAAATGAGAGTAAAAATACCTGTACATACAGTACTGGCCCACTTTCATTTAGATATACCTTTTTGAAAAGGGAACCTGAATGTGAAGCTTGGACGTATGCAGCCCATACTTGAGCTGGCTGACGAATATCGATAAGCGTATGTAATCCCGGCTTCTGGCCGCCATAACAGTGAGAGATCGCCAGAGAATTCCGAAGCCTTGCGGTTGGTCCAGAAGCAACAAGATTATCTGAAAAACCATAACTATGAAGTTCTTATTTTATCGAGTCTACTTCATATCCGGCCAGAGGGCGTGCTCTCTGGCTGTCTGCGGTTTAAAAAAATACTCTTCACCCCTTTCTATACATACATATGTATATGAACATCTCTGCTTAGCTGACCAATGATTGAACTTTCGCACAAAAAAGCTAGTCCACCGGGCGGGATCGAACCCAGCCATCTCGACTCAAACCGGGAGCGCGCGTTATCATTACATTACGGGGAAACATTGCTATTCCGCGAGATAGTCATATGCCTTGTTCTGCTTAGCCTTAAGTGAAGTTTAAGCTAACGAGGCCATGAGGTTTAGAAAAGAGGCGGTATTACACAACTAACCTTAATTTATTATATCCATTTTGACCTTATATGGACGCAAGTGAAATAGGTTGATTCTGGTGCTGCCAGTTTATTTTTTCCGGAGACCAGCTACTATACCAAAGTATGAGCCAGAATATTCTTAGCTGAGTCCGTCAACTAGTTCGAAAGTCAGATCCAAAGATTCTGATGATTACGCCTAGGTAACTCATGTTGTAGTACTAGTTTTTGGGTGCGTTTCAACTCTGTTCCCTTTTTTTAACATAATTTTTTCGTTTTAGTTTTTTCCTTAAATGTTAGCTAGATTATAACCATTTTTAATCGCTTTTACACACTACAAAAATTATAGTTATTCAAAAAACCGTTTCTGATTCTTGTCTCTTTACTGCTTAAGTTTTTGTGTGAATAGAAACCCCTAATTTACTTATGTCATAATGCAACTATTGCTCGAGGCTTTCTGAATTCTAATCCTGGTGGTTAATTTTCTCTTTCGGGCTTTTTCTACCATCCATTCATGCTCTTGCAACATAGTTTTTTTATTTGGATTTGAAGCCAGTTGCGTTATCACCAACTGTCTCAGAAGCGATGTGGTCAAGCAATCGAGTACATCTTATTTGACGATTGGAAAACTCGGATCGTTTAACACGCTATGAGGCTTCGAGGGAGCTCATTCTCTCTCTATCTTCCTTGCTCGCTATGTTTCTTCTTCTGATTCTTTCCATTTCTCTTTTTCTTTTTTTACTCGCTGTTTCAGTTTCTCTCTATGTCTTTCTCCAGAAAAATCTACATAGATCTCTCTATTTATCTCTCTCTCTATCTTTCCACCTCTCTTTCTCTCTCTCTCGATTTCTCTCTCCCTCTCACTCTCTCTCTATTTTTCCATCTCTCTATTTCTCTCTCTCGCTTCCTTTCTCTCTATCTCTATCTCTCTCAGACTCTCGGATGCGCACTTCTCAGGCTCTCGGATGCACACTCGAGCACCTCACGCTTTCCACTGGCCCTTCCCATCCGGGAGCGCGTTTTCCTCTTCACAAATAGATAACGTCTTCTTGTTGTGTTGAAGTGACAACATTATCTTCACTTGTGCATGCTCAACAATGCCCTGCCCTGCTCTCTCTCTCTCGCTCTCTCTCTCTCTCTCTCTCTCTCTCTCTCTCTCTCTCTCTCTCTCTCTCTCTCTCTCTCTTATGAATCTCATTCTTCTTACAAATGCACATCCCCCTTCATTTTCTTCCCTTTGGATCAAGCATGAGTACAATAGAGACTTTTCATATTCATCTCTACTTATTTCACTCTTTCTCTTTCTCTCCTTTACTCACTCTCTCTCTATATATATATTTCTCTCTCTCCTTCTCTTTATCTGCATCTCCCTTTCTCCCGCTCTCTTTTTTCCCTCTCTTTCTGCTTTTTTCTCGCTTTTTCTCTCTTTTACCCCATCTCTCTCTCTCTCTATGTTGATCCTTCTCTTGTTCTTTCTTCTCCATTCTTAAAATATTACCTCTATCATGCTGTCGTCCCTCATCAAATCTGAGGCCATCAACGAACATGATGATTAGTCCTTCTGAGGAAGCTTTATCTTTCTCCCCCCTGCTCTATCTCATTTTCTCTCTATCGCTCTCACATTAACTATATTTCTCTCTTTCTTTGTCTCTATCTCCATCTTCCTCTCTCTCTTTGTCTCTCTTCCTCTCTCCTACTTCCATCACTCAATTCCAGGTCCTCCTCAACATCCTTTTTTTGTGCTTCTTTATATCCTCTTCTTTTCTCTGGCCTATCTTGATGTTCTCTTTTCTCTTCCCTTCCATCTGACTGTCTTCACCCTCCTCTTCTCTTTCGCACCTTCTACTTACCTCAAGAGCGTAGCACTTCGAGTCGAGCTGTGGACTATTGACACTGCAGAGAATAACCTCAAGGCTCCCCGGTGAGTCCAGAAATGCCCGCCATGCCGTCTGCTGAAAAAAATTTTTCTCACACTTAATGTGCGGAAGAGGGATAGATCTGCGAGCATCTTTACAAATAATTCTGCTTTTTACATGCTAACGACGAATCAGGGTCATGGTGCAGAGGGTTGATTATAGTCTTCAAATCAGTGCGTTGAAGAAGAGAATAAGAAACGAGCCCATTGCATCAAATCGAATATTTTGCCTTATACGCCATATTTTGTAAACTATATTTAAACCTATATTTTGGTCCACGATTTTGCATACGGGCCCAGAAGCGTCAAATCATGAGAAGCCACAAGCAGCAAATCGTTCATGTTCATCAAACGAATCAATACACAGCATTACTGAGAATACATAGAGATAGCAAATTGGGTTTACAAAGAGGAAATTGGGTTTACAAAGAGACAAAGTATGATGAAAGATGCTAATTATACTGAGATGGACTCAGAGAACTTATATGTATATACATACTGAGTACATTCGAAAATACTACGTGTTCAGAATGAGAGAAACTAAGAACGACTGATTATACATAGTATAGGCTTGTGTAGTCTAAGTCTAGTCTAGTCTGATTATAGTATATTCCAGTATACATACATATAGTCTAAGTCATCGGTAATCAAGCAAGCCCTTCTAATTTTTTATTGTACTCAGAGACACGGCCGAGATGAATGTAAAGATTTTCCATGTCATTAAAAATGAAAAGAATCAGAGTGATTTTCTCCTGGTTCTAATTCCCATACTTAGGATCCTTGTTATTCTTAGGAAAAAACAAATTTCCTCGCTAAGTTATTCCATAATTATTTTTTGCTGCTTTCGCTTCCTTGGTATACGCAATCAAACTTCTAAAATAAGAAAATTCAAAATCGGAATGAAGCTTTTGTTCCGTTTTTTAATTCGCAAACAAGTGTTTCCATTAGGTATTTCTATCCAAGCAGCTATCTTTTGCTATATTCCATCTCATGCAGTTCACCATACTCCGATATTATCGCGTACGATATACTGCGAGTTTTTTCACATTTTTATTATCTTGTTGAATAAGTTAACGAATAAGTAAATGCATTCTTTGTCCTCCTAACTTCTCTGCAACTAATTTTGTTTTTGAGATCATACTTATAGAATCAATAGCCGATTGATTACACGCGCCAGTATTCGTTTCTCATAGACATGTATTTAAACAATAAACAATAAGCGAAAAGTTAAAATGTGCATGGAATGAAATGAAACAACACCTAACAAAGAAAAACGTACCGATTTTTCTAGAAGTAGCTTGAGGCATTCGATGCTGTCTGCTTCCGCAACCTCCAACAGTCTGTTCATTCATCAATAGAGAGAGATTGGGTATATGTTGTCAGTGAATTCAGAAAATGTATCCTTCTTCACATAACTCTAAAAGGCAATAAATCTTCAAATTCTAAGTTATACAGTTGGAAGGCAGTGGCGCCTGGTTAAGATGAAATTTGATTCAACTATTGCACAGAGTTCAACTTTCATTTAAAAGGCAATGTTCAATCAATTGTCATCAATTGTCATCTAAAAGGTTGTCATCAAAATCAATTGTCATCTATTGTCATCTAAATTGTCATCTAAAACAAATCAATTGACATCTAAAAGACAATGTTATCGTGGGCGTGCAGAGATATGAAAGATGGCTGCATTCGATTCCTCCCGGTGGATTACCTTTTTCCGGGAGATAGTTTAAACAATTGTCTTTTTACTATTTCTATTAATACGCAAAAAAACTTTTAGTATCTATGACACATTTTTCATTCAAATGTAACATTTTATTTCACACTTCAGATTCCACATTCTAAATATATATGTGAAAAGAAAAACTTCTCATTCACAATTTCCTGCTCTATATTTTGGTTAATATAATATGGGGTTTCAAGACAAAACAGCTTTTTTCGTGTGTTCAAGGTCATATACCACCTTTAGTTTTTCTCTCATTATGGAATGATTATAATTGAGCCTTCTCAAAAAACTGAATCCCAGCATTTTCAGAGCCCGTATTTTCCCAATCACTTATCTTTCACCAGTCAGCCGTTTTATAATTCAGTGTGGCCTAGTTATCTGTTTCAGTCTCATCCATTCGTTCTGTTTTTGTGGGGTGATAACACTTAAGGCGATAACAAAGCGCATGTTCCCATCCATACAGCAGCTTTCCGCTTCCTGTTTCCGGAAGAGTTGTTGCGCGAGAGAAGATTGGAGATCTTGGAAGAGGACGCGGTTGAGTTGACGATGCTTTGCAGGGCGTAAATTACCTTGAGAAGGAGCTCGACACCGCTATGCGGCCGACTGAGAAACTCTTGTACGAAGAAGTCTGCCCTGAAAAACTTGAATTCACTTCTTTAGTTCGGAGTTTTGAGGCTTGGAAATTTCAGGGTTCAGAATATATGTACTTATGTGCAAGAAAATGATGCTTCCTCAAACTCATTGTTTTATATGCAAAAATTTTTCCTCACTTTTCCAACCTTGAAGCAATCCACGTCAAGACTTCAAAGTTCTTGATGCTTAAAAAATGAAAAGGTAATATAGGTTTACCTAATTTTTACAGCAGCACTAGAACTTTAAACTTTTCTCGTTGAAAACGTAAAAGGCCTTTTAAAAAATGTCTTTGTATACTAATGTCTACATAGTAAAAATCTGTCCATTACTATCTAGTGTAAAACCAATTTTAATCCATTCCTTTTTTATAAAAAAGTACCAAATTATAATAATCATATTTTTGAAGCCTTCAAAAGTCAAATGTGAAAAATATCCAAACAAGTCATTTTGAAATTTTTTCTTTTTTTTCAAATCCAATACGATGACTGTAATTTCAAAAAATTTGGGAATACAAGGAGCTTGAAAGACTTCGAGAGGTCTGTAAAACTTCACGATGCTCAAAAATTTCCAGTTATTTATAAGGGTTCAAAAGAGTTCAAAAGTTTCATGAGAACTGAAGATGTCGATGAGAGTTCATCAGAATGAAAAAGAGTTGAAGAGATTCATGAAGACCAGTGGCCTAAAAGTTTATTAGAAATAAAAAAAGTACTTTTTTGTTGTAAGATGAAGAAATTGACACAATACGAAGTGAACACAATACTAAGTCTCACTACGAAGTGTCGTAAATGCAAATGAATTAAGGTGTTTTTCTAAAATGCGGCTTTTAAATTCGCTTCGCTCACTTGTCAACTTCGTTCCTTCTCCAACAAGATAGGAATCAATATAAAAAAAATTTCGTAATCGATTGATTATCTATTCATGGCAGTTCGTGGTGAGACAAATGAACGTAAAAATTATAACTTTCTATATCTTACACCAGAAAAGTAAATTTTGAATTTTTACGCTCTAAAAGAAGTTGAAAGTTTTATTTAGTTGAGAAGTCCATAAGAGTTGACGAGGCTCAAAATGCGGTGAGCAACCTCGCGTCATCCGAGATAAGCTGGTCCTTGAGCGTGAGTAAGCTGAAGCCGGCATCAGAGAGGCTGCCGCCCTGAGAAACTGCGGCGAGGTTCTCCTGGGCAGCAACGAAGCGACGCAGCTGGTCGCATACCACGCGCGCACTTGTCATTCGCCGCTTGAGGAGACGAAAACCGCTGCTTGAGGAGACGAGAACCACCGCTTGAGAAGACGAGAACCGTCGCTTGAATAGACGAGAACTGCCGCTTAAGTAGACGAGAAATACGGCTTGGAGATATGAGAACCGCCAATTTAGGAGACGAAAAGCGCCGTTCGAGGATACGAGAAGTGCTGCTTGAGTAGACAAGAACCTCCGCTTGAGGACGCGAGAAACACTGCACCGGCTTCTATGTTCGACTGCAACTATCTTTTTGAATCTTTTCCAGCTAGTAAGGCTTTCACTTTGCTATTCCATGTTTTCACATATGCAAAAAAAGCAAAACATATATATGTATACATATAGCGGGAAAATTGACTTCAAATAATAAATAGCGATTAACAATAGGGACTCGACTCGAAGGGTAATACTGTTATACTCAAAATTGTATGATAATTTTATTGTCAGTTGCGGCGGTAAACGTGTCCTTTTTTCGAGTATAATAAACTTTTCACAAAAATAAACACACCTCCAATTCAAATCAAACAATTCATTATATGTGCATTTGATAAGATAAAAAGCGCCATTATTTTAAACAAATTCATTTGAATCTCTGATTATTTGTAGTAAGTATGAGAACGTAGAGTGTGAAAAGTAGTCTGGGATGTCAATCATAGTTCGCAACCGACATACTTTTTAGTACTCATATAAATCTTTAAATTCTAAGTTACACAGTTTAAAGGCAGTGACGCCTGGTTAAGATGACAAATGATTGAACTATCGCACAGAAAAAAAGCTAGTCCGCCGGGCGGGATCGAACCCAGACCATCTCGACCCAAACCGGGAGCACGTGTTACCATTACGTGTGATGGTAACACGCGCTCCAGTTTTGAGTCGAGATGGTCTGGGTTCGATCCGGCCCAGCGGACTAGCTTTTTTCAGTACTCATATATTTATCCCAATTTTATGAAAGGTAGGATTTATGTGCAGGAAGGATTGAAAAAGTCTTGGGAAACGGAGGGCATTGTCCGAGGAGATGGAAGGGTTCCTGGAAAAATAGCGAGCGGGTGAAGTTGACGCGATAATAGATGGTTAGAATGGGAGGAGGGGAAAAGAGCGAATGAAAGGCTGGGAGAGAGAAAAACCAGCTGAGAGTGGGGCATCTTCGAAATGAGGTAAATGGGGACATTGATCTGCTGAAAGAAAACTTAGGATAGCAGTGGACAAAGCAGTCAGGCAAGAACTGTTGTTAACATGAAGGCGAGCATTTACATAGCAGAAGGTTATAGAGCGAGAGAAGGGGACAAGAGAAGTTAAAGGTAGAGAGAGGGTCATAGAAAATAAATCTAGAAAAGAGAGTGAAAAAACAAAAATAAACAGAAACAGAACGAAAATGAGAAAAATTGAGAGAAAAAATTTAAACAAAGGAAAAAGAGAAGCAAAAAGGAGAGTCAGAGAGAGAGAGAGAGAGAGAGAGAGAGAGAGAGAGAGAGAGAGAGAGAGAGAGAGAGAGAGAGAGAGAAAGAAAGAGAGAGAAAGAGAGAGAGAGAGAGAGAGAGAGAGAGAGAGAGAGAGAGAGAGAGAAAGAAAGATCGGTAGAAGGGCAGAACGTGATAAAAAAGAGAGATAAAAATAGAGAGAAAGAGATAGAAAGAAAGAGAAAGAGAGAAATTAAGGAAGAAATGAATGAGAAAAGTTGATTGAAGCAGGAATTCAATTCTTTTTTCCCATACAGTTTCATGAACATTTCACATAACACATATAATTTGTAAATACATCATTCCTCGCTATAATTTCAATGTAGTAATCGTTTTGAGATTCCCCAAGACGAAGGCAGCTTATTTTCTCGGCTGCTAAAGGAAGTTTGAATTAACGTGGCCTATATTAACGTGACTTCTTCTGGAAATGCAGCCGTATTGTGACTGGGGAAAGAAGTTTATGTGGTGAAGTCTGATGTGATTAGATAAAATGCTCTCGAAAACTCGACAGACAGTAAAGTCACAGTGATAGGGAGATAATTGCTGCTAGCATGGAAATTATGACAGTAAGATGATGTTTAAATTCAAATATCTTGAAGTTCGGAGTGAAAGCTTGAAAATTCGAGAAAGGTTCACATAAATAATTTTTTTCAACATTGGAAAGGTCACCGAATCCGAAAACATTAATGTTTTATTTATTTTATTGAAAGAGATAGTCATGTCGGAGCAAGAATTTTTGAAGAATGGAGTTAGAAACGAACTGATGAAATGGACATCATCTTTAAACATTTAAAATCAAAGATGTGAACCTATTGTAATTCAAAAATGTTATTGAACTCGTAAATAAAAGCAAGGTGGTTTTAATGATCTAAAGACCTCAAAAATAAACAAACTAAGAATATTCTGTTTCATAAAAGCTCTTACTAGGAAGTACTTCCTTTAATTTGTGGGAAATTGCAAAAATATATTTCCTAAACAGTCTCGTCACAGTTTTAATCGGATATGCTCTTAACACAGATCAGAACTGAAACCTCTGATTTCCAGTTCTTTTCTAAAAAGCTACATACAATAGCTTATTACCCATATAAAAGCCATATTGTGTGAAATACCAATGCCTACCGGTCATGTCATCAGAGTGGGATATTAAAAGATTGCAACAGCGACCCCAGTAAAGCACAAGCAAAACCAATCGATCAGAATATCCCATGGTTCGGCGAAATTCTTCTCATCACCGAGGAAATTTCATGAAAGGGTCACAAAATTAAGAGATATTGTATTAGAAAGTGAGTGGGCATCAGAGTTAAAAGTCTTTTCAGGAAACTCCTGCGGAAGGGCGTAGCTTCGCATTTTGACTCCTTCTATCATCATCATCATCACTCTCGCGCAGCCTCTTCATTTATCAGCCTCTCTAGACTAACCTCTTTCTCTCTCTCTCTCTCTCTCTCTCTCTCTCTCTCTCTCTCTCTCTCTCTCTCTCTCTCTCTCTCTCTCTCTATCACTCGACTTCTCACTCCACTCTCTTTTTCTCTCTCCCTCTCTCCTGTTCTATATTTATTTATCTCTTTTCGCTTTCCTCTCTTTGTGTTTCTCTTCCGTTCTCTCTATCTCTATTCCCCATTCCACATTTGTCCCTTTCTTTCTCTTTTATGTCTACTCCCCACACTCTCTCGGCAAACAAGTCTCCTCTAGTTGTCAGCGTCGAATGTTGACTCGACACACAAATTCTTCTAATTCCACCCCGGTGGACATTTCTGCGGGGGAGGGAGAAAAGAGTTAAAAGAAACGGAGAAGTAAATCAGTTTACGGGAAGAACCTCTCCGAATCGAAGAGGAAAGCTTTTGATTCAATGAAGAAGATTCATCTTAAACATCCTACTTACACAGAAACCCTGATTATTTTCGATCATTTGGCACGGCAATAAAACTTTCGAAGATAACTAGTTTTACAAGGAGTTATATTTTTAATTTGATTCACAGGGTGCGGGAGAAGTTCACGTTGTCATTATTTTTTTCCGATAAAATCAATTAAAGTTTATTCAATTACTTGACGATAGAACCACAATTCAAAATTTTAAAAATTTCACCATCACCTCCGTGACACAGGCATAGAGTTGTTTGTAGAAGTCAGCCACCGAGGTGGACAGACAAGCGACGTCAAAATTATAATACACCTTTTTGAGAGCGCGCTTCAGAATTTCCGAATTCTTAATAACAAATCGGTCAACAAGCCCAATAAGACTTTTTTTTTCATGGTCTAGGCCGGGGACTCCCCCTCCTTATTCCGGCAAGACTTCACTTATCTTCGTCGATCAGTGAGTCAAAGTGAATGCCCTGAGCTACATTCTCGTGAAGTACTTCTCTGAAGCCAGGCTCACTGCTGCACACAACTGGACGCTCCAGCAGGACTCTGAGCCCACCCACAAGTTCAGAGGGGTTTCATTGATTCATATATTGGTCGTCAAAGGATAACGTGTTTAGTCTTGTAGCTCATGTAGTTGACAGAGAGGGTTTTGAGAAACTTTTCGGAGAGGAATAAGGAAATGTGGCGTTGCCCTGAAGAGTTTTGGAGGAACTTTCGGCTTTAAACCTCATGTTATCAAAGTCTTTAGAATCTCAGAAGAAGTTGAAGGCGAGTAGTTGTTTTAGTAGACGATTATAGACGAGTCGAAATCATTGCGAAAAAGTCGTGGACGCGACCGATTTTCATGTTTGAGCTTTTTTATCCTCCTTGATCACCTCCGCCAAATGATTTGCATCCCTTGGACTTCTTTGCGTGCTCGATACTATGCAGAAAGATATCTAAAACTTGTATATAAAGTTTAACATTAGAAAAAACTGAGAAAAAATTCCTTAACCTAAAAAAAAGCCCCTTAAGCCTTAAAACCTGATCTCATTGCAAAATAGAACTGGGAAAAAATCGAATAAACCTTTTATGTTTGAAGGAAACCATCTATTATAATAAAGGTGATAAAGAGAAAAATGAGTTATAGTTAATAAAATAAAAAGACGAATAAACATGTGAAAAATATTTCTAAGCACAAAGAAAAGTGAAATGTTAATGCAAAGTAGAAATTGCAGAAGTCTGTTTCGCCCCCGCTCAGACAGACCTCTGCACTCCCTGGGTGGGGCTCATCAGTGAGTGCCCAGAGAGTACAATTGTAAAGGTATAAGAGTAAAATTTTAAAAAAATTAAACTAATTGGAATTGATTTAAAAGAGTATGATAATAAAGTTAATACACACGGTAAAAGAAACGAAAAAGAAAAAGTGAATAGAAAAGAAAGAAGTAAAAGAAACGGAAAAAAGTAAAATACAAACCTAAAAAGTGAAAGGAGAAACTAATTAAAGTAAAAAATTGAAAAGTAACCTAAAAAATAAAAAATAAGAAAAACTAATTTTTATTTTCCAATTCTTCATTTTGGCGTTCTTCTTCCGAAAGTTTATGTCGTCTTCCTTCGTCGGCATTGTCATTAAATGACAAGTGTAAGGTTGAAAGAAATGAAAAGGAGTGAGTCAGGATGGTGATGATATCTATGTAGAATCCGTAAACAATCACCGAGGCATGTAAATATTATATTTCGTGACTCACACATCTCTCACAAAATTAGATTAGAAATTGTTTCTCATTCTGCCTTTTTTCAAATTATTAACTCTTTTGAAACATGATATTTCTTGAGACTGAAATTTTTTAAATGGAGTTATTCATCTTTTGGTTTTGCTCTTGAATATTTTAAGTTCATGTTGGAGTTAGACTTTTACTTGGCAGAAATTATCCATTGACTCAAATAATCGATGCCAAGTTTTGAGGGAGTAAAACAAAAAAACTTCAAACCACGCTAAATTTCTCTCGATATATGATGCATGTAACTCAGAAGCTTCAAATAAATACTTTTTCTTCATTCTATTTTCTTCGTTAACCTCTACAATTTATCGGACTCCTTAGAATGTTCCAGCTAGAAACTTTGCTGTCTCGGAGAACTAAAACCGACATTATATATATATATGTATATGTATATATATTTTATCTACATCATTCGAAGGGGAATGATGCATACAAATACAAACATCTGCATACAAAGAAAAACTCAAATTAAATTACACATTTGAAACAAAGAAAAATTACAAGAAACGCATTGCCGATGCAAGTAAGGAGTCGTGAATCAGCAGTTCAGTTCGTTCATTTCGGGTTTCACAGGCACATCAATTATGGATTAGGAGAGGCATAATAAGAATGAGTCATTTTCGTGGAATAGAATGTAAACGTGACGGAAAGATCGCTCCTCGGATTTCAGCTTCAAAGTGCAGTCCCAGTAGTCATCGGTCAATCTCCGGCAGATAGCAACCGATCAACTGGAACAACTTATCATTCATCTCCTTATTTGATTTCCTGATTCTAGAGAAGCAATGAAAAATGAAAATAAAAAAGAAAGCTTTTAATGAAGTAATATCAGTTAGCTAAGAATAAGCAATTTGGCTCTTTCGATTTGATAAAGAAATTGTTTTACCGAGACAGACTCTTTATTTTTTTTCTACCAGAGAACTAGGTATTTTAGAGAAGAGGCGAGACACACGCAAGCCGAAGCTGTTGAATCGCACTGTGGATGTAATTTCAGTACAAATACGATTAGTATTTGTTCGAGTACGATGAACTGCCTTGAAGACTCTCAACTTTTCGATCAGAGAGTGGTTATTTAGAATCTTTTGTTCGCTTATAAGATTCTTTACGGTTTCTTGGATATTCCAATAAGTAGGATGTATACTTTTAAGATATGTCAAGGTCATACTTCCAGATACACATTCCACATTCCTCGCTCACGTAGGCTACCACTATTTCATTCGTTTGCATTACGGTCCGCGAGATATTATTTCAAGCTACCGCCTAGTATAGTATCCGCCCCTAATGTTCTCACTGTTAAAGATAGGCTAAGCTATGTTGATGATCTTAGTTTGCTCGATATAAATGTAACTGATCTTTGACTTCCGATATTTTTTCTCTCTTTTTTTTTTTAGATTCATGAATTTCTTGTGATGTTTAGATTGTATGCTATGATAGCTCGGTTTCCCTCACTCCGTTTATTTGACATGTGTTCTATGACAAGTTCAAGTTCAATATATACCATCATATTTTGTCACATTTTGAATAATGTTTGAATAAATAAATAAATTATGCTTTCACTGCGAAGACTATCACAAAGGCTATGCGATCCGCATTGCGCCCCAGATCCTGACTTATTAGTGATATTATATGTAGCTATGTTCATTATTTGTCTCGTTACTTTTTTTCCCATTCTCTTGCTTTTCGCTTTCACAATTTAACATTATCAGAATGTTTATTCCTCATGATTTTGGAATAACTTTTTAAAATATTTTCTTAAGACGGTAACAAAATGATCTTTTTCAGTTTTTTTTATCGAAAAGAGGCAATGTCAAATTTTGAATCGATGTTTAAGCATATCTATGTATGTTCTGCAAAAAACTTTTAGACCTCCATTAGCCGACTTTATTTGATTCAACAAAGGTGCGGGTTTTGGTCTTACCTTTTTTTTATTATTATTTTACTTATTATTTTTTCCGTTCATTCTGTAAATTTACTTGCCCGGCTACTGATTGAGTTTCTCATGAAAGTCCAGATGAGAACCGTAACATTCTTATTCACAGTGTTATATAAGAAAACAGACCTGACATCTATCTTGTTTCCAGAAATTCTCCTTAAGACCCATGCTATCTGTGCAAAAAATTCTATGAAATTTTTACGGACTCTGTGAATTCAATTTGCTAATTTCATTAAATTAACTGTTCTAAAACACCAGCATGCGTCTTTTTTCCAACCATTCAAATAGTCAACTCGCAATAAGACATGTCTTCAATGGGTGTAGTTTTGTCATTACCTTATACGCAATGTCATCAATAATAATCTTCTTCGCATGTGTTCCCGCCTAGCGGCAGGGTACGCGCTCCCGTCAGATTCGGGGGAGACCTTTCCTGGTAGAACCAGTGGCTGCCCACTGGGTTACTGTTAGTGTGTGTAGCAGTAGTGGGGAAAGTCGAATTCGTTTCAGAGCACTACGAACATTTCTAAACCCCTTTGGTTTGGGTGGATCTGTAGGGGTGGGAGTCGAACTTGAGACCCTTCGCACAATAGTCGATACGCAATACGCAATTTTCTCAAAAGATTTCTGATCTGCCTCACCCTGTACTAACTACCATACATTCCATCACACGGGCAAAAATGGTCCCGGCAGAGTGCCATTTTTGTTCGTGCGATAGATTTTTTTCATAAATAATCTTAGCCCATCGTTGCTCAAACGGTTCACAAAGATCACAAATTGAACTATAGAAATGACTTTCTCTGTTTATGATAAACATAAGCTTTACCGCTAATTTGAATCAAAATTATTTTTTTTACAAGTTCTTCATTTGAAAGATTGCTGCCGCATTCTATCGAATGATGAACTTCTTAACCACAATTAAGTTTTCAATGTCCTGCGAGAAATTTTTGACCTATACAGCAAAAAAAAATTCCGATGGCTAAGACAAAATAAGCGGTCGAAAAAAACTTGATGTGAAAGGTTTCGCTCCTGCAATGGAAAAAATCAAATGATTCCGTCGTTTCTAGTACAGAACAGAAATTCAATTCCATTCAATTCAAACACTTTGTTCTTGATGTCATGAGACATGAAGCGCCATCATATCGTACAGCTCCATCTGATTCTCCGGGCAGTACAGAAGAATGAGAGCGTTGAATGTTGACTGGAGTGTCGATCATGGTTTGGACATTACGGCCTCAAGGTTTCCAAATCCTGCTAGAGAACGGAATCCTCCATTCTTGGCGTTGGAAATGAAGAGTGAGAAGTGAGTCGTGAGAAATGAAGAGAAGAACAGATATTAACATACGAGAATTTCAGATGAAAAGAACATTCAAGTCAAGCAGATTATGTAAGTTTGAGTATACCTATGTATATCTCAAAACCCGAGAGACAAAATTCTTAGAAAGCATATGTAGATACTTTTAATTCAAATACATATGATGAAGCTATCGCCATATTGAAAGGTAGGGTACGGGACAGTATCAAACCTCACCGTCTCTCTTTCTTAACGGAAGCGAGCGCGTTATCCCTACCCCAAACAGGGCATACATGAATAATTTTTATAGTCATTCTTCTAATCCTTTTATTGGTTGTGGTCAAATTCATTGGTCCCTCACGCCGTCCTTTCGGGCTTGATATCGTGGGAGGATCACAAGCGCCCTCAAAGATTGGTCAGCCCGCGTGGAGACGGAGTAGTTTCCAGAGAGGGCATCAGTTCTTCCGTCGTGCCTTTCTCTTTTCTGTTTTTTATGCACGTCAGCAACAAATTCTGGAAAAACGTCAGTATAATGAACGTTATTTTAAGTTTAACCCACTAATTTACAAAATAGTTCGAACCTAAGTGTTTAGAAACCTAATCTCATTAACACCTCTCCCTCTCCTCTCTATTTATCTAGGTTTTTCTTATCTATGCTCTGTTTCGTTACCTCTCTCCCCGTCTCGCTCTCTCTTTTCTCTCTTTCACTCTCTTGAATGTTCCTCCCTCTCTTTTCTTTCTTCTGCCATTGAATTTTCTTCTAACTTAGAAACTTGGGAATTTGACTCGCCAAAAGTACTTTTACGAGCCAAGCTCAGAAACAAAGAAGGAAGCCCAATTTTTCTTTTTTTCTTATACTATTTTGAAGATGATCGTAAAACGATTCTTCGTAATGAAAAAAGCAGTACTTTGATCCTGTCCACCAATTTATTTCATTCTGTGATGAAACATAATGTTTCGTCAACGCGAAAGAATTACAAAAAAACGATCTAGAACATTTCACGTTTGTCTTTTGTCGTTGCATAAGAATGCTAATCGAGGAAATTGTGAAAAAACAAATAAACAGGCAAAAAAGAGTACCGCGGAGACGAGACAAAGGAAGCCGAGAGCTAGAAGAGCAGAGTACATGCACCATCTCCATCTTGCAACGAACTCGCGCTCAGGCAACGAAATTGGCAACTAAAAAAAGGCTCTCTCAATCGTCTATCGCGCTGACCATAAACGGTCTCCTCTTCTAAGACAGCAGATTGATCAAGAGGTCAAGAGAAAACGGGAATATCACTAACTTTGATCGTTTGCCTGCTGGTAACTTTGGTAATGTTTCTTGCTTCGTAGATCCGGGCCCTAGTTCCTGTCATTCTCCTGATTGCTGGCTTGAGTTTGACGAAGTTGCCGAACTGGACAGGTGGACTGATGGGATCAGGAGACTCGTCCGACTCGATCACATATAGGTGCGGAGTCTCCGAGTTTTCATTGTAATTCTTTCGCGTTGACGAAACCCTGAGCGGTCGTTCTTCGATTAAGGAAGTAGTGAACCCTCTTATTTATGAATTAAGTCACAAATAGATGTTGTATCTAACAATTTAAACCCATTGTTCTCAATGAGAATGGATTATCTAGGAGTGCTCAAGCGCACTCAAATCAAAGCTATGTGTTGCGGAAAAACGAAAGCCATGAAAAATAAGATGCTGAAACGTCCACTAGAAGATGTTATCAGATGGGGCTGTGAATATGAATGATAAAAGCAAAGTACGTACCCGCTAAGAGCCTTTGCGACAGGAAAAAGTGGTATGCTTCTTAATATATTAATTCTGTCACTTCCCCAGTTTTGAACCGTAACTGAAATAATACTTCGAAGTCTGTAGAGTGGATGATTGCTCATCAAGCGGAAGCACACACCGCATCTCTTCTGATGAGGAAATTCGTTCACATTGTTCGGGGAGTTGAAAAGCATTGGGATCCTTCATCTACCAACAACAATTTAATTTTTGTAAATCTTTGCTACAGTGAGGAAGAGAGAGAGAGAGAGAGAAATAGATATAGAAAGAGAGACAGAAAGATAAGGAATGAGAAAAAGGTGAATAAAGAGAGAGTGAGCGAGATATGAGAGAGAGAAAGAAAGATAAAATGAGAAGGAGAGAGAGTACTAGAGAAAAAATAGAGATAAAGATAAGGAAAGAGAGAGAAATGAAATAATTGAGAAAAGAAAACCAGAAGCAAGGAGAGGATGATTAGGCATATCGCACAAAAGAGATGTAGAAGGAGAATTATCGTCAGCCAGCACTGCGCGGGTTCTGTCAACAGCAATTTTAAAGATTTTAATTTTCCTTTGTCGGTTTTTTTCAAATCTGAACCAAAACTGAGCAACTTACTCGAGATAAAAACATTTCTCTTGAACACTTCTTTCTCATCGGCGGATTGAAGGGCCATTGTGGTGAGAGGCACAGAAGAAAGGTATGCTGAGAGCGCCGAATGCGTCCGAACAAGTAGAAAAGAAGTTCGAGTGAGGAGAAGAGACCCATTCTGAGTCAGTGCCTTCCCAGAATAGGAACGAAAACATTCTTTGACGAAAGCAAATTTTCTTTGTTTATTCATCACACAACACGCAAAAAGGAACATTTAGTGAGGCACTATTTCACTTCTGCCATTGTATTCGTGAGAGAAAGCTGTTCCATTTTCAGTGGAAACATAAATGAAAAAATCGTTGAAACATGGATTGAGTTGACATTAATAGTAATTTGAATCCTGTTATTTGGGGCTTCAAAAATCGAGCAGGTTCATTCTAGTAGAAACAGAAGGGCTATCTCACGATCCATGTATGTACGTAATTCAAGTTTGAATGTTAGATAAACAATGTCGAAGACATTACAAAGTTAAGTGAGTAACTCATCAAAGTAAAACTGAGTAAGGTTGCCTTTATGCTTTCAGACTTTTCTGTCGCTTGGATTTTGTAGAAAAAAACCTAATTCAGTGTTTTCGAAGCCTTCTCTGGGTCAATTCCTGGACTCTCAAATCAAAACGGAATCTCCAGCGCTTACTGAAGTTGTCGTTAGCAATCGTATACGGATGAGGCGTGAAACTTTCTTAGATGTAAAATATAACGGAAGCTTTACATACATTTATAAGGATTCAGGGTGTAAGGTTACTGACTCGGATTCATGACTCTTTCAATACAAGAAGGTTATTTTTAAATTGTGTTAAGTACGGCTCAAGAGCACATCCCTCAAATTTAGACGTGGGTACGGTTATCTCGTATGTATTTCCGTATTTCTGCATATTTTCAAGTAACATGGTCCGTTCCTCAGACCAAAATGATCTCAGTTCATTTGTTATTTATTTGAAGAGCCTTTTTTCGACTATTCATTGGAGAAATGAGCGACATCAGCGACATCGTAGCGCCATCATGAGCGAAAGAAGAATGAGATGGGGGGACTACTTTGTCAAAGCCGTTAGTCCCCAATTCCCAAGGAAGGAAGAGAACGCTGAGGAGTGGAGTCGTCACATGTCGCAACATATCACATAATCGATGATGTTATATTACCGATGTGGCTTGCTGATCTTGATAAAGCGTTAAAAATCGAGAAAAAATTGGAGAAATTGAAGTTTTTACGCTATATGAAACCCTCTTTATAAAGCTTTGCCACTCGGAAATTCTTTTCAGTGGAGCCACCGAAGTATACTCAATTCAAGGTCTAATTTTTTTTACTCCACTTGTTTTTTCCTACCTTCATTTCTAAGTAGAATTCACACTACAGTTTCAAATTCTTTGTTACAACTTTAGGCTCTTATATACTCACGGGCTAGACGCCAGACAGTGCAGAGTAGCATTTTTTGTTGTTTTTTTACGGTTTCGTTCGCCTCGTTGGTGCATTTTTTTTACTAAGCCTAAGCGTTTAAAAATGTAAAAAAAAAGTTTTTAATGTAAAAATAATTTTTTTAATGTAAAAATAGTTTTAATGTAAAAATAATTTTTTGATGTAAACTTAATTTCTTTGTAAAAAAATTTTTTTTCAAGAACCGGAGTCTCTGATGCTCAAAATGATCACCTATGAAGAAAATGTTTGAAACCGGAGCGTTTAAAGCCAATTTTTTTGTCTATTATTCCAATGTCTGCATCTTGGGTATGCCCGTGAGTATTTAAGAGCTAAACTTTAAAACAAAAAAAGATATACGACGATAAATTAAAATTTGATACTGTTTTTTTCTCAAGAAAAAAATCGAAATAATTTTTATCTCAATTTATAGCAAATCAACATTCTTCAAAACAGAAAACTTGTTATCAGTAGCAGATTCAAACTTGAAGAGATAAAAGTAGTCATCCATAAACACGTTAAAGACTTTGGTGACTCTGCAACGAGTTTGGTGCACTTGTGTACAATGTGGTGAAAAACACACAAAGAATGAAAAAAACTATACAAAAACAATTTGCAAAAAGTTCAAACACGTACACAAACTAATTACTGTTGTTATCTTTATGAAAATTTTCTATAAGAATAAACAATAGAACATAGACCATCTGGAGTTAAGAGGAAAACGAATAGATTGCGGAAATTTTTCAAGAATGCGTTTCGAAACACTCTACAGCAACATGTGACTCCATACTTGATTTCGACCTCAGAGCCCATGAATTACAATCCAAGCATTCTAGAGCAATAATGTTCGAACACTATTCTTTTTTACCTGACGAAAGAGAATAATAGACGCGAAGTTTTGTTTTGGACTCAACGCAGTAACCACCAATGAATGTAAAAAAATTTCTATTAAATATATTCTTTAAAAACGAGAATGAAAGATTTTTTGATTCGTTTCTTAAAGAAATCGCAATTCCTTCACTTAGTTCTCATATCAACAGTAAGATTTATCTGCTCAGAAGTAAAATTCACCAGAACTTTTACCCTAAAAAAATGACTTACCTCTTTCTAGTGTCACTAGGATGTGGACACTGAAATTCTGTACTCTTTCTATGTAGTGTCTAACCAGAAAAAAATCTCCATTTTAGAGGTGCAGATCATGTTCTGAGTGAAAACCTATATAAAATAACACAACAAATTGAACGACTCGAAGAAGTAGCTGAGAACACCATAAATGATTGATAAGTTAACCTTTTTGGGTCAAGGACCTTTGGACATCTCTTTGCGTTTCAAACACAAGAGTTTCCGTAGCGTATCTGCTACTCTTGCTTTTATGTCACTCTAACCCTCAGCACTAGTTGATTCGAAAAAATTTGATTAAAATCATTTACTAGTGCTTACTAGGGAAATGGAAGTGTTAAAGACGCAATGGGTGTCCAACGGTTCTTGAACTCCTTCAAATACTCCTTTTTTGTACAAAGACGCAATCGACATATTGAGAAGATTTTTTGTACAAGAAGGCTCAAAAGAGCATTTACATTCAGAGAAGAAAAAATTTTTTCACTTATATTGCTTTCGACCGATAAAAGTACGATAAAGAAAAAAATTCTCAGCGGGAAGAACAACAACAAAAGGTCATCGCAGTCAAATTCTCAGCGGGAAGAACAACAACAAAAGGTCATCGCAGTCATCAATCGCATCACTAAGTAGAGCATGGCAGAAAATGGGTCAACAGCTTACGATGAGAGCAAGTAGGAGCCATTTGCTTCTGAAAAAATACAACAACATTGAAAGCAGATGATGAGAGAGACTTCGGTTCCGCGCGGTCCCTCTGCTTTGTTCATATTTCCACGTTATCCCACTACTCCTTTCATGTTTCCGCG
This sequence comes from Allodiplogaster pararmata, assembly GCA_964056735.1. Taxonomy (NCBI): domain Eukaryota; kingdom Metazoa; phylum Nematoda; class Chromadorea; order Rhabditida; family Diplogasteridae; genus Allodiplogaster; species Allodiplogaster pararmata. The sequence continues at coordinate 4,272,428 of OZ057409.1, read as the reverse complement.
TGCTCCTTCCGTTTCATTCGTGTTACCGCGCAGGTACCACACTTGGTTAATTTTTCCACGCAGTCTCTCCACTCTGTTAGTTCCGACGCGCCTTCTGCTGGAGAAGCTTCGCGCGGTCGTGCGACTCAGCCGCGTTGCCGTTCGCGACGTCTGGAAACTCGCGCGAGACGACGCAAAGGTACTCAGGCGGCTGCTCTGTTGAGTAGGAAAAGGCGCCGATGGGAATGAGCTGCTCAAACTTCCACCCATCGCTCACTGCGCTCACAACCGTCGTCAGCTCCTCCTCGTGACATTGCAAGACTCGGTAGACGTGCTTCGTCTGAAAAGGGAGTTTATCAATGAATGAATGAATGAATGAGTTATTTGCATTTGCGTTGCCTTCTACTGCAAAGATATATGATCTCTCTCCATTCTCTGCCTGCGCGGAAAAAATAAATGACATGGAAGAAATAAAATAAGCTTGACTGAATAGGAGACAGAATGAGTGAATAAAAAAAAGAATTGTCAAGTGCGAGATTTGGATGCATGTACATATTAGAGGACCGAAGTTTGAATGTAATAGTTACTGCTGATTAAAAGTCTCTGAATTAATGAAGAAATGGTAAATCATATATGGACATAAAGTACCGCTTATTAACGCACAGACACATGCTTTTTTTTCCTCCAAATTATGTAGAAAATTTGTTTAGTTATTCTTACATTCAATTTGATATGGAAAAACGTGTGAAACAAGCTTTCTTACTCCAGAAAATGAAATTTATATTGGTCTTAGACTTGAGAGCGACTCATTTAATTCACAAAAAGATTCAGACTGAAGAGAGAAGAGAGAATTTGCATGTATTAGAGGACCGAAGTTTGAATGCCTCGTAAAAATTTGATTTATTCACCTTCCCGCGTTTTATGAAAAGCGTACTGACCTAGGGTATGAATCTTTTAAAACAAAATAAAAGCTGTTAATAACTTATCAGACAAGGAAAGGTCTTACGAAGTCGACGCAATTCTAGCCAGTGTAGCGTAATGGTCCAAATTTAAAAGGAACGATTTGGCATACGACTAGATTTGAAAATACTTTAGAGTTCTTAACTACAATCAACTGGTAAAAAAGATCCCAAATCATTCACTACTACCGCTATAATGTTATGATCTAATGACAATTGAGGGAAAAAACATGACATAGTATTACTATGTATTTTGATAGAGATCCTGGGGAATAGTTTGCGCTAAAAATTTCTAACGGAAATAGTTATAAAGGTGGTTGTGTCACAATGCGCGCCCTTGTGATAGATACAATCTTGCATGAAAATTACAACAAAAAACCTAGAGCAACAATCTTCGGGCGAGAGCGAAATAACAGCTCAACGCGACTTAAAATTACGTATAAAAGTCTAATTTTATTTATTTTTTATCGTATCAATTGTTATTGTCAGAATAACAATCTTCTTAATCACTTGGTCAAACATAGACACAACATAGACATTCCTATTGGCGAGATCCTTCCTCTTGCTCCTAAAAGTAGATTCACCCGTGGTCATACATGGAAACTTCGTATGCCTATTTGCCGTTTAAACCGATTTCAATCATTCTTTCCTTATAGGATAATTAGAGAGTGGAATGATCTTCCTGTTTGTTTTTTTAACTTATCACTTCCCAAGGCCAGGAAGTTCTTAAATGAACTGAATTTTTGATTTTTTTTCTCGTCAGTTGTTTAATTATTAGTAGCCCAGTTGCTACTTCTTATTTTGCCATTGTAAATGATATTTGTTTTCGATTCTTACTGTGCACTCAATTGTATAATCATGTAACGATGACAATAAAATTATTATTATTATTAATATTGGTCGCTCGTTCTAATGAAGTTCTCTCATTTTGCAGGATCTTCTTGTACGAAACATGAAAAAATAAGCGTTCTCCGAAGATTTCCATTGCCATGCTTTTTGCTCATTCCTCGGTCGAAGTTTTCTTTCTTTAAAAAAAAATGAACCATAATTTTTCAACTATGTATGTCAGAGATAACTCTGAATAATATACCGTTCGGTTATGAGGGCTTTAGCTTGAGTTGAGCCCTCCCTTGTTATCTTGAGTTAAAAGTTTCTGCGGCTCATTTGATAGAATAATGATTATAATGAAGCTTTGGAGAAATTAAAATACTAAGGAAATTAAGAATCGGCGTTATTTGTAAGATGACGAATAAGAGATGACAAAAATGCTGGGCGAAAAGTTTGAGTAACAGAAAAAAGGAGGCTTAAAGGAGCCTTCACAGGGCAGTCAGTGAATTAGAGAGAAGTTGAACTGAGAAACCAAGAGTTAATGAGGAATAGGAGGAATAAATGGAGGAAGGAAAGAAATATTACATCGCAATTGCTAAGAGGACGAAGGGGAGAGCGAAATTGTTGCTGTTCTGATGGTTTTTTAAAAAAAACCAATTTTCATACTTGCTTTGCTTTTCGAAAGCTTAGATATTGACAAGAATTCTTCACAATAACACGTTCTCGTCTTGAGAGGAGAATTATGGATGGTAATTTCTTGACTGTTCATATAAGTAAACACATTTGTTTAAAAAGTAGTTTCCAATAACAATTTTAGCAAAAAAACTCTTCCTTAAAATGCTGAATTTCTCTTATTCTCACGAAGAAATATAGCGAAGGGCAAAGAAATTTGATTAATTTGTCTCAAGTACCAGCTACCAAAACCGGGCCACATGCATTTACAATGGTTTCTCTAATATAAATGGGTTTACTTTATGAAGTAAATAAAGGAAATGAATGAGGGAAACTGACTGCTGAAGCCGCTTTGTTGTCCCTCTCATGTATTCTTTCGGCGCAGAGATGTGATAAACCCGGAAGATTGTAGAAATCCGCTTCTTCTAGAACTCCTGAAAAAGCCCATCTGAAGAACATCATTCATACACAGGGGTTAAATGGAGCCGCCCAATTTGGGTTTACATGTATCCGCCGCTCAAAGTTTGGAGGAAAAAAGAAGAGGGGATGAAGGAAAAGGGTAAGAAAAGAGAGGGAGTTTTTTGTCAATAGTGTGTGTACATGTATCCGCCGACGGGACCGATCCGGTCACTATTTAACCCCTGTTCATACATATCATTCTGAGAAGATTTGGCTTTTATAGAAGTTATAAATATCTGCATACAATGTGCAATTACGAGAAAATATTATACAAACGTATACTCGGGACTCGTGAGAGAGGGAGAGAAAGAGATAGATACAGAAAGAAGTTGAGAGGAAGAGTGACCCATTCCATCGTTTAGAATAACCATCCCCGCCATATATGAATGGACATGGGCGCTACATGTAAAAGGGTTGACTCATTGGTATTGTGGAGCAAAAGCAAAGGTATTCCAACTTTTAGATCAACTAGCTGTTGCTAAAGTCGGAAATTCCGTCTGACACATGTGACTAATGAACGTGTTTCTGTGATTCCGCTCTCGAACCTTCAGAATATAAACACTTGAATTCATACATCAAAGCATTCTAGTTTCAAATATTTTCGAGTATGAATAATCGAACTTGGTCTCACTTGAACTACTCATGAAATCTCTGCAGAAATCTTTTTTGGTTTCGACAAAAAGATCTTGATATGAACGTTCTTGTTAATAACGACATGTTTTTAACGATAGAATTGAGAGAAGAGTATTTAAATGCACTCTTCTTTGAATGTGTAGGTGTATAATCTAGTCCTAAAATTCTAATCTCAGGTTGCCGTTCCTACACTAAATTTTTTTTGATGTACTCCTTAACTTTGCGGACACTGAAAACATCCTTTAGTCAAACTAACGCTCATCTAATTTTTTCTCCAAAGCTTTCTTGCATGTATGTGGGCGTATGTAAGAGCCCGCCAATTTGACCTAAAGCCATGACATTCACTAAATATTAACCTTCGCCTCTTAACCAAACATAGGCATTTTCCCTGTAATAGTACTTATGTTTGAGCTGAACGAATTTAAACTACGCTTTCACACCTTTTAAACCTGTATTTATGCTTTTTAGTTTGTTACTCAAAACTCATATTTGGCAAAAGTTACTTAACAAAGAGTAGAGGTTGGACTCCTTCAGAGCGTAGATCAGATAAAGACAAAAACAGCGTAACTTTACATAATCATTATGAGCAGAAATAATTCTTGAATCTAGCCGAAAAAGAGAGGAAACGAGAAAGAGGAATGAGAAAGGGTGAGCGCGTAGAGGAAAGAAAAGAGAAATTCAAGAGGGAGTAAAAACGAGAAAACGAGAGATAAAAAGGGGGAAGAGAGAGTTACATAGAAAGAGAGAGAGAGAGAGAAAGAGGGGGAAGAGAGAGTTACATAGAAAGAGAGAGAGAGAGAAAGAGGGGGAAGAGAGAGTTACATAGAAAGAGAGAGAGAGAGAGAAAGAGGGGGAAGAGAGAGTTACATAGAAAGAGAGAGAAAGAGGGGGAAGAGAGAGTTACATAGAAAGAGAGAGAGAGAAAGAGGGGGAAGAGAGAGTTACATAGAAAGATAGAGAGAGAGAAAGAGGGGGAAGAGAGAGTTACATAGAAAGATAGAGAGAGAGAAAGAGGGGGAGGAGAGAGTTACATAGAAAGAGAGAGAGAGAAAGAGGGGGAAGAGAGAGTTACATAGAAAGAGAGAGAGAGAAAGAGGGGGAAGAGAGAGTTACATAGAAAGATAGAGAGAGAAAGAGGGGGAAGAGAGAGTTACATAGAAAGAGAGAGAGAGAGAAAGAGGGGGAAGAGAGAGTTACATAGAAAGAGAGAGAGAGAAAGAGGGGGAAGAGAGAGTTACATAGAAAGATGGAGAGAGAGAAAGAGGGGGAAGAGAGAGTTACGTAGAAAGAGAGAGAGAGAGAAAGATAACCATTCGAAGGCAGTTAACTGCTATGCTAACCTTCAACAGCTAATCCTGTATTCACTACCAGCTTCCCATGTCGGAGGTAGTTTAGCACTGGAGAGAAGTAGAGGGCATCTCGATCGATTAGGAACGCGCCCGTCTCATCCTATACGTGAAAAGGGATCAGTTTACAACTCCCTTCCAGAAGAAAGACACAAACTAGAACATTTTATGTAAAAATGACCATATTCTATGCAGATTGTTTTAATAGGGTAACATCTATGCGCAAATTTTAGCGCTACCGATATGAGAACTAGTGATACGAGTTCTCTGTTTGTATTAAATTCTGTATTTTCGGTCCCGTGTTATCAGTCTTTCTTCAAAACCGGCCGTTTCCCAATGATAAGTTTTTTTTAAAAAAAACATTTACACGCTGCTTTTGCGGGTTGTAAGAAACAGGCTGCTTCAATCAATGTTTTCGGTTCACAGGCCACTTTTTTTGGTTGCGACTGTTCCGGCAAATAAACCTTCAAAACACATTGGATGTGTGTCCAGAAGACAGTAAACTTTTGGATTTGCTGAGAAGCAGGCGTTAAATGAGACCGATCAAAGGCAAGTTTGTAGGCGCCGAGCGAGTTGAAAAAAGGAATTGGGAGAGACGAAAAGAGTGGAATGAGAAGTAGAGGATAAGTAAAATATAACGTAAGAAGAGAAGGTAGATCATTTCCAGCGCGAACATGTATGCGCCAACATAGCTGGTCCGGTAAGTATTTAACTCCTGCTGAGAAGTGCCTGTTTGAGCGCGCTATTGGAGAGAACAAACATGCGTCTGCGATAAACGAAAGCGCTACGAAAGAAGAGCGGTCTGAACGTCCATTCTTATATTATCTACGATAATAGTGCGCTGTCGATGCTTTGGTTGACCAAAATAAAATTCTAACATTTCAACTGTTCTCTTCAACAGCACAATCAACATACATAGCAAATATGTGCATCATGAAAAGTTCTTAAGGAACCTGGCAGTTTCACCTAATAACTTAAGCTATAAGTGTCACAGAAAAACTAATATTAAAGTCACAGACATGAAGTGTATTAATTCATACAATTTGAAACGGTTCTCGTAGTATGAAGGTAAAAAAAGCGAGAACACTAACCGTGAAGACACGAGAATTTAGAATGTGGTTTCGATCCAGAGAGTCTTAAGCTCTCACTTTCACTAATGAACTTTTTTATCCGACTGATTTAGAATGAATATTTTTTCCGGCAAACATTAACTTTGGGTGGGGCGTACTTCACTTGGAGGGAGAGGAAACAAGGACTGACTTTCTCGCTTGGAAGATCTGACTCCTCTTGACAGAGACGAGCAAGGAAAGAATTTGCTTCACGAGACAGCGTCTGCTTTGTCGTTTGGAAAACCTGAAACAAAACGAGATAAGACGCTGTAGTTTCTTTCTTTCTCTGATGGTTTTATACCGCATCGGTCGTGTCCAGGCGTTAAATGAGGCCAGTCTAAGGCATGTTTGTACGCGCCAAGCGAGTGGAAAAAGGAATGGGAAAAGGCGCAAAGAGAAGTAGAGAAAAGGTGAAAAAGAACGGAAGGAGAAGAGAATGTATATCATTCTCGGCGTGAACAGGTATCCACCAACATAGCTGGTCCGGTAACCATTCAACCCATGGTTGTGTCTACTTCAAGTTGTTCTCTAACCCGCACTGCGGGCGAAATTTATGGGCTACTGAATGCAATCTCCAAAAAGTTAGTGATGCGAATTCTGTGTTTGTATGCGTTCTCTATTTTTACACAGGCTTTCGGTCTCTCTCCCAAGTCTGTCATTCTCTCATGATTAGACTTTTTGATCTATACGCTTGTTCAGGGCGTGGTAAGAAACAACATGGTCTACTTCTGTTCTGCATTATGACTAGTTCAAGTGAAGCCAGTTTTTTTTTGTGCAGTAGTTGAATGTCTGGAGGAGTTGATTAGGAGTTAGTTACAAGAAATGTAGAATACAAAAAAACATGGAGTTTCAAATCAAGTCTTCAAAAAAAGCTGATGATATGCGCTATCGGTTTGCTTTACTGTATAAGATGGGTAGGAAAACACTGACTCCCTTTCTCCATTGAAACTTGAGAATTTGCAATGACTCTAATTGAAAAGGTTCTATGTCATTGTGGTTGTTGAAATATGAGAAAAGTAACCGACTATAAAGTCCTCTTTCACTTCTTCTACATGAAAGCTTTCATTCTCATTCGCAAGAGAAAGCCAATTAACAAATGAGAAGGTATCGAATAAAAGCGTTCCATCGATACGCTTCAACCATGATATCCCGTAATAAGAGTGCACTCGTTCTTGCGATCCCCTGAAAGTCATAACGACTAATTGGGTGAAGTTTGTAAGTTTGAGCTTCTGCAGTGGCTGTTTTGAACTAAACTTGAATTCGGGAAAGAATAGAAGCTGAGAATCAGAGCTTCAAGTCCCAAGAGTTAGAAGAATCAGTGTATATTACAATATTTCTAAGTCATGCCAACAACCCATTTCCTACCACCCTCCTCTTCTGCTGATTTGAAATACTTCAATATGGAATTAAATTTTTTGTATATTCAATATTTTGTCTTACTCAAGGTTTGACAAATATATTTTTAAAAAAACTTTTAACAAGATAGTAGAAAACTGTCCGGGCGTGGCATAATGGTTAGTGTGTTAGACCATTGTGCAAAGAGTCCCGAGTTCGACTCCCACCCCTGACAGATCCACCCAAACCAAGGGGGTTAAGAAATGTTGGTAGTGCTCATGCACGAATCTGACTCTCCCCACTGCTGCTAATCACACTAGCAGTGATATAGCAGGCAGCCACTGGTTCTACCAGGATAGGACTGTCCTGCATCTCAGGGGAGCGCGTACCCTGCCGCGAGGAAGATTTATTAGTAGAAAACTAGGCGTAAATGAGCATGTCAGAAAACACTCGGCAGTCTGTTGTTCTGACAATCAAAAACGATTCCCATCTTTTCCGTCTACTACTTCATTTGTTCCTTTCTCATCATCTAGAAAGATGGTGAGAAAAAGAAAGATGGCTTTTCTCACTCTTTATCTTTCTCTCTTACTTAGTCTTTATTTCTCTCTCTTTCTTTTCTTTTGCTCTTAATCTCTCTATCTTTCTCTTTTGTATGGAATTTCTTTGAATTACGGTTCACGTTTTTCAAGAAACTTTTTCAGGGCATTCTCAAGTCAAAGCAACACTACAAAATGTGCTATAATGTGAACGACCTTCATGTTCTATGGTCCAGGACTGCGAGCTACTCGAACAACGAAAAAATTCTCTCCACAGACGGAAACAATTACTCAATGAGACGTGATATGATACGTTATGTGAATGGTACCAGCTAAAACTAGTTTTTTTTTAAATCGAACTTCTAAATTGTGATTGAAATGTGCTCGTCTCTCAATTTATAAGCTCAAACCATAAGAAGAAAAACAAAACGAAGAAAACTTTTTTCAAAATTAAGAGCCCTCAGCGGGCGGATCTTTTTGTGATGAAAAGCTCAAGAGCTGCTCTTCATGACAGGGACAACCTTTCAAATAGACTTTCCTATAGTATATAAGGTTCCAACCTATAGTATCGGCGTCAAATGCAGCTAACTATGAGTTTTTAGTTTAAAAAAACTTCTTTTCATCGAATAAGACTCGAGTTTTTTTTTATTTTAACGTAAAGAAAAGTTTTACAAGGGAAAAATAAGTTATATTACATTATTGGATGGAAACCTACTTTGACCTCTACTAAAATTCTCGTTTTCCAAGGAAAGCATAACTTCATGGCAGTAGCAGCAGCCGAATATTCCGGAAGTATTATAGTCTCTTCGAGAGCAAAAAAAACATTTAAAAACCTTTTTTTGCCAAAAAGTGATAAAGTAATTCAGGTAGTAATTTTCTTTGTAATTGAAACCCCATTTCCTCCCCTTCTTTACCTATAGTTATTTATTAATGTATAGATATATTCTATGTCTAGAATATAATAAAAAAAATTTAATGATACAAATGAGGCATGTACTTTTTATAAAATATGTTTATGATTTTCCGCATTGAAGCTGGTTATAAAACGTTAGAGATGTATACTATCCAAGTTAAACAACTTGTAATTAGTACCCTCAACTTGTTATTAGTACCCAACAAATTGTAATTAGTACCCTCAATTATGAAGAAGACCCAGAACGAATCATTCAAAACAGTTCAAAAATTCAGAAAAAAAAAGCTTATCAGAGCAGTTTGTGTCGAGAACTTAAAAAATTTTTTTTTTCGAGAATAAAGATGATTCACAAAAAAGTGTTTTTGTGTCCTTAAAAAGTGAATCAATGGAACTATTTTTTTTATTAGAAGAAAACATCAATAAAAAAATCAATCTACGGATCTAAAGCAAAAACTGGCTCAGTTTTTTTTAAATTTGAAACTCTTTCTGTCTTATTAGTAACGAATTTCGAACAAGTCACCCTTGGAAGACCAAACTATTAATTATGACCTGTTAGTTAAACCTACATATTTCTGACCTATTGCCCACTGCTCCTTATTCAACTCAATTTAGTGCCTTCGATTGATTGAATAAGGGTTTCAATCCACAGGTAAAATGTGGAATACTAAGCCGTTCTGACAATAACTTGGATTTCGAAAGTCAAGAGCAGGTTTCTCAATTATGACAGATCAAGCGGGTATTCCTAAAATTCTGAGGCATCTGTTTAGGGAAGAAAGTGGACCTTTTCCAGCATCCATATTCTATTTTTGACACATACTCAGGTTTGACAGATTCGTGGACCAAAAGTAATGTTTTCTACGAATGCGGCGTCTCAGTCGCGGAGCAACCCCGGACAACAACACCGACCGGGCCAACAGCATACAACCCCCCCCCCGCTCGTACATCAACCGTTTTTTTCGATTGAGGCTTGTGAACCACCTGAGTTCCTGGGTCTTCCGCCCCAGCCTCAACCGGAGCCACCGCCAACGGAAGATGTATAGCGTGACAACAACAACAACCAAAAGTATTCATACTCCTTGAATATTTCCGTTTAGGGACACTTTAAAGGGGAGGAATGACAAGACAAAGAAAAATGGGGGAAGCGGAGGCATATTTTCTGTAGAAATTATTATTCTAAGTGACTTACAGTTCCGCCGACATTGAGTCGTACCCAATTGCTGCCGACTTCTTTCCCGTTGGGCACGTAGGATGATGCATCTATAGTCAACAAATAAATATAAACGACTCGAATCAAATATTGGTGCTATTTGCTACAATTTAATAGTGGTGATATTAGATTCGACCAAGTACTTGTGACTTGAATTGAATAAATCAAATATTAATGATATTTGACTTAATCAATTTCGCTGATAATTCATTCGACTAAATATTGATGATATTATATTTTATGCGAACCTTATTCGCACGCATCTCTTATCGAATGCGTTTATACAATGATTTTTAATCACTTTTCTTGAAATATCTTGTACTATCAAAGCTTAAAACTTCTATTTTTGTGTATATTCATTAGTCGTAATGCTAATGAAAGAGCAGAATGTAAAACTGGAACAAAATGTTCTATTGAATTTGAGTTATAACCGGATGCTTCAGTCAGCCCTAACTGAACATTTTATATGTAGTTATGCGTGAACCGTCTGTACATGATGTTTTGTAATTTTATGTATCGTTTCTCCACTAGTTTATGGACTCTTACAACTGGCCTCTCTATCATCTTATGAATCTGCATGTAGTTAGTAATGTCTCGATTTTTTTCTCAAAACTGAAGACTAGAGGAAAAATTTCACAGGACGTTATCTTTCAGAATTTATGAGAGAGAAAAATTCAAGTTATTGACAATGCTTTGTTTTTTCTTAACAAGCTCATTATAGTTGCACCACATCTAAACTGAACTTTTTTGCCCGAAAACTCATGACACATTTTAAAACCGAAACAGAAATCCATTTTCTATCAAATTCCTGCCTTTTTTGACGAATTGTTTTAAAAATCACAAGAAAATCTAGATTCATTTGTTGATAATATTCTGCGTCTCCCACGTTGGGTATTATACGAAACAATGAAGTCATTCATTTTTGTTTCTCAAGGTTCGTTTTCTCTCTTCATTTTGCGTGTTTGATTTCTAAGTCGAGTTCGAATGCTCCCTTCTCTGACGGTAGGGCAGTCAATTTCACAAAGTAAACAATAATAGAGTAGGCTGGAGAGATACCGCGCATGGGTTTTAGATGCTTGGCGGCAGCTCTGCTTTTTGTAACCTTTATTGGTAAGGAAATAGGATTGATCCTTGCGATTTTCGCATGAAACTTTCTTGTGACTCGTCAGTCCTCATATTATGAATCTTCGTTTTTGACTCGTTTCTCTACCATAATACAAAACCATTGTAACTCGTCTCTGTGTACCATTGGAACCTTTTTGACCCGTTTCTATTCCATATTATGGGCACTTTGATACTTGGGGGCCGCACTCTACTTGCAACTAAAAACGAACACACTAAAAACAAAAGCCCCCTCCCCCTCCCAAGTAACAAAGTGTTATATTATGGAACTTCGAGAGTCGTCTCTCTACCATCTTTGAACCTTGTGACTCCTCTTTTGACCTTATGATGATGGACTAGACCGTTTTTCTCGTATCTGTACCACACATTCATGTACCATTGTGCCTCGTCTCTCACCATTTTGTTTTATTATTTTTTATCAGTTCTTAAACGAGAGTCAAATGCTCAAGTCCTAACATCTGACTTTAAGCCTCTTTTTATAAGGTTTGCTGGTGTTATTTTTTTAAGAGAAAAGCTCTAAAGCTCTTGACAAACTAGTTGCATTATGGGGGCTAAATTTGCAGGCTTGATCCCACTTTAACCGGCCTCTGTATTAATCGGGCGCACTATAAAGAAAAACTAACTCGGATCAATGATCAAGGACGCTGTCATGTGCACATCTTCCGTCATTGCCGCAGCCAACTCCACCTTCTTGGTGTGGGACACGTCTTCTTCGGGAGGAGACGTTATGTCCTCCGAAGGTGTTGGTGTAGAAGCTTTCCTTCCCCTCCTCCTCCTCGTCTTTTTCCTTTTTTTCCGTTCCAATGTGCTACACGATCTTCCGTGCGACCCTAAAAAACGTAGGACATGCATTTTGTCGGGGAAGAAAAACAAGAAAATTCGAATGGAAAAAGAGAAAGAGAGTCGTTCAACGGTCGGAGTTATGAAATTCGACAAAGTTCGCGGTAAAACGGAAGAGAAGAAGAGGACGGGAAGATTGGAAGAGAAGTAGAGGGCGGGGAGGGGAGAAGGCGGGTCCGGCACGGGAGAGCGATGCACGTGTGGTGGTGCAGAGAGGAAGGAGAGGGCGCAGAGAAGGAGAGATCAGCTCTCGTCAGTCAGTCCTTCCCTCCTTCTGCTATTCTCGCTGCCTTGCAAAACAGAAGAGACCAGACGACAAGACAAAGAGTGTGCGTGTCGAGAAAATTCAAGAGAGAGAGAGAGAGAGAGAGAGAGAGGAGAGGCAGAAAGAGAGAGAGAGAGAGAGATAGAAAGAGAGAGCAGGGAGAAGAGACTAAATATATGTGGGGGCTTTGGAGTGAGGCTTGCCTTGGCCTGTGACTGCTATCTTTCTTGCGCTCTCTCTATAACGCTCTGACTGTTTCTTTCTTTGTACGCGGCTTCTTAAGTCCAACCAGAAAGTCTAAAACCATAAAGACAAGAGAAAGTGGTAAAAAGAGAAAACGCGAGATAGATATAGTACAGACAGAAAGAGAAAGAGAGAGAGAGAGAGCGAGAGAGAGAACGAAAGAGATAGGGAGAAGTTAAAATTATGACATTTATTGAAACAAGAAAAATTAATAGGTAGAAAGATAGGTTCACTTACATACACGTATATATATATATATATATATATATATATATATATATATATATATATATATATATATATATATATATATGAGAGAGAGACAGAGAGAGAGAAATTTTTATTTATATAGGAAAATATATAAATAAACCAGAGACTTCTTTCAGTTTTTTCACATCAAGTTCTTAGTGAGTTCAAGAACAACGGTAACGATTTGAGCTTCAAAAAATTTTACGAACAAAAGTTTTGGAAGCACTAATATTGTAGTTACGGAAATCATTATAGTTATTCTATATTTGCAGGTGGTCGATATTCTTACTCATTCACATTGAAAAAGAAAAAAACGACCTCTTTTCCCTTCTGAACTATTCAATTGGCGTTGAGTTTTCGGCAATTAGCGCCATGAAAACTCTTTGTGAGTTTCTAGAAATGAAGGAAGAGAAATTGTGTTAACCGCGAGAGGGTTCTTTCTCGTGCCAAATCAACAACTAATTAGAGTCCTCCGAAAACTACGTAAACACATGTCGAAAGTCTCAAAGGCTAATGAAAATCATAAGATATTTCAGGAAACGATTTCGCTTTTGAACAGCAAGTTGTTCCGGGTATCATGAGGAGGCCGGGTATTATGAGGAGGCAGAGAAGTTACATCCACACAAATTGGAGGTTTAACTCCCACGAAACCTTAAGTATTTGCATTATTCGAATGAGAAAAGAAGAGCATGCAAGAAGAGCTTAAGTCTTCACAGGAAATCCATTTCGGAGTGGGATATAACATATTGATATCCAAAGCTTCGGTGGGAGAGAAAAAAGACGAAAACAAAATGTTATGGCATATCACAAGTGCAAGTTAGGAAGTCTTAAAATTAAGTGAGTTTATACAGTAAAAGAATAAAGATCCTGAGGAAATTCCGCTTGAGAGTTTCTTTCATGTTCAAATTTCTATTTCGGTGAACTGCATAAATTAGTGTTACAAGATAAGACATCTTGATGAAATAGAATAAGAAATGATTCACTGCCTTGCTTGAAAGCCTCAGAATGAATTTGGTTTTCTTTTACTCATTTCTTAAAACGAGAAGGAAATGGGCTTTCTAAGAGATAACGTTAATCAAAATTCAGTTTGCGGTGCAAAATATCAAAAACTAGAAATCGAAGAACGAATAACGTGATTTTTTCAATCTTGTAGTAATTCACGGACGGCATACCCCATCACACCTATTCAATTTACGAAACGATTTTAAAAATCATTACAAGAATTTTTAATTAATTTTCAAATATAATTATTGGGCAATTGATGAGAAAAATCAGGCTAGACTCCAGTAAACACACTAAAGCTACAAGTTCCATTAATTTAGCCTCAGCTCTCTGTTCACAAAATGAGTATTCTTAAAACATCGTATTCAGTTTTTTCTCTCCATTTCTCAGCTTGTTCAATATTTCCTCACTGATGGAATCTAAGTCAAAAAGTACTCCAGGTGTTATTAATTTTGTATTATACTTTTAAATAATATGTAAGCCTAATTTAAAGAATAGAAACTGTCTCAGTTTGAAAAGAAAATAAAAGAGTCTGAAAATTTTAAATTCACCGATATATTCGATTTCCATGACTTTTTCTGTTCTGTTCTTCAATGCTGCTCTATTTTGAGGAATAGTGAGAAAAAAAACTCATTTTTGCTCTTCTCTTTCCCCCGGAATGGCTGCGATGTAACGTCCATGAATAAACCCTGCCGTAATGTTTTCCTTCTTCGTCCTACTGGAATGGCCGCTTTGTAACGACTCCCAACAGACCTCAGTTTAGAAAAAACCATTTTATATTGTCGCCTGAAGCCTCTGCAACCCTCACTCCTCATAAGATTTACTCTTCTCCAAAACCCTATTATGCTCTATCATACATTGTGTGATAAAACAATTCAATGTTTAAGAAAAAACAAAACCGATGTCAGTCACTTCTTTCCTAATTATTCAGTACAAATTGCTTCACTAATTTTTTGTTCAAATCTATTATATGATTCATATTTGCTAAGAGAAGGCTCACTCGAGAACGTAAACGGAAACTAGCACAAAGAAAACTGATATACATATAAAAGCAGAAGTAATATCCGAGGAATCAGACAATCAAGTAATATGACCACTATTGTAGTGTAATTAGGGACGCGCTCACACTATTGGTCAGAAAAAAACAGATACATAGCTGGGTATTATCTAGCCCCGTGGAAGGCCTTTTGTCCGCCTGATAATTTCGACATATTTGATTTTCAAGTATACGGAACATTTTCGAAAAAAATTAAAAAGGTGGAAGGAAATGTGATTTAGATTTGTACAAGCCAATAACACAAGGCAACTTCTTCAAATTCTAAGTTACACAGTTTAAAGGCAGTGACGCCTGGTTAAGATGACAAATAATTTAACAAGGCAGCTTGTTAAATTATATTTTTCTCACTCAAACTCCGCTTACTTTGACTATATTATGGCACGGAACTATTGCAAAATATTTTACCCGTTTAAACCTATAAAATAATTTACCTTACTTTGCTCTTATCATGTCACTAAAAGCAAATTCTTTGAGGTCTCAATGCTCCTTGTTCTTGAAGACATCGGTAGTTTCGACCGCTTCATTGGAAAAGACGCAAAATCGAATTTTCAAAAAGTTTCAGTTGAGAGAGAACATAACAATTCAACCATCCATACACTCTGTAAGAGTTTTTTTTATGACTGAGAATTTTTTTGTTGATTAAGTATCGTTTTTTCAGTGAGTGCAAGGAGCAAAAACTCCAGTAACACGAATTGAAATTTGCTCAATGAAGAGATGTAAGAGGATACATATTTATAGAATGCATGACAAATTTGATCTGAAAACCTTTTTAAAACTTGTAAATAAGCCCGAGATGATTCGAGTCTAACCAAGAAGAAGAGTGATGAGTGTTTAACCAACAAGAGAAGATACTATGCCGGCAGCTGTGATGCTTTCCTGAGATAGGCCTGAGCAAAAAAGTTGAAGAACAGAAGAATTTTTTTTAGAAAAACTTGTTGTAAAAAAAAAACTCATTACTCCTGTATTCAGTAAGCTTTGAGCTTTAAAAGTTTTCAGAAATTTTATTTTCTGTAGATGTGTAGAGCCTGTTGATAACAGAAATTTTAGCCAAATCCATGAAATTTACCCACCAAAAAAAAAGAAGAACAAATTCTCCACGCTCTCCTTCCGGAGCTCGTTTCTTCAACAAAAAGCTAAGTTGATAAAACGCAAAAAGTAAGGAGAAAAATAAAAGGAAAAAAGTTGGTTGGAGAGGGAAGGAAAGAAGTCACATTCTGTGCGTTGGACGAGAAAGGGTAACAACGGTGTCACGACATTTCGCATTGCGAAAACTCGCTTCCGAAGTTAACCATCGACAAGTTAACCATCGACAAGTTAACCATCGACATATTACCATGTATTTTTTCATTAAAATATCTGCTTAAGCTCAGTCAAGTTCACGCTAACGAGGCCGTTTGGCTTATGAAGAGACCTTACGGAACAGTCAGCCAAATAATTACAGCTTTCGAAAAAAACAAACTATTTTTTTATTTCGGATGAGAGTTGTCGAGGTTTGCAATGTCATTAAACCGGTATCAAAATTATTTATGCGCACGATATTTATAGAGCAATAAATGGGTTCTCTATTTTAGCTGGTCAAATGCGTGTATCTATGTAATAGCTGTCTGTAGGTACCCGCAAAAACGTTTCACCTAGAACAGTTTTGAAGGGGAATAGAGTATTCTAATCACGCGGAGTAGGTAAACCGATAACCCCTAAAACAGTTTTGGAGGGGAATAGAGTATTCTAATCACGCGGAGTAGGTAAACCGATAACCCCTAAAACAGTTTTGAAGGGGAATAGAGTATTCTAATCACGCGGAGTAGGTAAACCGATAACCCCTAAAACAGTTTTGAAGGGGAATAGAGTATTCTAATCACGCGGAGTAGGTAAACCGATAACCCCTAAAACAGTTTTGAAGGGGAATAGAGTATTCTAATCACGCGGAGTAGGTAAACCGATAACCCCTAAAACAGTTTTGAAGGGGAATAGAGTATTCTAATCACGCGGAGTAGGTAAACCGATAACCCCTAAAACAGTTTTGAAGGGGAATAGAGTATTCTAATCACGCGGAGTAGGTAAACCGATAACCCCTAAAACAGTTTTGAAGGGGAATAGAGTATTCTAATCACGCGGAGTAGGTAAACCGATAACCCCTAAAACAGTTTTGAAGGGGAATAGAGTATTCTAATCACGCGGAGTAGGTAAACCGATAACCCCTAAAACAGTTTTGAAGGGGAATAGAGTATTCTAATCACGCGGAGTAGGTAAACCGATAACCCCTAAAACAGTTTTGAAGGGGAATAGAGTATTCTAATCACGCGGAGTAGGTAAACCGATAACCCCTAAAACAGTTTTGAAGGGGAATAGAGTATTCTAATCACGCGGAGTAGGTAAACCGATAACCCCTAAAACAGTTTTGAAGGGGAATAGAGTATTCTAATCACGCGGAGTAGGTAAACCGATAACCCCTAAAACAGTTTTGAAGGGGAATAGAGTATTCTAATCACGCGGAGTAGGTAAACCGATAACCCCTAAAACAGTTTTGAAGGGGAATAGAGTATTCTAATCACGCGGAGTAGGTAAACCGATAACCCCTAAAACAGTTTTGAAGGGAAATAGAGTATTCTAATCACGCGGAGTAGGTAAACCGATAACCCATAAAACAGTTTTGAAGGGGAATAGAGTATTCTAATCACGCGGATCAGGTGAACCGATAACCCCTAAAACAGTTTTGAAGGGGAATAGAGTATTCTAATCACGCGGAGTAGGTAAACCGATAACCCCTAAAACAGTTTTGAAGGGGAATAGAGTATTCTAATCACGCGGAGTAGGTAAACCGATAACCCCTAAAACAGTTTTGGAGGGGAATAGAGTATTCTAATCACGCGGAGTAGGTAAACCGATAACCCCTAAAACAGTTTTGAAGGGAAATAGAGTATTCTAATCACGCGGAGTAGGTGAACCGATAACCCCTAAAACAGTTTTGAAGGGGAATAGAGTATTCTAATCACGCGGAGTAGGTAAACCGATAACCCCTAAAACAGTTTTGAAGGGGAATAGAGTATTCTAATCACGCGGAGTAGGTAAACCGATAACCCCTAAAACAGTTTTGGAGGGGAATAGAGTATTCTAATCACGCGGAGTAGGTAAACCGATAACCCCTAAAACAGTTTTGAAGGGAAATAGAGTATTCTAATCACGCGGAGTAGGTGAACCGATAACCCCTAAAACAGTTTTGAAGGGGAATAGAGTATTCTAATCACGCGGAGTAGGTAAACCGATAACCCCTAAAACAGTTTTGAAGGGGAATAGAGTATTCTAATCACGCGGAGTAGGTAAACCGATAACCCCTAAAACAGTTTTGAAGGGGAATAGAGTATTCTAATCACGCGGAGTAGGTAAACCGATAACCCCTAAAACAGTTTTGAAAGGGAATAGAGTATTCTAATCACGCGGAGTAGGTAAACCGATAACCCCTAAAACAGTTTTGAAGGGGAATAGAGTATTCTAATCACGCGGAGTAGGTAAATCGATAATCCCTAAAACAGTTTTGAAGGGGAATAGAGTATTCTAATCACGCGGAGTAGGTAAACCGATAACCCCTAAAACAGTTTTGAAGGGGAATAGAGTATTCTAATCACGCGGAGTAGGTAAACCGATAACCCCTAAAACAGTTTTGAAAGGGAATAGAGTATTCTAATCACGCGGAGTAGGTGAACCGATAACCCCTAAAACAGTTTTGGAGGGGAATAGAGTATTCTAATCACGCGGAGTAGGTAAACCGATAACCCCTAAAACAGTTTTGAAGGGAAATAGAGTATTCTAATCACGCGGAGTAGGTAAACCGATAACCCCTAAAACAGTTTTGAAGGGGAATAGAGTATTCTAATCACGCGGAGTAGGTAAACCGATAACCCCTAAAACAGTTTTGGAGGGGAATAGAGTATTCTAATCACGCGGAGTAGGTAAACCGATAACCCCTAAAACAGTTTTGAAGGGGAATAGAGTATTCTAATCACGCGGAGTAGGTAAACCGATAACCCCTAAAACAGTTTTGGAGGGGAATAGAGTATTCTAATCACGCGGAGTAGGTAAACCGATAACCCCTAAAACAGTTTTGAAGGGAAATAGAGTATTCTAATCACGCGGAGTAGGTGAACCGATAACCCCTAAAACAGTTTTGAAGGGGAATAGAGTATTCTAATCACGCGGAGTAGGTAAACCGATAACCCCTAAAACAGTTTTGAAGGGGAATAGAGTATTCTAATCACGCGGAGTAGGTAAACCGATAACCCCTAAAACAGTTTTGAAGGGGAATAGAGTATTCTAATCACGCGGAGTAGGTAAACCGATAACCCCTAAAACAGTTTTGAAAGGGAATAGAGTATTCTAATCACGCGGAGTAGGTAAACCGATAACCCCTAAAACAGTTTTGAAGGGGAATAGAGTATTCTAATCACGCGGAGTAGGTAAATCGATAATCCCTAAAACAGTTTTGAAGGGGAATAGAGTATTCTAATCACGCGGAATAGGTAAACCGATAACCCCTAAAACAGTTTTGAAGGGGAATAAAGTATTCTAATCACGCGGAGTAGGTAAACCGATAACCCCTAAAACAGTTTAGAAGGGGAATAGAGTATTCTAATCATGCGGAGTAGGTAAACCGATAACCCCAAGAAAACAACTTTTGTTGAAAACAAAGTGTACTTGCATACCAACTTCAAAGAATTTTTTTTAGGAAAACGCGGTTTTTGTGTTTAATTTCTTTTCTTCAAAAAATTTTACTTCCACAAGGCCTGTAGTCGCTTTGGAACACGTAAAATAAAAATGAGTAATCATCGAAGAACTGCTTCTTTGGATCAACTTTGAAATTTGCAAATTGCCGAAATGTACCATCGTTCTTCGCGAAGAAGGGAGGGGCAAAAGTGTTCATGAAAAGTAAGTTGAAAAGTATTATGTCTGTGAATTCGATCTTGTGAGCCGGATTTCTTTTTGAAAAACATGCTACACTTGATTCAAATTCGTTTTTGATAGAAAATTGTTTATTATGATAGTGGAAAGGAATTTAGTTGTTCAGCATTAGATTGTGATAAAAGACTGTT
>OZ057409.1:4205222-4252390 GCA_964056735.1 Allodiplogaster pararmata | reverse complement strand
TTCTTGCAAAAAATTTTTTCATTTTTTCACAAAAAAATTTTTTGGACTCAACTGCAGTTTCAGTCACCCCCAAAGCCCTAATGGGAAGAAGGGGGCCCTAAGGAGAGAAGGGGAAGGGAGTTTTCATGAATAAAATCTCTTTCTGAGAAAAAATCTTTGGAAGGTTAAAGTAGATTAGAGCCAACTTTTTCCTAAGCCTAAGCGTTTTGGCCCTTTGTTAATTCGTCTGGTAGGTGCGTCGCGGCCCCCTTCGCGTCGCGGCCCGCGTCGTGGCTTTATTTATTTTTTTTTCTCAGAAAGAGATTTTATTCATGAAAACTCCCTTCCCCCTTTCTCCTTAGGGCCCCCCTTCCCCCCTTTAGGCCCCCCCCCCTTCCCCCTCCCCCCCCCCCTCCCTAGGGCCCTTACCCCCCCTTGCTTAGGTAGGGCCCTCTTCCTCCCCCTTCCCCCTTTAGGGCCCCCCTCCCTTCCCTGCTTAGGTAAACCCCCCTCCCCCTCCCCCCTTTCCTTTTCCAAAAATTTATAAAGATATTTTTTTTTAAAAAGGAAAAGAAAAGAAGAAAGAGAAAAAAATTAATAAATTGAGAGGCCGCGACGCGCCTACCAGACGAAGTAAAAAAGTACCAGCGTTTTAAGGTAAAAATAATTTTTTGCAGTTGCAAAATCAGGTTAATTTTTCATTTTTAAAATTTTTATACAGATATAAACCACACTAAAGAAAAAAAGAAGTTTTTTCTGGAAATTTTGTTGTTTTTTCTGAAAAAAATTTTTTTTCAAAATTTTTTTCAAGAACCAAAGTCCCTGATGCTTTTTCAAGTCCCTGATGCTCAAAATGATATTCTATGAAGAAATTTTCCGAAACCAAAACGTTTAAAGCCCACGAGCGCTGCCACTTAAACTGCAGAAGGACCTATTTTTAAATTAAATCTGAAACAAAACATTCAACAGAATGACCTAAAGAAAACATTCAACAACAAAAAACACTCATAAAAAACTTTACTCCCGCGAAAATTACCTCCACTACAAAAAAAAACCATCAAAAACAACTCACTGAGAGAGCAGAAAAAGTTTGGTGTGGTGTAGGGTGAGAAAAAAACCTTTGGTGTCAGGTGAGAAAAAATGCCGTGGTGAATTTCACGAAAAAAATTGGTGGACTTTTAATTTGGTGGAAAAAACCATACAGGTTGGTGTCAGGTGAGAAAAAAATGCCGTGGTGAATTTCACAACAAAAAAAATTTGGTGGACGTTAGTGTTTTATTTGGTGGACGTTACTATTTTATTTGGTGGACGTTACTATTTTATTTGGTGGACGTTACTATTTTATTTGGTGGACGTTGCTATTTTATTTGGTGGACGTTACTATTTTATTTGGTGACACTTCTATTTAAATGGTGGACCAATAATTCATGCCCTAAAACAATCATGTCAAATATGCGGATCATTGCCAGCCATAAAAGGCACAGCCTTTATCCAGATCAGTTTTCTCCACTTGTTCCCGGTTTTTCTGCGAAAAAAACATAAATTATCTCGAAAACGGAAGCTTTTCTCCTTTTTTTTCAAAATTACAAATATATTTGAAAAAGAGACACGCAAACGTTTTGACACAAATGAAATTGAGAAAAGGTTCAGAGAAAAACATTTACAACCCCTAAACATTTTTACAATCCCTAAACATTTTTGATAAATTACACACATCTTTCTTTTCAGAAAGAAAACGAAGAAATACCTCCTTCTCCTTCGAAGGAAGATGTGGTCTACATGAAGAAATCATGTGATCTTGTGGTAGAGCCCTTCAGCATAAACAGCGAAACCCGATCGGCCTCCTTTCCCTTCTTAGTCAGTCTCTTACCATTTTGTCGCCATATAAAGATTTAATTTAAAAATCTGAAATCAACGGTTACTCATATCATTGTTCTCATCACTCAATTGTTCCTTCAACTATCGCTCGTCCAATTTACGATTTGTCAATCATTTTCTATAACATGAAGTATCGCAGATTTGAAACGATTGGATCGTTGAAAGACGCTGTTAAGGAAAAAAGGGGTTTAATTCAGGAACAACTTCCTCAGGGTCTGCCAACATCTTACGACTCAAAATTCGCCCGGGTGATGTACACCGCGAAAGCCGTTCTTTCTTACAAAAGTAGAGGTAAGAAATGTTTTTTTTTTTACTTTTCAACGAAACACCGGTTTTTTTTGTTAAAACTTCAAATGCTAAGTTACACAGTTTAAAGGCAGTGACGCCTGGTTAAGATGACAAATGATTGAACTATCATACAGAAAAAAGCTAGTCCACCGGGCGGGATCGAACCCAACCATCTCTGACTCAAACCGGGAGCGCGTGTTACCATTACACCACGGGACACATTGCTATTCCGTGCAATAGTGTTATATGAAAGGCTCATATGCCTCGTCTTCTCAAACGCGCATGATTATCAAGCGATTGCGTCATGAATGGAGCTTAACTCCAGAATTCACGATTAAAACAGAAGAGAGATTGAAGATGGATGATAAATCTTTAAATGCTAAGTTGCACAGTTTAAAGGCATTGACGCCTGGTTAAGATGACATCATTTTTCGGTTTTTTGTTGTTGTTGTTGTTGTTGAAAGTTAAGAACTACCGTTAATTTCAGCACTTTCTCTTCAGAAAATTTGTCAACTACTATTTCTTTCTTGTCTTCCTTTGCTAAAAATGAAGACAGGAAATGATGAGCGAATGCCTGTAAGATTTCACTTGAAAGATGAGAAAATAAAAGGAAGCAAATAATGCGTGGTTAAAGATATTTCCATCGAAAGGTTTTCTAATGAGACAAAGGGGTTCGAAAAGAATAGAATACTTTACACAAGAAAAATTGGTTGGATAAAGTATTAGATTTACCTATTTTTTATCTTTGTTCGAAATAAATTGATGTTCTTAGTTCTTTCCTCATAGGTCTCACAGCTGAACACACTCTCAATATAAAAGGGCTTGCTTCTTCAAATTCTAAGCATGTTCATTCTGTTCCGTTTGATTGAACAATAAAAAACGAGGAACAAAGATTAAAGGAATTGAAGGAAATTTTTATTGCAAATTATTCGGTAGACGGAGAAGCTCATCAAGCGTCTGCAACGAGAGGATTTTCTATAACCGAAATTGTCAATCTCAACCTGTGCGCAGCTAATTTTTTTCAAAAGGTTTTTCACTCTAATACGTGTCAATAAAAAGCTCCATAACTTCCAGAGATAAAAGAAACAACTCTGTACGTGAGTTTTTCGGACTCTATGTTGCAGATTTAAGACGTAGAACATTTCTATTATTTTTACTAAAAAATGGATGGGAAAAAGGGATCTGATTTGACAAAGAGCAAAAGAGGAGAAATTTTTTTTAGAGAATAGTGATTGAATAAAAACCTAACTGAGTTCAGATTATAATCCAGATTCCATTTGATTATAAAGGTTATTAGAAACTGATCATTCAGTAGTTATGGGTGATTCATTTCTCTACCATATGAGCTGTAGTGACTCGTCTCTCCACTATATTCTGGATTCTAGTGACTCGTCTCTTCACTATATTCTGGATTCTAGTGACTAGTCTCTCCATTATATTTAGGATTCTAACGACTTGTCTCTCCACTATGTTCTGGACTCTAGTGACTCGTCTCTCCGCTATATTCTGAGCTCTTGTGACTTGTATCTCCACGAAGTTCGGGACTCTAGAGAATCGTCTCTGCACTAAACTGAGGATCCACTTAAACTGGGGAGCCTTTAGGTTCCCCTTGTCTGCAACCGCAAGTACGGCCTCTGCTCCTGTGTAGGCGGTCAGATGCGCTGCACGCTCACCATTGAACGGACGGCTTTCGTTTGCGGAGAGTCGATACTCATTTCTGGTTCGGTTCAGAGCTGCTTCGGCTCTAGAGTTTTTTAAAGAAAAAAAACATTAGTTTGAGCTCTGAAGGAAGACATCTGGAGGTAAGGCAGAAAATTACGAGTTCACTACCGCTCAAAAAATGGTGTTGCGTGTTTGTATTGCATAGCAAAAGAGAATTTCCTACTCTTTTACTTCTTTTCATTGTTCCGGAACTAAAATTCTTGTGTTTTTCTTCATCAATGTTTCTCTTCATCAATTGAAAACAACTTGGAATTTAATGCAGGTCGAATGGAGAACGAAACCGATCGGAGGATCGAGAAGGTCAGCGTCACCATACAACAGATTCTCCGTATCGGAAGTGATTTGGAAGATGATTCTGTTCGTTCTGAGTTCTCTCAAAAACTATTAAAAGCATTAAATATGAAACGGGAAAGTTCAAGTGTTTCAACATTTGCTAAAGCATCTTTGAACACAATCAGGACAGGACAAGCAACGGAACTCATTTTAAACATTTAGTAGGATGGTAATATGTATTAGGTTGTATAAAAATTTATTACGATTTTTGTTACTTGCTTGATAAATGATTCGTTTTCACTAAGTTTCGTTATAAACCGGTGATATTATATATCATTTTTATGTTATAATACATGCGAGTCACAGTAATGAACTACAAATCTTAATATTTTTTACTCACTTACACTGAACTCGCGCCCGCGACAGGTCTCCTATGTGGTGATTTCATCTTAAGTTTAAACGCAAGGAATAAAGAATGAATTAATTAATGAATTAATGAATATTTGGGAGAAAATTTTATCTGTGTTTTCAAATCGAAAGTTTTGTCTCTAATTTTCTATTCCATGTGTACAAACTACGGTCACTTTCTACATTATACAAATTCGAGTACCAGTAAATCCAAAATGTAAACTTAGATTGCTCCAAGTTTGGGAAAATAAAAAAGTCTGTGATAAAAAACTATTTAAAACCATTCTTAACGACAGTAACTTCCTTTTGATTTAATGATTCTACGCTGTGATTTTAAAAAGTTCTTGGTTGATAGAGGGTTTAGAATTCTTCACGAAAACATTCGGAAAACTATTTTTGTGAATACAGTTTTCCGATCATGAGCGTTGGTATTTTTCCAGTGAAGCTGCTAATCTTCCAAAAAAAATTTTGTTCAACGTCAAAATATATATTCTACTAGAAATACTAGTCTCATCCCTTTTTGAGAACGCGGTGACAACCGAAACAATCGATATTCACGAAGACAGCCTCGCCCTTTTCGTCGATGCTGGCGCGAATATCAAAATAGACAGGAAGCTGCACATTCCTCCTTTGGCCCCAAGGTCGATATGGCTTTTGATCTCGATAAGCTTCTCAGAGCTATAAAAAATCGGCTAGGCATAAGCATTTTATTTCGTTTCCATGAACATGTGTGTTTCAGGGGTCTAGAAGTTGTGTAATGGTAGTGTGCATTATCATTGGGCGAAAGGACACATATACCTAAGACAAGAGGGTCAAGATATCTTGGTAGGGCTCGCATGGGTTTCCACCCTTTGCAGTTACTAGTTAGTTGCCACTGGTTCTGCCAGGATAGGTACTAACTTCATCGTAGAGAAGCACCTAACCTGTCACGAGGCAGAAAAAGTGGGAGGAAAATTATTAGTAATGTTACCATGCTGGTAATTTGAAATATTTTACTCAAACAAAGTTCGCTTCAATATACAATACCGTGCAAAAATCCATCAAAAATTTTTTTAAACATAACTTGGCGAATTGCCAACGTATTGTCTTGATCTTGTCATTTGTTTGTATATTTTTATTGAATCATATGCTTCAGTTCTAGAAATAACAAGTCAACTTCAATATACACCAACACTCGAATTTTTCAATTTGTCTGATGTTGACGGAAAATTGAAAAATTTCAATTTTTTGTGTGTGGCTCGATTAGATTTTTTGAATGACTCCTCTTCCTTGAGTTAAAGACGTGTTATAGATTTGTTTCAGATCGAGTTCAAGTTTATTGTCAAATATGGTTAGTCTGATACATAATTGTTTTCTATAAAAGTTGCAGTTTACTTATGTATTAGTTTTTCTATTTCCGTGATTTTTGTTTCAAATTTTTGTGGATCTCATGCGACTTAAATGTTTAAAGTTTCAAACTATTGGATGTAAAATACGAAAAGTTATCAACGTAAAACCAATTTTTGATACAATTTTGCACGGTACTGTATGTGATCATTTTCAGCAAAATTGTTTTCGCGTTGATTTGAGTGAATACGTAGTCTTTCGCAGCACGCCCAGTGAGTGCTTCCTCGCGAATCCTTCCGCCTTCAAGGGCGAGGCGCATTGCCGCCCTCGACTCTCGCTCAGTGGCGGCTTCATCAGCATATCGACAAACAAGCCCCCCGCGGAGTCCTCCCTCTCGGACGCCTCCAGGCTGCTTCCAACGCCCTACCGTAGGATACTAGCGCTCTCCTACTCCCTCGCATTCCGGATCAAGAGCGGAGGTGATAAATTCCAGGATTACCAGCAATCTGCTCATTGTGAGATTTGTCAACGAATGATCACTTGTTCGAAGTTTTCTCTTCAATGCTTTGTTCTGAGCAGAGATGAGATTGCCAAGTCAGAGTGAGTAGTGAAAATTGGCCGACCAGATCCAAAACTTTTTTAATTCTCAAAATCGCCCTTTTAACAGTCGAAAATATCCCAATTGAATAGTAATCAAGAATCAAAATTGTTTAGGCCATCGCAAAAAAGAGAAGTACACCGTAGCACATTAAATGCTTGAAAAAGTATTTAAAAAAAGAGTTTTTATTCAGCGAGAGCTTTTGTCTTCTAATTTAAATTGATTAAATTCCTTTTTGGATGCTTCTGTTTCTCCTTTTTTCTCTTTCCAATGACTACATGAACTTATGTATTCAATTTCAGGGCTTTAAATTATTAATACTTTTTGTTATACATTTTTCTTATCAAGCGTCAGTTAGTGAATTGTCACGCGTGTTTTAGTTAGATTGTAATTTTTCATTATATTCTTTTTTTCATTATTTTCTTCATTATATTCTGGCCATTCATTCACATTTTTCTCTTCCCATTAGAAACCGTCTAGTAAATTCCATTGAAAACCGCCAATGACCTCTACAGTTCTCTTCTCGCTTCTGCCCTTCAATTGCTCTGTCATCTACTCACCTTTTTTACCATTTCAACGTGATGTTTTGAAAGACTCAGCGTAATAAAAACTCAAACATTTTGACAAGTACTCATATTTTTTCTACAAAAACATCCCAAATATAGTTGTGTAAGAGCGAGAGGCATTAAATTTTTATTCTAGTTTGTTCCAGGTTTGGACGTAATGGAGATGAACCAGATGGTCGTCATCGGCTCCATTCCCCTTCACTCGACTGAGCCAGGGGAGGGTGCCGCTGACGCTGCGGGCGCCACTGGCGCCAGTCCCACTTACCGACCGTGCAAGGTGGACAAGCCCATCAAGCTGGTCGATGAGCGAGAGCTTGGTGCCGGCAGCAAGAACTCAGTCAATCAATTTTTTTTATTTATCTTCTCTAAGGGCTTCTAGAGCGCAAAACATCTTGACGTTAGTAAAGCTCGGAAAAGAGAATCATCCGATAAGCAAAAACAGACCTTCCACATGGGTTTGGTTCCAGCCCTTCGATTTATTTTTGCATGGATTATTCCAAGCGTTCCTCTTGTTCAAATTCTGTTAATTCGAATGATATTGGTGCCTTCGAATTAGAATTTATTGACTGTTTTCTCATTCTTCCCCTTATAAGCCCCCAAATTTGGGATCCTCTTCTTCAAAAGATAATATCAATTCTTAACAATTGTATGTTCCTAAGCAAACATTCGTTCATAACAGCATTCATTGCTCAGAACAGTACCATGTGTTAACAAAGTATTGTAGCTTAAAAGATTTGGGTCAAACTGAATCCCGGAATATTGATTAGAGAAACTTCCGCCCCCATCTTCCAAAAAAGAAGTTTTTTTAAAGATTGGACCTGAAGCAAAAGAGCAGAAACTAATTGTTTATTCTATATAATGCCAAGGGCAATCCATTCAATCATACATTTCTGCTTGTACTTTCGAGTTACCTTAATGTTACCCTAATGTTACCTCAATGTTGCCTTAATGTTACCTTAATGTTACCTCAATGTTACCTTAATATTACCTTAATGTTAACTCAATGTTACCTTAACATCAATATTTGACCGCTTTCAAAATAACTCTTTTATTGAAAATTGTGTATTTGGTTCTGTTTGATCCCCAAGTTTTCTTTTTAATCTTTTATTACGAATGATGCTGCCACACCTAAGCAAAAAGAAAAATAGGATTCACTTCACTTCGGTATTCCGTAACTGAATCCTAGAAGATAGAAGAGAGATAGAAAGAGTGTCAGAGAGTGAGAAAGAGAGAGCGAGAGAGAAAGAGAGGGAGAGAGAAATACAGAGAAAGTGTGAGACAGAGAGAAATAGAGAAAGTGAGAGCGAGGTAGGGAAAGAAGTAGAGAGAGGAAAGTGGGAGAGAGGGGGGAGCGGGAGAGAGACGGGAGTGGGAAAGAGAGGGGGAGCGGGAGAGAGAGGGAGAGAGGGGAGAGAGGGAGAGGGAGAGGGAGAGAGAAATACAGAGAAAGTGTGAGACAGAGAGAAATAGAGAAAGTGAGAGCGAGGTAGGGAAAGAAGTAGAGAGAGGAAAGTGGGAGAGAGGGGGGAGCGGGAGAGAGACGGGAGTGGGAAAGAGAGGGGGAGCGGGAGAGAGAGGGGAGAGAGGGAGAGGGAGAGGGAGAGAGAGAGGGAGAGGGAGGGAGAGAGAGGTAGAGAGAGAGAGAGAGGGAGAGGGAGAGAGAGGGAGAAAGAGGGAGAGAGAGGGAGAGAGGGAGAGAGAGGGAGAGAGAGGGAGAGAGAGGGAGAGAGAGGGAGAGAGGGGGAGAGAGAGGGTGAGAAAAGGAGAGAGAGGGAAGGAGATACAGAGAGAGAGAGAGAGAGAGAGTGAAAGAGAGAGAGAAAGATTGAGAGCATATGAAAGCTTACATTTTAAAAGAAAAACGAGCTTCAGGTGACGTTCATCAACAAGTACCCCTTCTTCATCGACTTGACTACTTCCTCAAAGCAGAGCAAGAAGATCTCCGTCCTCGCCAATACCA
Source organism: Allodiplogaster pararmata (assembly GCA_964056735.1). Taxonomy (NCBI): domain Eukaryota; kingdom Metazoa; phylum Nematoda; class Chromadorea; order Rhabditida; family Diplogasteridae; genus Allodiplogaster; species Allodiplogaster pararmata. The sequence continues at coordinate 4,243,392 of OZ057409.1, read as the reverse complement.
TTCGGGCAGAAAAGCAGTGGAGGCTCCAGAACAAACATGATGACTCAACTGGTCAGACTCAGAACAAGACCAAGATGTTCTATGTTCACGAAAAGGCTACGGCTACCACGGACAGTTCCGTAGATGAGAATGTCAGTTTACCACACAAAATTCCCCCAAAACAAATTCCCACAAAAAGGTTTTCCGTGAAGGGCATTGCCTGGAAAGCAAAAAAACAGGCTCTCCAAAAGCGCGCAGCTTTTGGACGAGTTTCTGTGAGTATGTTGCCGTCAATATGTTGGCTAAGAAGTCAAAACTTGATTATAAATAGAAACGGAATAATTTACAAGAATACAAATAGAAATTCATTTGAAAAAAAACAGGAAGCAGTCACAGGTTAACTCGGAGAAATCAGTTTTCCTCCAAAACAGAAAGTGGTACCGACGTTGAACAAAATAAATGGTACGTGCATACGGGTCCAGAATGAAACTTTGATGTTTGAAGAATTTCGCCTCTGAGGGCGGATACATCAACACCGTCTGTCAGGAAGAGGCGAAAGAGCCAAGAGGAGGATGCGCCTCTTCAACACTCGAAATCGCATAAGGCACCATGCCACCGGCTATTGTGCGAAGGGTCCCTTCATTGAGGACTTGTACAAGGACTACCATCCTTGTTTACTCCTCTGTATGGAACTGTCTTACCCTGCTACAAGGACTACCATCCTTGTTTACTCCTCTGTATGGAACTGTCTTACCCTGCTACAAGGACTACCATCCTTGTTTACTCCTCTGTATGGAACTGTCTTACCCTGCTACAAGGACTACCATCCTTGTTTACTCCTCTGTATGGAACTGTCTTACCCTGCTACAAGGACTACCATCCTTGTTTACTCCTCTGTATGGAACTGTCTTACCCTGCTACAAGGACTACCATCCTTGTTTACTCCTCTGTATGGAACTGTCTTACCCTGCTACAAGGACTACCATCCTTGTTTACTCCTCTGTATGGAACTGTCTTACCCTGCACAGATTCTATAAACATTGAATATTGAGAAAGTTTACATATTATTTCCATTCCGTCTGAGGGGATTCTTTCTACCTTGAACAGATCAACTCAAGCCAAGTGGTTTGAGAAATTTTGACAGTGATTGCAAGAATCTCACTCTACCTACTACTGCTAAACACATTAGCAGTGACCCCATGTATCATGTTACTGGTTCTAAGAGGTTAAATCCAACCTCAGAAGAGCACGTGACCTACCCCAACGTGGGATGGAATTCGAGGGAGAACGTGGTTACCATATTCTTGTTTCGTTTTCCCGTGTTCTTTGCATTCGTTAGCAAATCATCCAATTTGTTCGATAAGAAGTTCCCTGATTATTAAAATTAATGGCTCTTGTTGACTAATGTGTGACACAGTGCCATCAAACAGTGACACATCTTATGTCTGTTATCAATTCCCTCTCTAAGTTTGATTTTTGTTGGTTTTTCTCGTTTCAGAGACCTTTTAAGACTCATTCATTATCTGTACTAAACATAATGATTCCATGCAAAGCTGAATGACATTGTAATATTACTATGTGTCCAGTGGGCGTCTTAAACTCTTTCTTTCGAATTGTTTGAATGACATCTTCCACTCTTCCACATGAGTTTATCACGTGAATCTTTCGAATTGTTTGATGACATCTTCCACTCTTCCACATGAGTTTATCACGTGAATTCGAATTGTTTGATGACATCTTCCACTCTTCCACATGAGTTTATCACGTGAATTCGATCTCTGCATGGTTTTATTATTCAAAATTGGATCATTTTCAATTGTTTCATTCAAGATAGCAAGAAACTCGGAGTCGTTACTATTTTTCAGGAAGTAATGTTTCTTCGAAAACTTTACTTCCTGAAAAAACTTGACAAAATGAAAGACAGTAAGAAATCACTTGCTGCCTAAGTATTATGGAATAAAGAAGTTGAAAAAAACTAGACGGGAAAAGAAAAAACATTCGAAATTTCTAAAAAAAAAATAAGTTTCTAAAAACTAAATTGTTTTTCGCATAACTTACTCAACTGTGCTCTCCTTCTCTCTTTTTCTTGTTCTCTTCATCTTTCTCGCTCTCTTTTCCCTTTTTTATCTTTCTTAATTTTCTCTATTTTTACCTCTCGCTATTTGTAACAGTGCCTCTTCCTTTCAAACACTCTTTGTCGTTTCTTAGAATTCTTTCCCATATATTTAAATTCTTCCCTTTCTTAAACCCCTATCTTTTATATTTTTCTTCTATTTTCGCTTTCTCTCGCCTATTTGTAAAAGCAGAGGACTTGGAAGATGACTGATAAACTAGCGAGACAATACTCAGTCCTACCGAAATTGGATGAGAGCTATAGAGAGAAAGAGAGTGAGAGAGAGAGTGATAGTGAGAGTGAGACACAGAGATAGAGAGAGGGTGAGAAAGAGAGAGATAGAGACAAAAATAAGCAAGGAAAGAAGTCAAAGAGAGAGAGCCAAACAATGAGAGAGAGGCAAAAAAGAGACTGAGAATATCGAAGACTGATTGTTTGTTAAGAGAGTAAGAGATTGTTCAGTGCGGCCGTGATTGATTTCTCCGCACCTTCATTCCCTCAATCGGAAAACCTATTACTGCGCTCATTAAAAATCATGGCTTTACTACATTTCTTCCTCTCATTAACACCAGGACCTCAATTCAGCGTCGTGGACCAAAATATAGCCTAAAATATAACTTACGAGTTAGTGTGTTAAAGAGAGAATATGTAATAGAGGACTACCTTACCTCTATGTATTTGAGTCTCTCGCCTTATACTCTTCTTCAACACACTATATTACAGGCTTTTTTAAAGTTACATTTTGCTACATGACACTGCATGAAGGCCCAGGCCTCATCCCATACGATGCGTTACGACCGTAACTCTTTCAATCATAAATTTAAAACATGTTCAAAAGTACATTTTTGAATGCTAATGGTTAATTGTCTGCTGTTGACCGTTTCGCTATTGTTTTTTTTTTCTCTAATGAATTTCAGACCCTGGAAAAAGCAGCTGGATCCAAAAATTTTTGATTGAAATTGGGCCAGAAAACACTACCGCTGTTATATTCAGGGATGATTTTGTGCTTCTAGGCGGAGTCGCATTTTGAGCATGGGCATAACAATAGTGTGCCCCTCCCCGGGGTCAAACAGATATGTTCAAACCTGAGATTTTTTGGTAGTGCTAGCACGAATCTGACTTTTCCCTTTGTTGCTATACACACTAGCAGAGATTTAGGGAGAAGTTTGGTATGTCACTCAAATAAGGTAAGCTTGTGCCCTGACGCAAGGCGAGAGCACGCGTTAGGAAGAATTATAAAAATACTCATTTCCTATCCTGTCTTGTATTTATATAGTACTGTTAATAAAGCAGGCTTTGAACCGCTGGCCGTGCTAAATGAAGGCGCCGTTTTCTCGCATCATGTTCCCATTTTTATATTTGGTGAATGATTTACCCATATTCATAAAATAGTTTGAGAAAAGCAGTGGTCCAAATAAGTTTGTATTATATACTAAATGACTACCTTACAGTTTTGAAAAAGAAATTTTACTGTGAAAGTGAGAACTGAGCCGCTCATCACGTAAACCATTATAGAGCAGTCATCTTCACGGACTTCATCGCACCGAAAAACGAGATCTCGTTCTCGAGGATGATTGGCTATCTCGTCATTAGTGCGAGTGATCAAGTCCTGCTTGCCGCGGGAGACGAGTCCTTTCAAGAGCACCTATTCGGCCAGCTGCCCTCGCAAGCGCATCCCGAAGTGCCTTCCACATCGTCCGGCTTCTCCTCGTCTTGCGTCGTGACAGACTCTGCTTCTGAGACCGCGCCGTCTTCGTCAACTCACATGACTCGTGCGCCAGTTCCCAACGCTGCCCTCCCGAGGTGTCGAATCACAGAGCTCGCGGAAGTCACGCATGTCTTCCTGCCGCTCATCTCGATCTACCGAGCGTCACTTTACAACAAATCCACTCTAGAGCGAATTTCGTTCAATGCGATGGCCATTAACTTCGCAAATATCAATCCATCCTCGCTAATCATGAGCATCAGTGACTGGTAAGTGCAGGGAAATCTTTAAAACTAAGTATTGCATATGTATCCATCTTCTCAAGCTGTTGTTATAAGTGGGACAGAATAAAGTATTCCATACAGCCAAAGATGTGGGATAGCAAGAGAAAGCTATTCTGAGTTTTCTCTCTCTTTCCCTTTCTTTCCCTTTCTTCGTTCCCCTCTCTCTTTCTCTTTCTCAATCTGTCTCTCTCTCTCTGTCTCTTTCTCTTCCTCCTTTTCTATCTCTCCTTATCTCTTTCGTTTTGTCTGTATCACTGTCTAACTTTCTCTGTCTCTATCTATACCTGCTTCTTTGAACTACTTTCTAACTTTCGCTGTCTTTCTTTACCTGTATTTTTCAATCACTATCTCTCCTTCTCTCTTTGACTCTCAAAGTTGAATATCCTGACATGAGTTTAAGAATAAAAATAGCATATGTTTATAGATTGTCGATCATCATGCTGTGCTTATGCGTAGATGATGAATGGTTACATAAAACTTGACTAGCTAAGAACTAAACTAACTACCTTAGGCCTGCTTTTCTAGCTCAAAAACAGTTGTCTAAAGGGGAATGCTCCACAAGAAAATCAACCAGGTGTAACGGGGACTGGTTAAAAAACTTTCATGAGAATAGACAATAATCTAAGAGAACTAAAGAAACTTTTCGAGGGGAATTCAAACAATGCATTCAAAATTATTTGAAAAAAACCATAGCTTTTTCCAATTTTGAAACTTATGCCAATCTTACATCACAATTTCCATTGAAGTTTCTGGTAAATTTGCCACGCATGCCTTTATTCATAAAACGTTCCTTTTTTCAATAAGCACATAAATTGCATACTCATTTTCTATGTCTCTTAAAAAAGAAACCTTTTTTTGAATATATTCAAGGTTTTAAATAACCTGCATTTTGGGTAAAATTTATCAGCAAGTTTTGGGGCATTACGACAAAGCTAGTGATAAATTTTCTCTGTTTGAATGAAATTTCAGAGAAAAAAAAACAGTGATATCTATTCTGTGTTTTTGGGACATTTTACTCGTAGTATCCAGAAAGAGCAGTTCCCTCTTGACTAGTATGTATTTTGTTCTACACGCTTTCTGTGTGGGTAGTAAGCCTGGACATTTTAAAATAATTCAACTCAAAAATCACATTTTCTAGTGACAACGAGGAGGAAAAACAGCGAATGGAGTACCTGGTTCTCCAACTCCGCTTGAACTTTGGTCCTCTTCTTGACCTGATGAACACTGGTCTCTACACCGCGGAGAGCGGTAGAATGCTTATCGAACAGCTCATTGAAGACGTGTGCACCGGTAAACGTTACTTCAGAAAAGGTTCATCCAAGCTCATTTTTCACACAGTCTCGGTTGGCCTGTTAAGGATTATCATTCTGCTTACTCTCAAAAACCTTGAGCTTAACACTCTAAGAAGCAGTTTACCAAACTTCTCAGTACAATAGCTGCTTATCCCATAGTGCAGAAATTCTCAACTCTCAATTATTTTCTTAACCATATTTGCAGAGATACTAAACAAGTTACCTCTTGCTATGAAAAACCACTCGAAGGGTTCTGTGCCATCGCTGAATTCCATTTTGAATAAGCTTTTTCTTTTCTTCATTCAAACTATTCATCTCAGATGTAACTGTTATCTTAGTACTAAATAATCGTTTGCGGATCTTTATATGAATGAAATGTCGGTCTGTGTAAATGACTGAGACTTTTTTTAAAGTTTTCACATACGAATTGATTTCACATAATTGTGCATCTCATGTTGAAGATTACAAAAACAGAAAATGCATAAACGTTTTTTAGATGTCATCAATTGCCATAACATACCCATAAACTCAAATCAACTCTCCAAAATGGCCGCCATCATAAATTCTATTTGCAATCAACTCCAAATATTCATCGGAAGTAACAGGTTGGTTTTCTCGGGAGTTATAAATTCGCTATACTTCGAAGTAATCTGATTTTCGAGGTATTAATTAAACTCTAGTTTTTTGCTCCTCGAAATCCTTCTAGTTACTCAGTTTATGGATTACTTGCGTTACCAGGCTGTAGCCAAGCTGTAGAACGGACTATTGATTTCTCGTTTTTCTCCTTTCTCCGTTCAGTCTTTATCTCGGAATTGAAAATCCGCTTCCTTCACGAGGAATTTGCTTCATAAGTATGCTTGACAACAAAAACAACAACAAATGAATCGATTTTTTTCGCAAATTAAAATCAAACTTGAAAAAATGTATCCTCTGTAGTGTAGTAATAACGCGCTCGACTACGTTAAGATATATTTGACTGGGTTTGTACCTCCTCCACCAGTAAGTCATACAATAGATCGCCTTTTTGTAAGGTTTTACCCCGATAAGGTTCTATCCAGATTTCTACAAGAACATGTTACATATTTTCAATTGTTCTTGATGGTTGTTTCTTTCATCTCCCCTTTGTACTGCTGATCCATTTGGACCTTACATTGGCCTGCATTCATTCCGAGTGGCTACTTCACTTTATAAAAACAATCATTCCATTCTATTAACATCGCATGTAGTTATGCTCTAATGGTTTATGATTGAACTGCCACAGAGACAAAAGCTAGTCCCCGATGCGGGATCGAACAGAGTCATCTTTCTTTTTCTGATACAGACAACTCAGGGTGGGATTAAACCCAGCCATCTGTCTTTCTCTCACGTGTTACCGATAATCATAAACATAATAAATTTCTTATGTGCACTTCTAAGATGTTTGCTGATGCACGAGAAGCAAGTTCTGCTGACTTCCAACTGCTTCCCAACTCAGCAGCCTCTCTGGAAGCATTTCATGCTCGAAGACCTCAATGCCATCTTTGATACAATGCGTCCGCTCTCTCCGGAACAGCCAACCATCATCAGCCAGGTCGGGAGATACTTGCTTTTTGGGTGTCTTATGTGAGATTTCTTTGGTTGATTGAAGATCAGTTGAGCCAAGGGGTATCCTGTTCACACCCGAAACACGTGCAGGTGATTTTCAAAGCATGCAAAAAAGTAATTTTTTTTTTAGTTTCACGCGAACAGTTTTTTATTTTAGTTTTTTTCATGCGAAAGGAAAGAGATCAGAAAAAGAAGAAGGAAGAAGAGCTCCGAGTGATCTAATTTTTCTCCAGCATTGGGTGCGATCGGCAACGAGCAGCTTGCCAGTATACGTTGATGTCATCAGGCGGAGACTGACGGACAAACTGCAACTCTTTTGCATCTCAGAGTGTCGCTCCACTGCACTGCTTCAGGCGTTGATGCAGCTTATCGACACTCTTGATAAGGTGAGCTCGGTTAATTCTGAACCTATCCATAAACTATGCTCCCAGAAGCTTATGCAAAAGTTGGTGATTAAGCTTAAAAAGAACAAAACTAAAAAAAGGTAATTTTGGCAGAAAAATATGCAAAAATTGATGACTGAACGAGAAACGAACCACCGACCTTCGCTCCAGGAGCGATGATTTTCTCACACCAATGTAAACTATTTCTTGCACTTTTATTTTGATCTACTGAGGCTACTGAGTGGTTTAAAGGTTACTTTAAAAGTTCTCTGTAGACTTTTATAGAGATTCCGAAATTATTTTGAAAGTTCAAACAAAGACTGTTATACATTTTAGAAGAATTCTACTCTATTTATTTCAGTCTTCGTTTTTGAGACGTAAAAGTACTGAAGCCCTCTTATTAGTTGTTTATCTCGCTCTTGTTCACATGGAATTCATGCTATGCATCGAAGTAGGCGGAGCAGTTGCTCCTTGACATGTAAACGCCCCTTCGAAGTTCTCTCCACTAAATTGGTTGTTTTTTGTTTACCCGATAGGACTACCCTTTCCAATAAACTAATGCTTTACAATCGAGAAAAACAAAAAAGTATAACATAACTGACATGATCATTCCATAGACAACAGAAGCAGAAGACATGCGATCACACGTGAAGCTCATCCACAGCCAAGTTGATCATCTCTCGAAGCTGCTCGCTGAAACAGTGTTTGAGAAGGCACCAGGCGGCGCGCTCTCTTCATTCCTACGAAGCCCCGTCAAGACATCTAATTTCATTCGAGTTAGTGTTTACAAACCATTCCTTCATCATACATTATGTAATTCATTCAACTATTAACCCCTATTCTCGATTTTATTTAGTACATACATAGATATATATTTTACGCATGTGCTAAGTCACAGCTAAGAGAGCAAAGTCACATGCCATGTAAGTGTGTTACATACAATTAAGATACATACATGTGTACGTTCAGGAGATATTCCGTTAAAGAACATGGAGGAAACATCAAATTATTACTAAGAAGTTTTTAAAAGTACTATTACTTATGACCTCTATAGTATATTTCAAGGAAAACAAATAAATTATGAGAACCATCCTTATACAGGCGGGGTTTTGAAGAAGAAAAAACTGGAAAGTAAAGCAAGTAACTATGATTTCGCATTGGAAACTTTTGGTAAAGCATTTTTTTCGAACCCACTAAGGGTTTGAAAAAAACCTCGAAAGGAGTGAGAACATCAGTAGAAGGAAATAAGAAAAACTAAATGACCGAGAAGAGAAGGGTGAGTGAGAATGGAATGAGTTGAAAATGAGGAGAAGAGTTTCAGAATTGTGTTGTTCATCTCTCCAAAATCACAGCTTACTTTTTAGCTTTCGAATCATTCATGAAGCTTTCAGACTCTGTGGGGTCGACTCGCAGAAGACTTACTGAATGCAAGAGGATGCGAAGATGAAAACCCGCGGACAGCACTCCGCAGAACACTGCGGTCTACCCTTTCCTTGTTATCGATTTCAACGTTCGGCTCTGCGATGACAATCGATGACAATGCGTATTCGAAGGATAAGGTTAGGTTGAAATTTAAATTGAATTATATTGATATTGTTTAACCGATAGTTTTGAAAGGTTGATTGAAAACCCTTTGAGTTGAAGGTTGTTTCTTTCCACCTCCCAAAGAAGCGTGTATATCAAAAAGGTTATTTGGAGAAAAAGGTAGACTTTGGCTAAAACGACTTTGGCTAAACTTTGAAAAAGGTAGAAAACGCTGAAGAAAAAGGTAGACTTTGGAGAAAGACAGAGAAAATGGGTTGAAAAATTAGAAAACTCGCAATAACAGAGAAATCGGATCACTACATATCATGTAGTTCTTGGAGTTATATATCATGTATATCATGTAGTTCTTGGATATCGCATCAATTTCACCCGCAGTGCATTTGAGAAAACACGCTGTTCAGGTGGTATAATATTTTGTCCACACTCACTTTTGATGTAGATGATCTTCCGTGCAAGTATCGACAAAAAGGTTTTTAATGACTCAGTTTATGATGTCAGTCCTGTCGTAGCATAATGGATTTTTGCATGCATCCCACAGAGTCTCCTGGAGAATCCTTGTACACTCACGCTGTAGGGACCTTTTCTGACTGGACAAATGGGTGTGAGCGAAAGATCAGGCTTTGCTCTGTAAGATGGACCAGATGGAAAAACCCATGGGATTCAAGTCGTGTGCGTTTGCAGGCCATTCTCCATCCGCGATTAATGAAGGCACATTGCGTGAAAGCCACTCCTGTGTTTTCTTAGTCGTGTGGGCCGGGGCTCTGTCTTGTTGGAACGATCAAATCTGATTTCCGAAATGAGCATCAGTCCAGTGCTTCACTTTCTTCCCGAGAATATCCGAAATTCCGTGTTAAACTTGGCTTCTTTTGGAACGAAAAAGAGTGGAGTGTGAACAGTTGCCGACACCCCGGCGAAAACCATGACGGAAGCGGGGTGAGACACATGAGACACGCTTCTCCCAACAGAATTAGCAGCTTCAGAAAATAATGCAAGCACCTGTCATTTAGATGATCGAAACTTCGTTTAAATGTGAAAGTTTTTCCATGAAAAGAGTGGTGAGGTGATTTCCGGCCGCGGCATTCGAGCCTCGCTTTTTTCCGTTTGTCCGACAATCCATGGCGATTTCGGTACTTGTTTCTACATCTCGAGTTGCTAGTGGTCAACTATGTACATATTGAGTTGCTCGTGGTCAACTCTCCTTATCGATGCGTCAGATACACCGAGTTCAGCAGCCATTTTTCTCATGCTGTGTCCAGGGTTGCATTTTATTCGTTTCTGGACAATTTTTCTTATCCGAAGAGTTGTGGCAGAAGCTGGAAAGCCTGTACGAGGACGGTCAGAGAACGTACCACGTTTCAGAGTTTTATAAACGGTTGAATGAGGAACGCCCAGTAAGCGGGTTTTTTTTCTGAAGCGGGGTGACCGGCACTGCTTAAATCTAGAATTGCAGCTCGAGATGGATTAGGGCGCATCTTACCATGAAAGTTGAAGTATTAAAATTTGATGAAAAAGTAATAAGTAGAGAGAAGATTGACGAATAATTTGGTGTCATCTTCCAGCGCGCGAGATACGTAGTTTTGATCAAGTATTGTCCTAGTACTTTTGACGCACCCTGTAGGTCTATCCCTAAGCGCGTACCCTGCCGCTAAGTGGGAACAAGTGCGAGAAAGGTTGTTATTTCATAATGTCACATAATTGAAGATTGAGGACATCAAATAAGTTATAATAACTCGGAGAAGGTTTATCGTCAAATGACATATTTATATAAGTTAACGTTCATAAATTTCAAGTATTATACAAGAATAGAAAATACTTTATAACAAGGCAAACATTTGTAAGTTTTATTCTTAGTAAGGAAGATCTTTCTAGATTAAGTTTTATTCTTAGTAAGGAAGATCTTTCTAGATTAAGTTTTATTCTTAGTAAGGAAGATCTTTCTAGATTAAGTTTTATTCTTAGTAAGGAAGATCTTTCTAGATTAAGTTTTATTCTTAGTAAGGAAGATCTTTCTAGATTAAGTTTTATTCTTAGTAAGGAAGATCTTTCTAGATTAAGTTTTATTCTTAGTAAGGAAGATCTTTCTAGATTAAGTTTTATTCTTAGTAAGGAAGATCTTTCTAGATTAATTTTCTTGTCTTGAAGTTTTGGATGTATTTGAAAATTCTAATGTTAGTGGTGATCGCTCTAAATACGATTTGGAAGTTTTGTTGAGCAACAGTAAGTTCTAGTATAGGTTGAGTTTATGATAGCTCGCTCTGGTGAGACTGCCTGACTTTGCAGACACTCCCTGTCAAGTTCTGCACTCTTCTCGCCTTCATCCGTCGGCAAATCGTCAACATCCTCCAGGAAGTCGCTTCAGATGCGAAGCGAACCGCGCACAAGTACAAACTGGACCTCTTCGAGACCTCCATGAAAAGAATCTACCGACAGCGACACGAGAACACGCTAAACCGAGAGAGTGGAACAATCATCCCAGCCAAGAGCGGCGGGCGACCGGCCAAGTTGTCTCCGAGTAAATGTGCGCCCTCTGAAATGCCAACTGGCGTCGTAGAACCAGCCGACCTCAGACTCGACATGATCGCTTACTCTTACCATCTGCTCGAGCAGAAAGTCTATTACAGTTACAATGAAGGTTATTCATTCATTCAGTTATCAATTATCTTATTCACTTGGTTTTTGTGTTTTCCTGACAAAAGCGAAACATGAAATTTTAATAGAAATCCAGTTGTATTGCTCTTCAGCTATATATATGTCTGTATAATTCTCTCATTATGCCTCTTTTTACTTTGAGCTTTTTTAAAACCTCTTGTGTTTACAGTCTAAGTTATGCGGTAGCTTCGTTTTCGACTTGTTATCCTATTCACGTTCTGATCTCGCGAGTTCTTCCAAGTTATGATTTTTCTTCCGAAAAAAAATCCACTTTTTACCAAGGCTTCGTCTTCGTTGACATTTAGAATTGAAGGTACCAAAATAGAAGCTCGTAGTGGTCGAAATGTTTTTTATTCTTCTTTAAAAGTAGGGAAAGTGTCGGTTCATTTTGAGATGAGTACGTGAATCTCATGAACTGCAACGTCTCGTTGCCTCTGAACTGCGATCTCGAAATCAGCGATGTTTGTTCAAAAGCGGGGGAAGAACTCTGCATGGTTAAGGTTCGACAGGCCTTTTTCGATTGAATACATAAGCGTGGTTCACGTGGCGGAATCGATTCCAATTTTCTCTCTCTCACCGTAAACAAGCGCATTAACACTACAATACCAAGGATAAATTGCTAATCTGTGAGTTAGTACTATATGAAGCTCCATATGTTAAAGGCTCAAAAACTTTGCTATACTATAACTTGTCTAACCAAAGATATCAAGTTATCAGAGTATCATAATAAAGATTTAAAAGTTAGCTCAATTCATCAACAAAACCTTCTTTCTCTCTTGAACTTCAAGCCAACCAAAAACATGTACATACATATATGTTCATACATGTTCACGACACGTCGCAATTAGAAATGAGTTCAGTGGAGGCCACCGGCGCGTCGCCACTCTCCTCTGCCCTCACTGCTGGCTTATCTCCCACTGCCGTCCATGATGAAGGGGATGATCCCTCGGTCCCCGTCTTTCATATCCACCGTTCTCTTCCCTCGATATGTGCACAAACAGCTCGCTATGCACGAAATGCACAAATTGGTGAACAGTGTTGGGCCTCTGGTGAGCAATTCGGGCACTTTTTACAACTAACTAGTATTGAATGTCGAAATATTCAAAATTTAAAAAGTTAAGTTTTTAATTTTTCGTTGTTGTGTCATTCATTGAGAAAGGAACGACTTATTCTCAGTTATGAAATCGATAAAATCTTGAAAGTAACAGATGTTTGAGTTTTTGTTGACCGTTGGCCTGCAAAAAAACTTGTTTTTTTACATATATCTTTCCATATATATATATATATATATTCGTGCCTTCTTGACCGGTACCGTATAAGTGTCATTTTATTGTCTTCCAACTGAAGTTTTTCTTTTTTCCGTTTTGATTGCATAGCTTAGTGAATATGGTTAGATGAAATTTAACAAACGCGCATAAATTCAAGTACAGTACCGCCCAAAATGTTATAATATATTGAATTATTGAACATAACTTTTTTCAAAAAAAACTAATGAAGATCAAATTTTCAGATATTTTTTACAAGCCAAATTCACATGTTTCGAGTAATAGAACAAGTTTGGAAAATGTTTTATTAGGTTTATTCGTAAAAAAATGGAAATAGTAAAAAGTGCTTATAGAGATGTTCAGTTTTTTGGAAGTAATAAAACAAATATTCTAGTATTTGGTGGCATATCCTTTTGAGTCAATGACTGCCTGACATCTACGAGGCATAGAATCAATCAAAGAGTCAATGGTTGCCTGCGAAATCGCCTTCCATTCCTCCTCTAGCTGCTTAAACTTTTCATCAGCATTTCTGCATGTTCTTCCCGTCAATTTTCGTTGCAAATGTTCCCATAAATTTTCGATGATGTTCAAATCGGGAGACTGGCTCGGCCAGTCCAAAACATCCACATGCCGACGGCGAAACCAGTTCTGAACGTGCTGAGATCGATGTTTCGAGTCGTTATCTTGTTGAAAGGTGAACCCACGGCCGAATTTGGAGAGGGCCCAAGGGCGCATAGTGCTTTCCATTATGTTCTTATAGCCGTAACGATCGAGATTTCCGACAATACGTCTAATTGGACCCATGCCGCTGGCGGAAAAACAGCCCCAGACCATCACAGAACCACCGCCATGTTTGACTGTGAGCGACTGGTATTGCGGCAGGAAACGCTTGCCCGCTGGACGTCTTACCCACCTCAGACCGTCACTGCAGAACATATTAAACTTGGATTCATCGCTCCAAACAATCTGAGACCACTCACGGCGTGTCCAACTGAGGTGATCCTTAGCCCACTGAACTCGAACTTTACGATTTTTGTCGCTGATGAAAGGCTTCTTTGCAGGCCGCCTTCCATTCAGTCCAGCGGCTTGCAAACGGCGTTTGATGGTAGTTATTGAAGGAGCAGGAGTCGCGGGCGTTGATATGATAGCTTGAATATCTGTAGCAGTGCGTTTCGGGTCTTCGCGAGATGCGCGCAGGATGCTTCGGTCCATGTACCTCGAAGTTACGCGGGGTCTCCCCGAACTTGTCTTCACGATGACTCGTCCCTGCAATTTTTTGTAATCCAAAGTTATTCAGTTGTAGAAAATTCGTTTAACTGGGTTCGAAAACGCCGGAGGATATGGGAGATAGCGCTCTGAGTTACCCCGAACTGCTGAGCGAGCTCGCTCTGTGACCGGCCCTGTTTCGCCCCAGCAACAACAGCTTCTTGCATTCTTTTACTTGTATTTCGATGTCCAACAGTTCGAACCATGACTTGAAACAAAATTTTTATGAATGAAGTTCGGTAAACAAAAAAAATCAACTAAAAAAAATCATGGAGAAAAACTGAAAAATGGAAGATATACCAATTTCGGTGTATTTCCTGGAGATAAATAATAAATCACTCAAAACGACGTCCGGTACGGTACAGACACCCAAAAAAACTTCTGTGAAAATTTGAGCTTTGAATTTTATCTTTGAAAAAAGTTATTTTCAATAACCCTATATATTATAACATTTTGGGGTACTTATTTTTGTGCTGTACTTAAGTTTTAAAAAAAGAAGATTTTGAACATCTGATTTAGAATTTCCCAATCTTAAAAGTTTTTTCTCTGTTTTTTCCATGCTCATTGGTTATTCATAAATCATGAAATCCATCACACGGGCGAAAATTGGCACTCGGCTGGGACCGAACCTCCGCTGCCTAACCGGAGCTTGTAGAGCGTTACACCAACCGAGCACACATTGTCCCATGCGATTTCTTGCTATCTCTAAGGCACGATGGTCGTTCTTTCTAGTCACGCATGCTCATGAAGCAATTGCGTCATGAAAAGAGTGTAACTCCACACTATTCAGAAATCGGTGTTATTGAATGTTTCCTTCTCTTCAATATTGACTTTTTTGATACCATTAAAATAGCATACGTGTTGAATGGCGTGAGTGACGGTGAACCTTATATGTATCTATATCTAAATCTATTATGCTACTTGCACTGTGCAATTATATGTATACATACTCATATATCGAATGTATGTCTATTGGTTATATTAATGTTTCCCTCTCAATCGTATAGCAAGAATAAATGATGAATGGTTTCTACAGTCGAACCAGACAGAACAAGACTGCTCAAATACGATGATCACGCTGATAGGGAATAGTTTTACTGACCCATGAAAGGAAGAAAAAAAGCAGTCACCTTGAAAAAGCGGTGTTCCTTTGACGCGGTGAGATTAACAGTCTGCGCATTTCCAAGAGACTATAAAATTTCGGGTTTCACTGGTGAAGTCTTTTTCAGATGATTTTCTCCGTTTAATAGTATGTGCATGTGAAAAGTATTTCTTTCTTCATGTGGGATGTACAATACGTAATATTGATGAAAGGGGTAATAGATGAGAAGGCGGGAGAGAGTTAGGAATGTTGGAACATCACAGTAATTCTGTTCCGTTACCGATGATCTCTGGGATTTCCGCAATTGCTTTTCTCCAACGCTCTTAGAGTGCTGAGCTGTGAGCACATGTCACCTGCACTTAAGAAAAATTGGGGAAACGACCGCTCTGTCAGCAAAAGGCTTAAAATGATGACAAACGATCGAGTCTTCACAGCCCTGACTTCTGATAATGCCCACTCTCTCCTTGCTTTTCTTACCCCTAGCTCATTTCTCATTGTTCTAGAGCATTCCCTGGTAAAAGAGGTCGTTTCTGAGAGTTTTAAACATGTTCTTGTCGTCTTTGGTTAGCTATGGTTGTGAGCTGTCTCCAGGAGTGATATGGTTAACGAGACGATGCTTCTGCAAGCACAACTCCAGGAGTTGAAGAGCGAGATGAACCAGAATCTCGCGGAGATGAGAGAGAACGAAGATGCTTTCTTTCTCTGCTCCATTGCACTCATCATTTTCCGTCAGTCATTGGTGCCGTATTATCTCTCTCTCTCTTTAACGTGTTCATTATTATATATAACGTATCCAATAAAATTTCTTTTGTAATCTTCCTCGCGCCTGGTCTCGAAAGGGTGCGCGCTAACCTTAGATGCGAGACAGACATATCCTGGTAGAATCAGTGGCTGCCCGAGTCCCAGCTAGTTTATGTAGCAGCAGTGGGGATAATCAGATTAGTGATGTCCACTCCCATCATTTCTCGGCTCTGTAGGTTTGAATGGATCTGTCCGGATGAGGGTCAAACTTGGAACCCCTCGCATAATAGTTGCGCACATTAACATTATGCAACGCCTGGACTTATACAGATTTACTTTGGAACTGTTTAATTTAACCTCGTTTTAGAGACTCATTTCCATTGAGAAAAAAACATTCAAACATGCTTTCCAATTCAACCATTAACAGTTAAGCAAAATTATTTACCTTCGCCTTCTACAGGTTTTTTTTAATATACATGAAAGTTGAGTCAATTTATTACAATACTTATGAACGGGTCTGTGGAAACATTTCTAAAATACGTGTATGAGAAAGGGGTCACGAAAACTCGAAAATTTTTCTCCAGTAATGCAGTGCGGCTTCGCTTTTCTGGAAGCAGGAGCAGTCAGAAGTAAAAACACCACTAACATCATCTTCAAGAATGTTCTCGACTCCTGTAAGTTGTTTCATAACTTGTCTCAAGTGTGGTTCACTTCATTTTCTATATTTCTTATGCGCCTAATAATCAATGAAATAGACATAAAGACCCATGATTTATATTATACAAATCAGCACTTTCCAATACTGGTTCATGTTCCTGGTGAAGAATTAGTGATGTTGATTGTAGAGACACGATAATTAGAATATAGTTGGGACGGTACGCTCTCAATTTTGTGGTTTATTTCAGTCTTCACTATCATCAGCTACTGGTCGGTCGGATGGGCGATCGCCTACGGTCCCATTTACAACAAGACTCTTGGCTTGTTCACTGGACAGGGTCAATTCTTCTTGAACGGATTTACTGATTACCCAAGGTAAACTCACATAATCAATTTTTAGAAAATTATGTGAAGGAAAAATATTATGCAAAAGCTTCAAGTTACAATTAGTCGATAATCTGATAGAACATCAGAATTCCTTGAAATTATGCTCAAACTAAACAATTAAATAGAAAAGTAAATTATCTCTTTTTTCTCTCTCTTTCTCTCTTTTTTTCGCTCTTTACACCCATTATTTAAAAGCTAACACTATCTTGTAAATGGCGAAAAAAGTTGTCAAAACTGTTATCACGTTCTGCAAGCCTCTGTATCATTTTCAGATGAATTATAAGTAATTTGATTGCAAATTTTCTCTCAACATAAAGGTGATGGGTTTTATTGAACTACCGCACAGAAAAAAAAAAGCTAGTCCCCCGGGCGGGACCGAACCCAGACCATCCAGACTCTGACTAAAAGAACAAGGCATATGAGCCTTTCATATAACACTATCGCACGGAATAGCAATGTGTCCCCGTGGTGTAGTGGTGGCACGCGCTCCCGGTTTGAGTCGGGATGGTCTGGGTTCGGTCCCGCCCGGGGGACTAGCTTTTTTCTGTGCGATAGTTCAATCATTTGTCATCTTAACCAGGCGTCACTGCCTTTAAACTGTGTAGCTTAGAATTTGAAGATTTTTATAATGGGTTTTAATTTCAATTTCATTTCTTTATTCCATATTCAAAACACATAGGAGACAAGAATAACATAAAAACAGAAACAGTTGGACTTTTTGTTAGTGGTGGTGTTCGAGAGGGGTGGCGATTGAAATTTAATAAGCTCTATGAAATTTTAAGGGAAAAAATAATCAATGACTTAGTCGTGCATGAATGTTCTAGGCAGTGCATCATCATTAGGTAGAGAAATCAATATTTTCTCGAGAGGAAGACTATTAGGTCTAGTCACAATTTTGGGCGGTAAATAATCCCATACGGATAACCGGCGAGAGAAGCATGTCGAAATGGTAATTGTAACAATGTTAGGGGAAAAATTATTGGTCCACCATTTAAATAGAAGTGTCACCAAATAAAATAGTAACGTCCACCAAATAAAATAGCAACGTCCACCAAATAAGATAGTAACGTCCACCAAATAAAATAGTAACGTCCACCAAATAAAATAGTAACGTCCACCAAATAAAACACTAACGTCCACCAAATTTTTTTTGTTGTGAAATTCACCACGGCATTTTTTTCTCACCTGACACCAACCTGTATGGTTTTTTCCACCAAATTAAAAGTCCACCAATTTTTTTCGTGAAATTCACCACGGCATTTTTTCTCACCTGACACCAAAGGTTTTTTTCTCACCCTACACCACACCAAACTTTTTCTGCTCTCTCAGTGAGTTGTTTTTGATGGTTTTTTTGTAGTGGAGGTAAAAAGTTTTTTATGAGTGTTTTTTCTTGTTGAATGTTTTCTTTAGGTCATTCTGTTGAATGTTTTGTTTCAGATATAATTTAAAAATAGGCACCTCTGCAGTTTAAGTGGCAGCGCTCGTGGGCTTTAAACGCTTTGGTTTCAATTTTTTTCTTCATAGATGTTTATTTTTTTATTTTGAGCATCAAGGACTCTGGTTCTTGCAAAAACTCCGGTTCTTGCAAAAAAATTTTTCATTTTTTCACAAAAAAAATTTTTGGACTCAACTGCAGTTTCAGTCACCCCAAAGTCCTAAAGGGAAGAAGGGGGCCCTAAGGAGAGAAGGGGAAGGGAGTTTTCATGAATAAAATCTCTTTCTGAGAAAAAATCTTTGGAAGGTTAAAGTAGATTAGAGCCAACTTTTTCCTAAGCCTAAGCGTTTTGGCCCTTTGTTAATTCGTCTGGTAGGTGCGTCGCGGCCCGCGTCGGGGCTTTTTTTTTTTCTCAGAAAGAGATTTTATTCATGAAAACTCCCTTCCCCCTTTCTCCTTAGGGCCCCCCTTCCCCCCTTTAGGGCCCCCCCCCTTCCCCCTCCCCCCCCCTCCCTAGGGCCCTTACCCCCCCTTGCTTAGGTAGGGCCCTCTTCCTCCCCCTTCCCCCTTTAGGGCCCCCCTCCCTTCCCTGCTTAGGTAAACCCCCCTCCCCCTCCCCCCTTTCCTTTCCCCAAAATTTATAAAGATATTTTTTTTTAAAAAAGGAAAAGAAAAGAAGAAAGAAAGAGAAAAAAATATAAATAAATTGAGAGGCCGCGACGCGCCTACCAGACGAAGTAAAAAAGTACCAGCGTTTTAATGTAAAAATAATTTTTTGCAGTTGCAAAATCAGGTTAATTTTTCATTTTAAAAATCTTTTCTAGCTATTATAGATAAATTTATAAATTTTTATACAGATATAAACCACACTAAAGAAAAAAAAGAAGTTTTTTCTGGAAATTTTGTTGTTTTTACTGAAACCAAAGTCTTAGATGCTCAAAATGATATCCTATGAAGAAATTTTCCGAAACCAAAACGTTTAAAGCCCACGAGCGCTGCCACTTAAACTGCAGAAGGACCTATTTTTAAATTAAATCTGAAACAAAACATTCAACAGAATGACCTAAAGAAAACATTCAACAACAAAAAACACTCATAAAAAACCTTACTCCCGCGAAAATTACCTCCACTACAAAAAAAAACATCAAAAACAACTCACTGAGAGAGCAGAAAAAGTTTTGTGTGGTGTAGGGTGAGAAAAAAACCTTTGGTGTCAGGTGAGAAAAAATGCCGTGGTGAATTTCACGAAAAAAATTGGGACTTTTAATTTGGTGGAAAAAACCATACAGGTTGGTGTCAGGTGAGAAAAAATTCCGTGGTGAATTTCACAACAAAAAAAATTTGGTGGACGTTAGTGTTTTATTTGGTGGACGTTACTATTTTATTTGGTGGACGTTACTATTTTATTTGGTGGACGTTACTATTTTATTTGGTGGACGTTACTATTTTATTTGGTGGACGTTGCTATTTTATTTGGTGGACGTTACTATTTTATTTGGTGACACTTCTATTTAAATGGTGGACCAATAATTCATGCCCACAATGTTATGATCGGTAGTGAGTCTCAGTTCATGAGAATGGCGACTGAACCTCTGAACAGCAAATAAGTTAAACAAGTGAGTGGTCTCCGACTCACAGTTTTGATGAAAGATTTTATGTATGAAGAATATATTGGAAATTTCTCGACGAAATTCAAGAGAATCAAGGCCTAACAAGGAAAGTCAAGGAAAATAAGGAAGCCTAGGGTGACCAGATGTTGACAGTATTCTTCTAGTAAATGATCGCTGAACGTTTTCAAGACAACGCACTAACCCAGGTGTCGAGAAGTCCCATATTTCGAAGAACGTTACACTTCGAAATTGATGAAAAAACGTTAGAAATCGAAGAATGTTACACTTCGAAACTCCATGCAGAGCACCAATTGATATACTCAAGAGCCATTAACAGGTCTTTGCAAGAAAAAGCGCGTCCGGTTAACTTTATATCATTAGCGAAAAAGCAAAAATGAACAGAATCGGGGATCCAATTCTTGACAGAAACGATATACAATAAAAATAAGAGTGGGCCTGAAGAAGATCCCTCGGGGATACCAGGTGTAGCAAATGTTGATCTAGATTGAACATTGTTAATCACAGCTTTTTGGGAGCGGCCTTTTCTATCGTTTGTTCTGCATTCAGTTTCTCCTACAACACGAACGAAACTGCCCACTACTATTAACAATAAGGCTGATTATTCACGAAAGCTCAATATCATGAAATGGGCAATCTGTAGGTTCTTGAAAAGCCCTTATAGACTCCTCCTTTTTAGTTTCCGCATAGTGAGGGCTCTTTTCCGTCTTCAGATTCTTCTTTCAATACGTCTTCGCTGCGACAGCGACAACAATCGTTGGCGGGGCAGTGGCTGAGCGTTGCGAGATCGTCTGCTACATTGTCTACTCGGTGGTGATATCAGGTGACATCATCTCATACTTCTTACTCTTGTTGTTTTGACAAGAACGGGTTCTGAGAGTTGGGCAATGAATGATGAAGTATTTGTTGCTTACATTAGAGTAGGAGAAGATGTCTTAATAAAAGAAAGCGGCAGTGCAATATGTAAAAGAAGTGATACCTCAATTTTCGAAATGATTCACATATGATTCTGTTTTGTTTCTAAAACATTTTAAGTAAAAAACTTTCAGCAATGGCACATAAACATACATAATACATACATATGTATGATAATACATACATATGTATGTCGGGATTTGTCTCAGATAGACCCAAAATGACTTTTAGAAGTTACTATACTAGAAGTTTTTTTCCTATCTCTCACTCGTTTTTTTCTTTCACAACCCTGTTTCTCTCTTAGTTTCTCAGGTTCAGCGATTTGTCTTCTGAATTCTCTATTTTCCCGATTTTTCATACCTATTTTTACTTCCTCTCTTTCTCTCTCTTCCTCCCTTTCTCCTCCTTTGTGTCTTTCTCTCCTTCTCTTTCTATATGTAAATATTTCTCTCTTTTTCTCTCTCTCTCTGTCTTTTGTTCAATAACTAACTAACTTTGCAGCTATTGTCTATCCCCCGTTAACGCATTGGGGCTGGGCAGAAGGCGGCTGGATGAAGGCGGGAATCCCTGTTCCGGGCGTCGTCACAACATATGTCGTGGGTTATTTTCTCTCCGAAAGTCTTGAGTGCAAAATACTGCATGTATTTCTATGTCCTGTGAGCAGGTTTCGATTCCCGCTTGATCAGCGATTTTTGCATGTTTTACTGTTAGTATAGTACGTTCCTTAGTTTTCACTCAAAAAACCTAATCTTTTATAATAAAAAAATTCTGGAACAACAAAAATACCTCTTGTGGTGTTAAAACTGAAAAGACGTTTCATCCTACAGGATTTCGCGGGAGCTGGCGTTGTGCACCTTTGTGGCGGGACCATCTCATTCTTCGCTGCCTTGATCATGGGCGCGAGGATCGGTCGCTTCCCCAGGAACGGAGAGGAAGGAAGCTTCGAGATCAAGGGGCACTCTGTACCCGTTCGTTTTTGTGGATCAGCTGTTTTTGGGTTTCAGATTTATTATCCGTAATTTTTTGAAATAATGTTTTTGTTTTGGGTCTAAGCTATGATTTTTGGCGAAAAGTGTTCGATAGTTCACTGCAGGTTGCTATACAAAAAAAATTCAAAAAACTTTGATTGCATTTTTTGCTTTCGTGAGCGAAGCAGAGCAGCTAAACACTCATTCACACTGATATAACACTCGTTCTGAATATGTCTAGTACTAGAAAGGTTTTTAAAAAGGAATCAACACTCTACATCTATCGTTCTCTATGTGAGTCCGATCAGGTTAATAACAATAAGAAGACCTTGAAAAAATTTTTGATGTGTATTCTTGCTATTCAATTCAATTCAATTCAATTCAAACGCTTTCTTCTCGATGACATGGGACATGAAGCGCCATAAAATCGAACGGCTCCATCTGGTTCTCCGTACAGTACAATAAGAATGAGAACAATGAATGTAGACTGATGTGTCCATCATGGTTGCTATTAGCTATTGCTATTAGAAGACAAAAAAGAGACAAAAAAGAGACTAGAGAGAGTAGGGAAAAGAGTGAGCGCGAAAGAGAGAGATAAAGATTGAGAGGTAGAAAGATGTATTATTTTATAATATCCTGGCTTTAAAAATTTAGGTTTCTATACTATTCAGGATTGAATAGTTGAGTGCGTAAATAAACAACATACTGTAAAGATTTAAAATTGTGAGTACGCGTATATAACTGTGTATTATACAATAGTTAGTGGTTTGAAAGGTCAGCATCCGTGAAAATGTGATAATTTAGTGAACTTCCAACAAAAAATCCAACCATGTAGGCATCGTTCGTTTTGAAGTAAAACTCATTAGGTCACATGAGAAAAACAATGTTTTGGATAGCACTCGGTTTTAAGAGAGAACATTAATGGCTGAAAGTAATGGCTTTAAAAAAAGATGGAATTGGGAGGAACGAGGTACTAAACAAGGTAATCAAAGTCCGCTTGCTCTAATGAACTGAATTGGAAGTGTCTTGAAGATAAGACAAATTGATCAAACTGATCAAACCATCGCACGGAAAAAAGCCAGTCACCGGGGGGACTCGAACCCATGCAACCATCTCTCCTCTATCCGGGAGCGAGCGTGTTAACCATTACACCACGGTGACACATTGCTATTCCGTGCGATAGTGCTTATTAAAGGCTCAATTGCCTCTTTCTCTTAGTCAGTCGTCTTGAAGATACACATATTCCGTCAAACTTTATCAATTAGATCTGTAACATCATTGACCAAAGTCTAAACTTTTTTCTAACAGGTGGTGACTAAGCCTATTTTTAGAGCGCCTGGAAAAGAAAAAGGTTTTCTTTATAACCACTTCTCTAACAGGGTGAAAATATGATATTAACCTGCTTTTTAGCTTTACTCAATCAATTTCTTTACACAATCCTAATTCACTCTTAAAAGTCATTATTTGAGCGCTAAAAGTGCTATCTAAAACCTTGAGTGAACTCAAGCTCTCCCCTTCCCCTATGAACTCAAGCTCTCCCCTTCCCCTATGAACTCAAGCTCTCCCCTTCCCCTATGAAAATCGCACAAGCCTTGTTCCGTTTACTTGTAAGGATGATTTTCTCTCAGTTCGCTGCCTTGGGAGGGTTCATCCTGATCTTTGGCTTTCTCGCCTTCAACGGGGGCTCCACGGGGACGATCTCAACCCCCGGTGCGGGCAAAACCGTCGCTTTGGCTATGGTGAACACCATAATGAGCGGCTCCTTCGCCGGCATTACATACCTTGTCATCCACTACACGCTCGAGGGCAAGTGGACGCTACTCTACACAATCAACGCGGCACTTGCAGGTTATCGATCGCGAGTGTTGCTGGGGACTTGGATGATACTATATGCTAGAGAGAGAGAGAGAGAGAGAGAGAGAGAGAGAGAGAGAGAGAGAGAGAGAGAGAGAGAGAGAGAGAGAGAGAGAGAAGAGAAACAATGTAGAGTATTTATTCATACGCAGGCATGGTCTCAGCCTGCTCCGCTTGTGACCAGTCGGAGCCAATCGCTATGGTATTCACGGGTGTTGGTTCTTCAGTTGTCTACCTGGCACTCAGTAAACTCATGATTAGGTAAGTGAACACAGGGAGTGAATTATCGGTTGTTTTAGGTAAAAATATAGAGTCATACGAAAAAATATTCCAAAAGGAAAGGGAAAATTTAAAAAAGGATAATATGAAAGAGAAGATTGAAAGTAAGGAACAATAAAAGCAGGAGGTATTAAAGTGAGGAAAAAGGTAGAAAAAAGGAGAGAAAAGTTGAAGAAAAATGTGAAAAAATGGAGGGAAAAAAGAAAAGAATAAGAGAGAAAAGGAAAAGGAAGAGAGAACAGACAAACATAGATAAAAAAAAGAGAATACTAAAATTTGAAGAAGAAAGAAATGGGATGAGGAAGCGATAAAAACAACACCAAAAAACAAGAAAACTGTGGTAAAAAAAAAAGAGAAATAGAGGCAGAATTAGAGATAGCAAAGCTCGCTGAATTGAATGAACTCAGGCTGCAAATCGACGATCCTCTTGACGCCTTCGCTGTTCACGCAGGAGGCGGAAGCTGGGGACTCATCTCTGCCTGCTTCTTCAGAAAAAACGGCATCATTTCTGCTCTATTCACAGCGCAAGGAAACATTGCACAAGCTGCTTATGTAACTTTCCTTCTTTACCCTTCATTTGATACTTTTGGCTATGGGATAACTTTTTGGGAGTAATCGATAACATGCTTATAGAGAGATGATCATGAATTAGGAAACTTTAACAGGGGAACAAATAACTGCGGCGAGACGCTGAACAATCCGCGCAAACTGATTAGCTTTTTGAAGTTTTGAACCAAAACAGTCGAAAAAATGATAGCGTCATTATAACTGGGGCTGGGCTTTTTTGATTGTCAGATTTTTTGATTTTTTGGTTTTCTTTTGTGACTAATTTCGGGAAAAATTTGCCTCAAAAAATCAAAAAAGTCGACAAAACCAAAAAAAGGCGCCAAAAAAAGTCGACAAAACCAAAATAAAAATTCAAAAACTTCACCAAAATTATTTTTTCAAAGTTGGTTTTTTTAATCAGCAGAACTTAAAACCCATCGGCCTAGATAAATAAGAATTTTCGAATATGAAAGTAGTGACAAGTTCATAATAGAAAAGAAGGCTCTAGTTAATTAAATGAAGTTTTTCTTCTTTTTTAGTACAGAAAAGTCAATCAAAATCACTATGATATTTTTCATTTTCTGTTTCTATTCCTAAAAAGATCTTCACTTAAAATTTCTAAAACTTACTCTTGGAATAATGAAAACTTTAATTCTGAATAAAACTCGAATTTATTGGTTTTATGATAAATTGTTAAGAGGGTAATAAAATTTGTAAAAAAAAATAGAACGGTGCTTTCCTATTTCTCTTTCAGCACTTGAAGCTTTCTTTGTTAAAATTCTTCAAAGCTTTCATCTCACTTGCTTAACCATTCTTGAAAATGACAAACAACGTTTTTCTAACAACCGTTGAAATGATTAATAATGTTGTTGACATTGTTGAAATCAAATATTTCTGTAGAAATGATGATACCCTCATTAAGTCTTTTAAGCACGCGTATCATCACTTTAATGTTATTGATTTATGAAAAGTGCTCACTTTTGGATCTCTTGAAATTGTCAGGGTTCCTTTCCGGTTTTTTGAGATTCTACTTGCTGTTATTTCATCAAAACCCCTTTTTCTCCTAAAATGTCAATAAACATTTTCTTCAGGTTTTATCAGATAAAAAATAACAAAATGGATCAATAAAAAGTTGTTAAAAATTTATTTGAATAAAACAACTTTTTTGTTGATTTTTTTAAACTTTTTAGCTCCAAAAAAACCATTTTTGGATTTTTCGACTTTTTTTGCCCAGCCCTCATTAGAACAAGCAAAAGAAAACGAAGCAATCGAATTTTATTTAAAAGGCTTGTTTTAAGGATTCTACTTCTTACCGGTAAAAAACCTGAGGAATTTTTGGTTTTGAATCTACAGATAAGAAATGCATATTTGTATATAGGGTAATATAAGCAACCCTCAAATTACAAAACTTAATCCGTGACGCGAAACTGAACCCGACCTTATCCAGGCGTCACTGGCTCTGAACTGTGTAGCTGAGAAATCTTAAAGTTTTATTCTCACAGCGAAGTACTGTTACGATACACTCTTTCTAACTTTCAAATTCTGAGTTACACAGTTTGAAAGGAGGGACGCCTGGTCAAGATGACATTCGATTAAGCCATCGCATGGAAAAAAAAGCTAGTCCACCGATCGGAGTCGAACCCAGCACCTATCTTATAACCGGGAGCGAGCGCTTTACCGTTTTTTAATAGACTCTGCCTAATGTCTCAAATTTTACAGCAACTTCTCTGGATGCTGATTTGCTGTCTCGCCATCTCAGGATGGTCCGCCCTCATCATGGTCCCCATCTTCATCCTTTTAAAAAAGGTCCCTCTTTCCTCGCTTTTCTTAACTTGATATTTCAAAGAGCCCCGCAATGGCCCTGTCGGTCAAGCACCAAACTATCACAGTCTTAAGCCGTGTGCTCGGTTGCCATGCTGACCAGCAAAAAAGCGGTTGTTTCTTCAACTCCACTGATGGGCATAGTTGAACTAGTAGCAGCATTTGGTTACCTGGATAACCGTACAGTCCCAACCATATTCTCCATTCCGGTGTCTCTGCGGTGAAGGTTTTCATTCAATATTCATCCGAAACTTTTTGTAGTTGATCTTTGTTGAAGATAATGAATTATGATGATTCAGGTCTAAGGCCATTGGTTAGGAAGCGAATAGTTGAATGAACGAAATATTGAAGAGCTGGCAAATGATTGTGCGTCTTTCCAGATTGGGAAGCTTCGAGTGCCCGAAGAAGTCGAAGTGAATGGACTCGACATCTTCAAGCATGGTGAGGCAGCATATCCTCTACATGCTTATGGACACGGATGGGACGAGTTTGAACACGTCAAGCTGGCACATAAAAAGAGCGTCTCTAACCCAGAAAGTTCGTTTCAGAAGAATTGCTTTTGTTGTTTGTTTTTTGAAGGTTCAAATTCATTATACAATCCTCGTTCTTCTCCTCTTTGTATCTCCCTTTCTCTCTCTCTCTCTCTCTCTCTCTCTCTCTCTCTCTCTCTCTCTCTCTCTCTCTCTCTCTCTCTCTCTCTCTCTCTCTCTCTCTCTCTCTCTCTCTCTCTCTCTCTCTCTCTCTCTCTCTCTCTCTCTCTCTCGAAAGTTCTAATATTCAAAAAATCAATCCATTGTAATAAGTTCTTATTCAAAAACATTTGAGAAAAATTCCAATTCGTGAAGAGACTTCATAACGAAAGACGAACATGAAAAGGAAGAATGCCCAAGAAAAATCACAGTATAATAGCTTTTGAGTAGAGAACTGAATGATCGTGAACGGTCTGACAACAAGTAGTCGATTAAAATTGAATTCATAGTTTTTCTTCTGCTTTGAAGAACGGGACAGACTCGAAGAGCCATCACAAGCAATTATCTTTTCGCATTCAGTGTTAGTGTTAGAAGCAAAAAAAAGCAACGTGGCATGATGTATCACAGAAATTACATGTTCACATGCTCGGGAGATTATGGGTGCTTTATAGACTTTTTTAAAATAGAAACTCTAAAGGTTCAAGTCGTAAACGAGTTTTCTCGAAAATGCGACGCTTTGCGGGAAAAAACACTTAAGTCGTAGGGAAGTAAATGCCTGTTACAACATGCAATGATCTCTTTTCTGGTTGTTCAATTTTTCTCCGTCAATCTTTACTTGACATCAGTGCGATGGTTTTTGTAGATTAAACGGTAATAAAATTCTAAGTGAGAGTGCAAAGCATTTAATTTGAGGTAGAGGGTATTTCTATGTATTCAGACTCAAACTATAGCCAAAAACTTCTTAATAGGTAAATTAACAAATGAGTTACAAATTTTGAAGGCAATGACGCTTTGTTGATATAAATTTGATAACGCGCTTGCATTCTCGGTTAATCAAAAAGGGTTGGCTTGCTTAAACCGAAGTATCAAACCCAGCTATCTCTTATCAGTGTGGTTGTTTAACCAATTTGTTCGAGTCATGGATTCAAGTCAAATTGTGATAAATTTAACATTACTTCTCAAGTAATTGGTAATTTTGAAGAGGCAAAAAATTATGATAAAGGTTTCTGTTTCCATTTCAGCTTGGTTAAGTGCGCCAAACCTAAACTAGACAAGTTGTTACCGCAAATGATTTGAAAATAAAATTTGAATGCGGAATTCTAAAGTCAGAAATTTTTTCTAAATAAGGTTCTTGTAGGTCAGAAAACTAGATTTTTCAAACTGAGTGAGATTTATCAGAAGGAAATTATGAATTCTCAACATTATCACAATTTAAAAATGACCAGGAGTCGATCGATATACATACATACATAGCAGTCTCCTTTTGTGATCGGAATCTCTCATTCACAAAACACATTCGACGAAATGAGGTCGAACTTAGCCCTCATTCTCTTACCAAGAAGGACGGAAAACTCATTGTTTATCCAAGCGATAGTCCTGCTTAAACTAAAGTCACGAATGTTGGGTAAACGAATGTGATAACGCGCTTGCTTCCAAGGGGATAAAGAGAGAAGTTTGAAATCGAATCCCTTCCGTGGACTAACTGTTGCCCTTGGGATAGTTTGATCATAATTCTCCTTAATGAGATATGATTGTTTTCGAAATGTGTTTTTTTCGAAACAAAACAAAAATCCCAGTCCTCAGCCGCAAAAAAACTGGTGAATTTATTTCAGTAACTGTTTGCTTTCAGTCTCTCTCGAGCAATTGGCAGCTGTTTACGTGGAGACGTCGGACTCGGCCGTGCTTCCGAAGAGAAGTGTCTACGGAAATCCCCAGTTCTTCGAGCACCCCGAACACCACAGAAAAGCTAAAAAGAACAAAATCTACGACAAAAACCGAAAAATTATCTCTTAGACTCTCTTTTTTACCTTCGTATTTTCGAGTTCTTTGAAAGAGCAAGTCAAACTTGTCTCTCTACCTAAAAAATTTTTTTAGGTATAATTTTATTCTCATTTCCAGTTTGTGATCACATAGATCGTTTTATTCGTTTTGTTCTAATTACGAACTTTAGCTTTCAAAACTTGTTTTTTTCACAGCAATCTATCGCTCAGCTTTCTTTTCAAATATTTTTCTCTAGGTCGGACTAATTTTTTATAATTATCATCTCCTTTGATTTGTTTTTAATTGTTTAAAGAAACCTTTATCAAGAATCGCCTATGGTAATCGATAAATTACTTATTTCGAGTTTCCATATGTTTGTAAAGATTTAGTTTATGAGCTATATTGTTCAGAAAGTTTCATCTTTTTCCGTACAAAAAAGACGCGTAGAAAGCACGCAGAAACTCGTGCGAATTTTGGGCATCAATGGGATTCGAACTTACATCTTCACTATGGTTGAGTATTCCACGCACACAGTCTCTTGCCCTTTCCCAGACCCTTTGATATTTAGCTTCAGTTCAATTTCTGTAATTTAGTTGTTGTTAAATTGTTATACAAACTTTTTTTCAACAAAAAAACATTCCTAACTCGGAATTCTTAGTTGACGCTGTTTGAAAAAAAAACAACAACATCTGCTCAATTCTAAGTGGATGTTCTTCGGAGAATTTTCCTGCACCATCCAGTTATGTGAACTGAAGAATGATCAGAAGAAAAAGGAAAACAATTCTCAAAAAGGAGTAAAAGATAGATTGTGCTTGAAAAAAAAACTGAAATTTATGTATGAATGGAGTCAATCTTAAAATTTCAAGTCACACAGTGACGCCTGGTTAAGATTTTATTGAACTATTGAACAGAAAAGAGGTAGTTCACCGGCCGGCATTGAACCCTGCCATCTCACATATAAAGGTAGTTCGAGCGCGTTACAAACCGATTATAAGTGTAGTACATACATATCAATCAATCAATCAATTTTTATTCCTTGAGCATACATGAGTATGGTACATGGATTTGTGTAATTCACAGGTCTAAGATAAAAATAGCTCAAAAACCATGCAAGCTAGAATTCGAGATGAGAGTCTCCCGAGGAAGCACTAGTAGTGCATTTTTGAAAGCGAGGGAGAACGGCAACAATGCAACTCGAGCTGGAAGCAAGTTCCATAAATTGATACAACGTATGACACAAGTCAAACTGTTCACTAAAGCCAACTGGCTGTATATTGAAAGTGAACTAGTCTTTCATGATTGGACTTTAATGCTTTCTTTGATGAGTGTTGAGTCTGCAAACAATTATCTTGTTTCTTTCATAGGCTCGCTTATTGAGAGCTACGTTCCCTTGGTAGATCGTAAAGACCCATCATTTCGCTACCCAAAGGTTCTTCGTGAAATGTACTCTAAGCTGCAACGTATCTCTAAGAAATCCCCTTATTCTCATTTTTGTATAAGGAAATCTGCTGAATTCGATAAGATGTTGCATAGCTTTGAATATGATCAGGAAGCTAAACTTATACTGCGAGGAAATCATAAGTCCTTTTTCGCTGCCTGTAGAAATCGTTTAAGTATGAATGTCAACCTAGCCATTCCTACTCTGTTAGATAATCAGAGGCAAGAGATAATATTGTCATCGGATAAGGCGAATGCCTTTTCTGAATACTTCGCTTCCGTGTTTTCCGAACCTATCCATCCATGGTCCATTAAGAAATCCATCCTGCACTAGAGTAATTGAGAGGATGAGTGTTGATTGTATTACTGAGGAAATGGTTTTGAAAGCCCTTTCATCTCTTTCAGCCAAATGCAATACCTCTCCCGACGGGATACCAAACATCCTTTTGAAGAAATGTAGATTCGCTCTTGTGAAACCTTTATGCATTTTATTCAATAACAGTCTGCTTTCTGGCTCAGTGCCTTCTATTTGGAAGCGATCAATTGTTAAACCAGTACACAAATCTGGTTCTCGCAATCTGTTAAATAATTACAGACCTATATCGTTATGTTGCACGTTATCCAAGATTATGGAAAAAATCGTTTTCGCCTTAGTTTATTCGTATTTAGAAGAATCAAAGCTATTGTCTCCATATCAAGCAGGTTTTAGAGCGAGAAAGTCTACCGTAACATTTTTGGTAGAATCTCATTCTTTTGTTGTTGATTCTTTGGCTCAAGGGTTTTCAGTTGATGTTATTTTCCTCGATATTCGTAAAGCGTTCGATACTGTAGATCATAGGCTGCTTTTATATCAGGTTCATTCGTTCGGTATCTCCTCTAATATTGTCAATTGGCTTAGTAGCTATTTAAGTAATCGAACTCAATCAGTCTTAATCGATAATGTGCTATCTCAGCCCATGCCTGTTATTTCAGGTGTGCCTCAAGGCTCTTTCCTTGGTCCTTTACTATTCCTTATGTATATTGATTCAGTGAAGGAAGCGATACCTCCTAACCTTCGATTCGGTTTGTATGCAGACGATATAAAAATTATGGGTCGTGTTCCCTCTTCTAGCCATGATATCCAAGTCGCTCTTGATCTTGTTACCGCTTGGTGTTCGGAATGGAACTTGTCTTTGTCGACATCTAAATGCAGTGTTTTGCATTTAGGACCCCAAAATCCTTCTGTTGTATACCGTATAAATGGTCTCCCCTTAACTGTTGACGAGATAGCTAAAGATCTTGGTGTCACTATTTCCGATGAATTCTCGTACAAACACCATATTGTCGATAAGTGTAAGAGAGCTTCCGCCGTTGTCAACATGTTATTTAAAGCCTTTAAATCCCCTTCCATTTCTCTGTTGACATCTGCTTTTAAAATCTATGTCCGACCCATTATCGAATACGCAAGTGAGTTGTGGAATCCATCTTCCTCGGGCCTTGTTAAGTTGGTTGAGAAAGTCCAACGCTCTTTCACGAGGAGAGTACTAGGAAGAGTCCGTCACCCTAAGCTTCCGTATTCCCAGAGGCTTTCAATGCTAGGCCTTCAGAGCCTCGAGTACCGTCGTGCTATCTCTGATCTACTTTTTATTCATAAACGTTTACATAACAGCTTAGACATAGACACTGATCATTTATACGAAATCTCGGCTGTTCAGCGTTTCACTCGGCATTCGCATCCTCTAAGACTTATTCCTCCTCACCGCATCAATAAGACCTCTTTATCGACATGTGTTTCCCGTCAAATGTCTGTTTGGAACTCTCTTCCATTTGATGTTATCAACGAAGCTAGTAGCCTCAAATTTAGAAAGCAACTTCTTTCGTTGCCTGTGAATGTGATTGTGCCAGTTAGTCTTGTTTCTGATACTTAATTAAGACTTGTTATTTTTCATCATTATCACAGCCCCCTTTTTTTTCCCTTTACACACCGCCACTAAGCTTTATGTGTAATGTAGTCCATGCATACCTCTGTTTATATGTACATATGTAATTTGCTTTTGTCTTAATTACCTACATGCTTGGAATAAATAATGAATGAATAATGAATGAAGTGCTCTGTGAGTCGTTAAACTTGAAAGGTATGACGATTCTCAAGAGATGTGAGTTACGTTTATTGTAGGGAGTGGGGAGGACTTCGAGTAGATTAACACTATCCATGTAAACTTTATCGTGGAGAGTCTTGTGAACAATAAAAACATCAGCGATTCGGCGGCGATATTTAAGGGTTGAGAGGAATAGGGTCTCCAATCGAGCAAGGTAGTCGGCAGCGTGTAGTCCGGCGCGAATGAAGACTCTTGTGAAAGCTCTCTGGAGTTTCTCGAGGTCATTGATCTTGCCGATGGCTGCTGGAGACTATATTTCGCTGCCGTATTCGAGGAGAGGGATAATGTAGGCTTTGTAGGCACATAAACCGCCATACATGAAGTTCGAAGAGAACGAAAAATCACATTCATCGCTCTAGTAGCTTTCAAAACAGTGACGTCAATGTGATTAGTGAAAGAGGAAACTCAATCAAAAAGTATTATGAGGTCCTTTATTTTATTTATTCAGATACATTTTTGAAACAAAAATGCGACAACACTCGGAACATGGTGAACACATGATAAATTCTCTACAGGTTAGGTAACTGCAGATTGAGTAGTTCTAATACATCGAGAGAACTCAATCTTGCTTTCAGAGCAAGTACTGGTTAGTATAGCTTCTCTGCCCCCTCGGGTACCATTTTGACGGTCCGTTCTGAACACTTAATAAGGAAGACCATCACAAAGGAGAGCATCAGGTTCAGCTGAGGATAGCCAGGTTTCACAGATGAAGACTGGAGCGCAGGAGATGGTGGCGATCAAATAACTTATTCTTGATTGTTCGGGCGTTGAAAGAAAAGCATTCGAGCTCTTTTGATTTCCCACGCATCTTGTCCTATTTCGTGTTAGTTTTCTTCTTTCGATTCGTCAACTTCAGTATCCGTGTGCTGCTTCATAGAACGGGCGGCGATGTTGACACGGAGATAGAAGCCGCTGTTGCTGAACCTGAGGTCCTTGAAAAAAGAACTAGGGCATGGCTGCAGGGAAGAAGAAATGGCAGAAGCATCGAATGAAGCCCGGACCAGAACGCGCTTCCTAGTGATGCTTCGGAAAACCGATGATTTCTCTGACTGATTGGTTTCCAGTGGGTCGCTGGGCTGAGTTGTAGAGATTTAGGCGATGGAGAATGAGAAGAAAGAACAGAGTGAACTGGGCGAGGTATGAGTGAAAGGCGAGGACGAGCAGGGGATGGAATGTTTTGGGTTGAAGTGGATTTGTTGTTGACGTTAGACAGAACTGTTGCTGGGGGGTAGAGGAGGACGTTGTGGTGAAGAAGACACATCTTTCTGTGCTCCAGCAAGGGCTTGACGCAGATAACTTATTTGAGTTGATGGAGACATGAGAAGAAGGAACAGAGTGAACTGGGCGAGGTATGAGTTAAATCCGAGGACGAGCAGGGGTAGGAATGTTTTGGGTTGAAGTGGATTTGTTGTTGACGTTAGACAGAACTGTTGCTGGGGGTAGAGGAGGACGTTGTGGTGAAGAAGACACATCTTTCTGTGCTCCAGCAAGGGCTTGACGCAGATAACTTATTTGAGTTGATGGAGACATGAGAAGAAGGAACAGAGTGAACTGGGCGAGGTATGAGTGAAATCCGAGGACGAGCAGGGGTAGGAATGTTTTGGGTTGAAGTGGATTTGTTGTTGACGTTAGACATAACTGTTGCTGGGGGTAGAGGAGGACGTTGTGGTGAAGAAGACACATCTTTCTGTGCTCCAGCAAGGGCTTGACGCAGATAACTTATTTGAGGCGATGGAGACATGAGAAGAAGGAACAGAGTGAACTGGGCGAGGTATGAGTGGAATCCGAGGACGAGCAGGGGTAGGAATGTTTTGGGTTGAAGTGGATTTGTTGTTGACGTTAGACATAACTGTTGCTGGGGGTAGAGGAGGACGTTGTGGTGAAGAAGACACATCTTTCTGTGCTCCAGCAAGGGCTTGACGCAGATAACTTATTTGAGTTGATGGAGACATGAGAAGAAGGAACAGAGTGAACTGGGCGAGGTATGAGTGAAATCCGAGGACGAGCAGGGGTAGGAATGTTTTGGGTTGAAGTGGATTTGTTGTTGACGTTAGACATAACTGTTGCTGGGGGTAGAGGAGGACGTTGTGGTGAAGAAGACACATCTTTCTGTGCTCCAGCAAGGGCTTGACGCAGATAACTTATTTGAGGCGATGGAGACATGAGAAGAAGGAACAGAGTGAACTGGGCGAGGTATGAGTGGAATCCGAGGACGAGCAGGGGTAGGAATGTTTTGGGTTGAAGTGGATTTGTTGTTGACGTTAGACATAACTGTTGCTGGGGGTAGAGGAGGACGATGTGGTGAAGAAGACACATCTTTCTGTGCTCCAGCAAGGGCTTGACGCAGATAACTTATTTGAGTTGATGGAGACATGAGAAGAAGGAACAGAGTGATTTGGGCGAGGTATGAGTGAAATCCGAGGACGAGCAGGGGTAGGAATGTTTTGGGTTGAAGTGGATTTGTTGTTGATGTTAGACAGAACTGTTGCTGGGGGGTAGAGGAGGACGTTGTGGGGAAGAAGACACATCTTTCTGTGCTCCAGCAAGGGCTTGACGCAGATAACTTATTTGAGTTGATGGAGACATGAGAAGAAGGAACAGAGTGATTTGGGCGAGGTATGAGTGAAATCCGAGGACGAGCAGGGGTAGGAATGTTTTGGGTTGAAGTGGATTTGTTGTTGACGTTAGACAGAACTGTTGCTGGGGGGTAGAGGAGGACGTTGTGGTGAAGAAGACACATCTTTCTGTGCTCCAGCAAGGGCTTGACGCAGATAACTTATTTGAGTTGATGGAGACATGAGAAGAAGGAACAGAGTGAACTGGGCGAGGTATGAGTGGAATCCGAGGACGAGCAGGGGTAGGAATGTTTTGGGTTGAAGTGGATTTGTTGTTGACGTTAGACAGAACTGTTGCTGGGGGGTAGAGGAGGACGTTGTGGTGAAGAAGACACATCTTTCTGTGCTCCAGCAAGGGCTTGACGCAGATAACTTATTTGAGTTGATGGAGACATGAGAAGAAGGAACAGAGTGAACTGGGCGAGGTATGAGTGGAATCCGAGGACGAGCAGGGGTAGGAATGTTTTGGGTTGAAGTGGATTTGTTGTTGACGTTAGACATAACTGTTGCTGGGGGTAGAGGAGGACGTTGTGGTGAAGAAGACACATCTTTCTGTGCTCCCCAGCAAGGGCTTGACGCAGATAACTTATTTGAGGCGATGGAGACATGAGAAGAAGGAACAGAGTGAACTGGGCGAGGTATGAGTGAAAGGCGAGGACGAGCAGGGGATGGAATGTTTTGGGTTGAAGTGGATTTGTTGTTGACGTTAGACAGAACTGTTGCTGGGGGGTAGAGGAGGACGTTGTGGTGAAGAAGACACATCTTTCTGTGCTCCAGCAAGGGCTTGACGCAGATAACTTATTTGAGGCGATGGAGACATGAGAAGAAGGAACAGAGTGAACTGGGCGAGGTATGAGTGGAATCCGAGGACGAGCAGGGGTAGGAATGTTTTGGGTTGAAGTGGATTTGTTGTTGACGTTAGACAGAACTGTTGCTGGGGGTAGAGGAGGACGTTGTGGTGAAGAAGACACATCTTTCTGTGCTCCCCAGCAAGGGCTTCACGCAGATAACTTATTTGAGGCGATGGAGACATGAGAAGAAGGAACAGAGTGAACTGGGCGAGGTATGAGTGAAAGGCGAGGACGAGCAGGGGATGGAATGTTTTGGGTTGAAGTGGATTTGTTGTTGACGTTAGACATAACTGTTGCTGGGGGTAGAGGAGGACGTTGTGGTGAAGAAGACACATCTTTCTGTGCTCCAGCAAGGGCTTGACGCAGATAACTTATTTGAGTTGATGGAGACATGAGAAGAAGGAACAGAGTGATTTGGGCGAGGTATGAGTGAAATCCGAGGACGAGCAGGGGTAGGAATGTTTTGGGTTGAAGTGGATTTGTTGTTGACGTTAGACAGAACTGTTGCTGTGGGGTAGAGGAGGACGTTGTGGTGAAGAAGACACATCTTTCTGTGCTCCAGCAAGGGCTTGACGCAGATAACTTATTTGAGTTGATGGAGACATGAGAAGAAGGAACAGAGTGAACTGGGCGAGGTATGAGTGAAATCCGAGGACGAGCAGGGGTAGGAATGTTTTGGGTTGAAGTGGATTTGTTGTTGACGTTAGACAGAACTGTTGCTGGGGGGTAGAGGAGGACGTTGTGGTGAAGAAGACACATCTTTCTGTGCTCCAGCAAGGGCTTGACGCAGATAACTTATTTGAGTTGATGGAGACATGAGAAGAAGGAACAGAGTGAACTGGGCGAGGTATGAGTGAAATCCGAGGACGAGCAGGGGTAGGAATGTTTTGGGTTGAAGTGGATTTGTTGTTGACGTTAGACAGAACTGTTGCTGGGGGGTAGAGGAGGACGTTGTGGTGAAGAAGACACATCTTTCTGTGCTCCAGCAAGGGCTTGACGCAGATAACTTATTTGAGTTGATGGAGACATGAGAAGAAGGAACAGAGTGAACTGGGCGAGGTATGAGTGAAATCCGAGGACGAGCAGGGGTAGGAATGTTTTGGGTTGAAGTGGATTTGTTGTTGACGTTAGACAGAACTGTTGCTGGGGGGTAGAGGAGGACGTTGTGGTGAAGAAGACACATCTTTCTGTGCTCCAGCAAGGGCTTGACGCAGATAACTTATTTGAGTTGATGGAGACATGAGAAGAAGGAACAGAGTGAACTGGGCGAGGTATGAGTGAAATCCGAGGACGAGCAGGGGTAGGAATGTTTTGGGTTGAAGTGGATTTGTTGTTGACGTTAGACAGAACTGTTGCTGGGGGGTAGAGGAGGACGTTGTGGTGAAGAAGACACATCTTTCTGTGCTCCAGCAAGGGCTTGACGTAGATAACTTATTTGAGTTGATGGAGACATGAGAAGAAGGAACAGAGTGAACTGGGCGAGGTATGAGTGAAATCCGAGGACGAGCAGGGGTAGGAATGTTTTGGGTTGAAGTGGATTTGTTGTTGACGTTAGACAGAACTGTTGCTGGGGGGTAGAGGAGGACGTTGTGGTGAAGAAGACACATCTTTCTGTGCTCCAGCAAGGGCTTGACGCAGATAACTTATTTGAGTTGATGGAGACATGAGAAGAAGGAACAGAGTGATTTGGGCGAGGTATGAGTGAAATCCGAGGACGAGCAGGAGTAGGAATGTTTTGGGTTGAAGTGGATTTGTTGTTGACGTTAGACAGAACTGTTGCTGGGGGGTAGAGGAGGACGTTGTGGTGAAGAAGACACATCTTTCTGTGCTCCAGCAAGGGCTTGACGCAGATAACTTATTTGAGGCGATGGAGACATGAGAAGAAGGAACAGAGTGAACTGGGCGAGGTATGA
Organism: Allodiplogaster pararmata; assembly: GCA_964056735.1. Lineage (NCBI taxonomy): Eukaryota > Metazoa > Nematoda > Chromadorea > Rhabditida > Diplogasteridae > Allodiplogaster > Allodiplogaster pararmata. The sequence goes on along the minus strand of OZ057409.1, from coordinate 4,205,590 downwards.
GTGAAAGGCGAGGACGAGCAGGGGATGGAATGTTTTGGGTTGAAGTGGATTTGTTGTTGACGTTAGACAGAACTGTTGCTGGGGGGTAGAGGAGGACGTTGTGGTGAAGAAGACACATCTTTCTGTGCTCCAGCAAGGGCTTGACGCAGATAACTTATTTGAGTTGATGGAGACATGAGAAGAAGGAACAGAGTGATTTGGGCGAGGTATGAGTGAAATCCGAGGACGAGCAGGGGTAGGAATGTTTTGGGTTGAAGTGGATTTGTTGTTGACGTTAGACAGAACTGTTGCTGGGGGGTAGAGGAGGACGTTGTGGTGAAGAAGACACATCTTTCTGTGCTCCAGCAAGGGCTTGACGCAGATAACTT
>OZ057409.1:4192370-4205022 GCA_964056735.1 Allodiplogaster pararmata | reverse complement strand
AGGCGAGATTGAAATCAGGGTTGCAAATTTTTCGTTTTCTCGGTTTTTTTCTCGATTTTTTACGAAAAAAATTTTTCGACTTAGTCGAAAAATTCGAAAAAAGTTTTTCGTTTTTTTCGACTTTTTTTTTGCTCAAAAAAAACTTTTTTCTACGTTTTTTCGACTTTTCCCCCCATTTTTTTCGATTTTTCCCTTCTATTTTTTGCTTTTTTTTTCTCGAGCAAGCCTGATTTAAACAACAACCAGACTCATTTTTATACACAAATGCAGAGCAAAACGAGAGTTCAAAAAATCCTCTTGAATACCGATAAAAATATTCTCATGACAGTATTTTCGACTTTGTTTCGGAAATAGACTTCAACCTAGCAGGTTATTCAGAGTTTATTATAGAACGTGCAGCCTATTTTTTTAAAAAAAAACAACAACATGTCTTTGTTCAAAGTGTTGTATGAGGCTTAAAATGTGCATTACATTGTGTGCGTGTGTAGCTCAGTGGGTTCTTTCGTATTCGACCGGAATGCGAAAGGTCGTGGGTTCGGTTCCCGTCACACCACACGATTTTTGCCCAAGTTTCTACGAACAATCCACTCCTCTGCTCGGTATACGTGTGTCGGGAACCGGGTGTGACAGGAACCGAACCCGCGACCTAGGGTCAGAGGTCTAGGCGCCTTTGTTTCTGCGAACTAGCTCATGCTCAGGTTATCTCCTTTTTTTTATCCTCTCTTCTCATCCCGGTTCGGCCCCCATGTAAATTAGAGTATTCCCTACTCCTCGTTGATCTCAAGCAACGGATTTTTATACCGAGCAGAGGAGCGGATTGTTCGTAGAAACTTGTGCAAAATCGTGTGGTGTCACGCGAACCAAACCCGCGACCTTTCGCATTCCGGGCGAATGCTCTTTCCACTGAGCTACCATGCACACATGACAATGCACATTTTAAGGCCCATCCAACAAAAGAAACATTGGATATTGCAATATTAAAAGAGCATAACTGCTATGCAAAAGGAAGTGTTTTAGTTTTTCGTTGTTTCAGTGATGTTTACGATAGAGTTAGTAAACGGAACTAGTTAGTAAACGGAACTAATTATGCGAAATAAGTGGCTCAACTTTCACTTCCGAGATGTCCGCTAGTAGCATAATGTGTATTCTACTGAGTGAGGTAAGGATAGCAGAACCGAGTGAGAGAAATCAAAGGAAGTGAAAAAGAAACCACAACCTTGGTTTGCATATAATATTGTAATCTCTTTTTGCGGAACAGAACAATCTGAAAAGCAAAAGAACAAAGCGCGTCAATTTGCATATGGGAAAACCCCTATTGAACTATAAATCCAGTTTTGTACAAAAACCAAGTTATGAAGTGAACATATACAAACCATGTTTCTACTGGAAAACTGAAGGGAAAAACTCATTAAAGGAATGCATAGGAATAGTGATTTCCAGAGAATTCATCTCGATGGGAGATTGGGGGAAAATTAATCAAATTTTCCCCAATCTCCCATCGAGATTTGTCAAGTGAATTTCAAGGATAGAGTAATTGGGCCAAGGAAAGATAAAACTAGAGCACAAATGGAAAATCTCAGTGTCAATGATAAATGCTCTTTCTTGTAACCCCTTTTGTATCAGTAATGGAGCGTTAGAATATCACTTTTCACTTTGCTAAGTGATTTTTTTTCTGCTATCTGATTTTTTTGAACGCTCCAATGTCTCACCACGAAAACATGAACTACGGTAAAAAGAAAGAACCTAAAATGTGTACAATTAGTGAGAGAAATATAACGTTCGAGACATGAGCAGCGATGTCTTTTTTTCTTGCAGCGAGAGAGTTCAAACGGGATATCGTTATGTTTCATTATGTTTTCGCGAATTCTAACGCTCCATTAGAATGCATGTGTTCTTTCTTTTTACCGAGTCCATGTTTTCGTGGTGAGACATTGGAGCGTTCAAAAAAATCAGATAGCAGAAAATCAGTTAGCAGAAAAAAAATCACTTAGCAAAGTGAAAAGTGATATTTTAACGCTCCATAACTAACCGATGAATCGGTTTGATAAGAAATTAATGATAGCCTGCCACGCGGTTCAATTAAATATTTATCGAAACACAACCCAATTAATCAACGAGAATATTCCACACCAACTAAGGCTAACTAAAAGAAATCAATTCTAATTAATAGGTAAAATGTGATACAGAAAACACCGAAAGAATCTAAGAAACACACAAACAAACTTGAACCGGAGCTGCAATGTGCGGCAAAGAGAGGAGACGAGGACCGGGACGGGAGGGTTGGCTAGGGCACGCCTTTACCTCAAATTTGGGTAATTAAACCTATGTTCAGTTTGAATAACAAAACAAAATAAAATAAAACAACTAAACAAGGATATAGCTTTAAGGAAGATACGGTATTACATGGCGTAAGCCATGTAATACCGTATCTTCAATAGTATGATGTACAAGCCCTTAAAACTATTTAAACTTAATATAGTTTGTAGTCTAAGGTAGCGTAGCTACATTGGGGGCAGCCAGAGGGGGGTAGGCATCGGATCGACTCAACCTTTCCTGATCACTCACCAGCCCTTTTCGCACGGAGGAGAGTAACGAGCGTCGGCCAGGGACGGGCAACCCTGAGCAGTGGGCTAAAGGTGCCCACTCGCACCAGCTTGTGACCAGGTCCAGAGAGTCTCACCGAGGAAGGGGAAAGCCATAACAATTAAGAGAAATTTCAGCAAATAGGAAGGCTTGAACATAGAATTATGCTAAATGAGCCAAGGCACAAGCTATCGATATTATAAATTCATGAACAGAGATGACAACAAAAAAACAACAGTTACATCGGAAGGCATCAAAAAGCACATGTTGACGAATTCATTCATGAGCGACTATCGCACACAATGTAATGGTGACGTCTATTGCAGAGTAGACAGGAAGGAGGTACACAGACGTGACGAGGCCCCGCAGAAAGAGTACACACCGGGCTATCGATGAGCCAGTTTTTCCTGGCTGTAGACGAATCGACGTAGTTGCAACCGAAAGTGAGATGGGAAGTGGACGAGCAGAACATGCACTTCGCGGGCCGTCGATGCTGCGGTAGCTGGCGTTGATGGTGGGCATCATTTCTACGGATGGGTGGAGATCGAGCTCTTTTCGTCCAGAGCTCGCTCTAAAAGCTTCCCTGTCGGAGAAGATCGGCCCTTCCTCTGCCATTAAATCCGCCCTCATCCTCATTAGAACGAACAGCATTCTGTCGCGATTCCCTCATTTTCTCCACCTGCCATTGCAATTTTCGTGTCGCCTCAGAAACAAGCTTCGACTGCCTTCTGAATTCCCCTGTCGCCTCTTCTAATGCCTCCAAGACTGGAGTTGCCATCTCCTTGAAAATTTCCTTGATTTCCTTGACAGCCTCTTCCGGGAGAACAAGGTTCCTTTCTTCCGTTGAGTCGTTCGTTTCCTGTACACCGCGAGTTTGACTCATTCTGAAATAAAAATGATGTTGAAAAGCGAAAAATTCCATAAGTGAACGAGGCCACGGAGTGAGGCTGGGGGCGCAGCAATATTACACCCGCATTAGCTCTCGCACTGCTCGTTGTTTATGTCGTAGTTTTAGAGTGAGTTCGTAAACGAAACAATGAGCTCACACTCTCCTGTGTGGCCTATTAATTTCTTCTGTGGTATTAACACTGAGAAAAACAAAAGGGTATGTCAGAGAAAACGAGCTAGGTTACCGGTCCACGACCTAGTTAAACTAGAGATTGAACGTGCAGGTGGTTTTTTCTACTAACAATATGTAAGCTTACACTTAGTAGGCACGTGACAGCTTACGATTTTTTTCTAAGGTAGAACTAACAGATAGAATTAGAGTGTAGCTGGCGTATTACTGAAGTCAGTTCGAACATAAAAGGCCTCGTTGAAAACAGAATTCTTCATCGCGAATTGATGAACAGGCCAAAATAATCAAAAACAGGGGACATTACTGAGCTTTGACGTTTTCGTAGAAAGTAGTTAAATCAAATATCTAGAATAGGTTGAACCAGTTTTGGCAGATACGCCTGAAAAATATCTCGAAAAAACAGCTGAATCTTGCGTCAGCGAAATTCACTTTGCTCGCAGTTGAAAGATGAGAAATATCTCGAGGGGCTACATCAAGAGTGAGAGAATGCATTGATAATGAAGCATCATTTATTTGGGTAATTTCATTAATGTAACTCGGCTTTACTCGTAAGAACTAATCCGATTCATTAGAAACGAAGATCATTCGTAGACTTGATGGAATTAAAACAAGAAAAAATAACAAAAGCTTGTTCACGATTAATGGCATTCACTCGCACAAAAACAAACGCGGCTTGAAAATCGAGCTCAAACTCGTCATTTTAATCCCTCAGACCAAGGTTAATTTTGAGGTAGTACTGTCTGGCATCGTCTTCAAGTAGTAAAAAGCGGGTTAATTTTGTTACGAAGATACGAGGGTAGTGTCGTTCTTGCGTACGCTAGGTCACTTGCGACATTTCTCCAACTCATCTTCGCTTCTTGTCTCACAACCTTACTGCATTCAATAATTGAGTATAAAATTTGAGCTTCTTGAGTTGAAGAAAATAGCTCTTTATCTTTCTAGCGTGTATTCGTTCCGAAGAAAAGAAACTTCAAATTTTTGAATTTTGAAATTATTAAGTGCACATTGAAAAAGTGCGGCAGTTTGAAGAAGTGTTACTGGTCAGTGTGATAGTCTGAAACGAAAAAGAGGCCTTATACGAATACGTAATTTTTTATATTACAAAAAAGGTATCGGGAATATAGAATATATTGGAAAAAATATAGTTAGTTCTGAGATGCCCAAGGAATGTCTCTCTCACCTTTTAAATGACTAGAATAAATCGACGGTGTTCTTCATAAAAAAAAATTTTTTGCGCTTTCGTTCTCAAAAACGCGTCTGCGTGTAGATAAGTTCTGTTCCCGTGAACTCGCTCGGTTTTTCAAGACGGAAGAATTGAGAAAAAAATGGTACTCGTCCACCCTTATAAGCTTATGTGTCATATCGGACACTGAGCGCTCTGTCGAAATTAGGTGCGTAATTTACGAATAGAAGTACATTAAAAATAAAATTAATAAACGTTTTGAACAGTTTCTACGTTTATCAAAGAAGAAGCGAAATGCGAGCTGTAATCCAACGAGTTCTGAATGCATCTGTTGTCGTAGATTCTGAGACAGTTAGTTCTCTTTGTTTATCAATCAACTTGAAACCTTTCAAAAGAAAGCATAAGCTTTGAGGGCACAATGTTACTTAGGGTGGGCCGCACTGTACTTGGGGGGAGGGCTTTTTTAATTTTTTTTTTTACAAGTTTAGTAATTTATTTGAGAGAAAAAAATTAAGAATATCAAAAATTTTCTTATGCATAATAATATTAAAAATTTTCTTATGCCTCGTTAGCGTAACCTTTGCCTAAGCCTAAAGTGAAATAAAACAATGCATAATAGCTGAAAACATCTAAGTCAATTTCCTCAATTAGACTGGATAAAACAAAAATATTACGGCTAGTTGTTCTATACGGCCTCGTTAGCATACATTTTACGTAAGCCTAAGCGAAGAAATAAGTGAAAAAAAGACCTGCCCCCCCAAGTAAAGTGCGCCCCCCCCGAGTGACACAATGCAAACTTTGAGTTTTCTTTTTTTTTAAACAAAAGAAAACAGGCATAGGAATACTGTTTTGCCATGTTTTCGATAAAGCTAAAAGCAGAAATGGTATTTTTTCATCAATAATACCTAAGTATTGAGTTAATGGTGTGGAACAGTGAAAATTTCAAACCGCTCAAATAAAATGTCAATTCCATGAAGCGCTTCAAAACTCCACTTAGTCAGGTCAGCTCAATCAGCCGTGGAGTTTGCGTTTTGGTTGGCATCGGTCGAGAAGATGGGGCTGAGGATGTCGAGTATATCACACGGAAGGTGCTGAACATGCGTATCTTCCAATCAGAAGATGGAAAGAAGTGGGACAAATCAGTCAAGGTTCGTTCAGGATTTCACTTCGAAACTTTAAATTTCTCTTTCTGCACAAGTTTTTCAAGAAGAGCGAAATTAGCAGCTCAGGCTCTATAAACTATGTGTCGAATGATTTTATGGAGACATTTTTTTTGTGATTGCCTCAGGACATGGGATTAGAGGTTTTGTGCGTGAGCCAGTTCACGCTCTACGGCTATCTCAAGGGCAATACTTTGGACTTTCATACCTCGATGTCTCCAGGCCAGGTTGGTCATATATGTATGTATAGAAAAGGGTTCAAATGGTGACACCTTGGTTACGCGGGTCTCTTATTTAAACTTCGGGAGACTTATTCATATTATGTTAATTCAAAATAAAGAACCCTACGTGAAACTATTCATTTTCAGAAGAAATTTTATTAATGTCGAAGGCGGGTTTCTGTTTTTTACGTAAAATCTTCTGCATCCGATTAAACTCTTTACTTTCATCGCAAGCACCAAAAACAACTTATATTCGAGGAAGATTTAGTTTTGGGGCCTTTTTTGTTGCACTACCGGGTGATCTCTATTCCCCGATAGTTTAACTGGTCAGGGGCTCAGACTATCGGTTAGAGAAAGGGAGGTTGATACTGATTTGTGGAATAGCTGTTGTCTATTTGATAGTCTGATGTTATTCAATCTTGACCGAACATCACTTTTTTGAACTTTCTAGCTGGGGTATGTTCATTAGCATTCTACACGAGAGTATGACGTCGGTTAATACATTTTTTAACTTTATTTATTTATTTTATCTACATCATACGATGCAAAATCAACACATATTACAACTAAAATTCGAGCACAAACATTGAATAAGAATACATATGAGATCATCAGCACTCAAGTAAGCGAAACACCTCTCCTATATTATTCCATCGACATCCTACAATGCAAGATTATGGTGAGAAACACCATACATATGTACATAAAAAATGATACATAAAAAGTATGGCTAGAAGTAAGGAAAATTTCTAAATGCTTCTGATTATTTGCCCATTCACTGACCACATTCTCGTTACGGAGACGACTTATGAACTGCTCTACTGTTCCTGAATTTAATATTTTACTCGAGATTCCGTAAAACATTCTTGAAACCCGTAAACCGAAAAAATTGAATCTAGGAGTGGAAGAAGTACATTCAATTGCAATACCATTAATTTTTGTACGAGTGGGGGAGGTGCGCTGGAAAATGCGTGATTTTTCAATAATAGACTTATCATTGAAGATCTTCCAACCCATTTTAAGGTCTGCAATCACACTTCTTTCAGCTAAAGTACTCAGGCCAACTAGATTCAGACGATCTCTATAATTGATTTTTACTGATTTTTATTGAAATTTAGTCTATACTGAGGATCCTCGGTTTTCAAGGCCGTTAGTTATTTACTATTGACTTTTAAGGCAGTTATTTACTATTTGTTTACAAAGTTTGTGATTGATTTAGAAGTGAACCGAATATTTCTACGAGGACTTTCGTGAAAAAGTTTCCGTGAAAATTATAAAAGCAGTGATGAATTAGAAGTATATTTCTAAACTTTATAAACTTCGTAAACCTTCGTGAAAATATTAGAATTGGTCCCAGAACACAGGTCTCAAATTTGAGGAAATTCGGTGTTTGTATCAGTGCGCCGAACAGTTCTTTAGTTTTAAAGAAGAACGCTTACAATAACCTTTTTCTTTTTACCTCGAAAAAATCAACCTTATTGATTTTATTTGAACTATTTCGAAATTCTAAAACTATTGAAACAAATTTAAAAATTGCATGCTCTTCATCAATTCAACTTACCGAAATTCCCTTACTCTTCGAACTTTCCGGAAATTTTCAGTTCTTAAAAAATAATCGTTCGAATTTGCAGGCGGAAACGATGTATGAAGAATTTCTCAAAAAGATGAAAAGTTCGTATCAAGCAGAGAAAGTGAAGGTATGTGGGAGATATTGATACACTTCACTACACCAAAATTATTTGTAAACAAACAAGCATGAATAGTTTTAAAGCAAAGGAGCGGTTAATGGAAGAAGATGGGATTGACTTCTGGAGATTCCCAATGGGCTCAAATTATAGCTTCCTCGAACTACAGATAATTCGAGAATCCCGCCTTTGCTAATCTCTATCTAGCCTTTGAGCCCCTCATATACAATAAAATAGCACTGTGTCCTTGTTGGTATTGTTGGTAACTCTCCCCTACACTCCCGCTCAAAGATAGAGAAACAGTTGTGCTAGATTCCGCCCTCGTGGATAGTTTTCGTCCATGTGATACTTTGATCGTAATTGGTGTTTTTCTCTTCAGGATGGCAAGTTCGGAGCCATGATGGCCTTGAATTTGACAAACGATGGCCCGGTGACTATTTGCCTGGACAGCAAGCAGAGAACCTGATAGGCACTTGAGGGGGCCGCTTTTCATAAAGAGAATCTCAGTTTTTCTCCTTCTGATTTTGGAACCTGGCGTTTTGAGAGTTTCTAAGGATTATGCAAATTTATTGTTAATTGGGTTTCCCAACAGTTAATACGGGTTTTTAAAAAATATAGATTTAATTTCCTAGAGTTCATTTGTGCTCATGTTATCGAGGAAGAAAAAGTAAACATATACTTTTAAAAATATTTGATGATCTAGATTGAGTGTCTAAAGGAAGTTCTGATTACTAATAACGATGAAAAAGTTTTCTGGAATCGGTTATCCCAGCAAAAAATCTTCAAGTACAATTCGTCAAGTTTGACGAGTGGGTAGTGTTCGTTTCAACTAAGTTTCGAGATTTTAATCAAATGTTCAGTAGTGCTTCTAGTTCCGAAAGAAGTTGGAGCAATGAGAAAGGACCCCTCTCAAAGCAGCTTTCTTTTATAATTTTTTGAAATTTTTTACTTGTGTTAGTTGAGTACTGGTATTGATGAATTTTTTGTTATCTTAGGTCACCTATAAGTATTATTGAACATCTTTCAAAAAAGTAAAAGTGTTGAAATCATCTCTGTCTAAGAGAATTCGGTAGAAAACAGGCGTTAAATGAGGCCGGTCTAAGTCATATTTGTACGCGCCGAGCGAGTGGAAAAAGGAATGGTGAAAGGCAAAAATAGTGAAAAGAAAAGTAGAGAAAAATTGAAACAGAACGGAAGAAGAAGAGAATGTAGATCATTGTCGGCGCGAACATGTATGCGCCAACATAGCTGGTCCGGTAACAATTTAACCCCTGGTGGAGAATGACTATCAAAATATGTCCCAAAAAATAGAACGAAATTATAAAAGATTTTTATACTGGAACGCTCTTCTGTAAAATCGATAGTTCTTTTAGTACTGCAGTTGTGTATCATTCTTCATGAGAAGTTTAGAACATGTCGCTTTGAAAAAAATCGGAAATATTCTTGAATAAATCTTCAAATTCTAATTTACACAGTTTAAAGGCGGTGACGCCTAGTTAAGACGACAAATATAATGATCAAGTGTTCTCGAAGAAGTACGAAAAATTCAGAACACTATATAGCTTCACCTTCGGAAAGAAAATTGCCAATTTTTTCAGTTAAATGACGAATTGAACACTGGTACTGGACGACTCAAAGATTTTGTTAATTAGAAACTTAATAGATAGTTTTGTGGTTTATCCGTTAAATTTTCATTGTTAAACTCACTCGTTCCCTTATCGGTATTGAGTTTATCTCTAACTCGACCCTTATCGGTATTGAGTTTATCTCTAACTCGACCCTTATCGGTATTGAGTTTATCTCAAACTCGACCCTTATCGGTATTGAGTTTATCTCTAACTCGACCCTTATCGGTATTGAGTTTATCTCTAACTCGACCCTTATCGGTATTGAGTTTATCTCTAACTCGACCCTTATCGGTATTGAGTTTATCTCTAACTCGACCATTTTAGGGAGATAAGTAAGATATTCAACGTTCCATGTAAAAAAGTTCTTTGAGAATAAAAATCTACTGTTGAAACTTTCAAGTCTCTTTCCAGTCAATAAACACGGTTGGGATTATAAATTTATCCAAAGAGAAAAAAACTCGTTGAATAATAATGATAATCTTATGTCAGTTTGTTCCCGCCTTGCGGTACGTCGTTTCGTGAGAGTCGAGAAATACCTACCCAGGTAGAATCAGTGGCAACCTGCTAGGTCACTGCTTGTGTGTGTAGCAGCATTCGGTAGAGTCAGATTCGTGTGGGCACTACCAACATTTCTTAACACCTTGGGTTGGGGTAAATCTGTCTGGGGTGGGAGTCGAACTTGACACCTTTGGCACTATAGTCGCGCACACTTTGGCACTATAGTCGTGCACACTAGCCTCGCTTGTATTCGAAAAAAATTCATTGATTATGATTAACTTTGAACTTAGAAAATATAGGTTCTTTGAAACAAAAAGAAAAATTATTATTTAAAAAAACACATTCGAAAAGGGACATAAATCAATTTTGTAATACGATCAAGGAAGTTGTTCACCAGAATCACTTTGAATGTTGTTTTTGATGTAGATGTTTGCCAACGCCTTCAAAGAACAATGTATGGGCATTTTCTCTCACTTATCTGTCTATCTCTCTATCTCTCTCTCTCTCTCACCCTCTCTCCTTCTCCCCTATCTCTCTTCTCTCTCTCTCTCTCAACTTCACTTCCATAACATTTGAAAGAGCTATGAATATCAGTAGATGTTCTCATCAATCGAGAGGGATCCTTTTAGTCCTGTGCCCGGTACAAATAAAGAGAAGTGCGACGTCGTGTGGTCCGGGAAAATCGATTCTTGAGTGCATGAAATGAAGTTGCAATACGTCTATGGTAGTGTGTGGATAAATTTTTTGGCAAAGACGAGATAAACGAGACGGTTCAGTCCAATCTCAAATTGCAACTCTACAATTATTCATTAATGCTTCTTAATTCATGTGAATGGAAATTTACGATTTTTCAAGTAAACATGGTGGCCCATATTACCTGTTACCAAGATTTTTACTGGATAGCTTGTTTACCAAAAGAGCAATCAAATTTATTTTGTAACATTTATTGGGTCAATAAGATAAAATAAACGGGGTGAAGTTTCATTCAACTGGCGCGATCTACATCGTGAAGCCTTTAAGGAAATGCATCTATCACTGGACATAGGTAGCTGACGTCGATATTGTCCCACTCCTTCAGCAAGGCCTGCTCTAGCGACTCCAATTTCTTGTGAGGACGTTTATTACGCATTTATTGTTCCATTTCAAAATATTTGAAAATGAAAAAAATAAGCTGATTGAAAGGAAAAAACACGTGTCTCTGAAATAATCCATTGAAAAAATTACATATAAAAACCTCTTCTGTTATACCGACATTCCTCTCTAACGCAAGCTTCTAAGGAGCAATTTCTGAAGCTCTCGAGATCTCAACTCACTTTAAGTCGAAAATACTTTATTCGAACTGAACAACAAAAAAGCGAATTTGTTTTCAGAACAAAAAGTACTAAGAAACCCGTTCAAACTGAAGAAGTACTCGATAGTCAAATTAATTAGAGCTCTCTTCCTGAGATTCTCTCAATATTGAACCCCAATCTTCAAAGAAGTCATAAAAATCACTATTAAACACGTTTAAGCTCTCCCAAAACAGCTAAAACATTTTTGAGATGTTCTCAATTCGAGAGCGAGAAGAGCATCGAAATTCTAATTTTCTTTTTCAGCTCAAAAAAAATTTCCAGCTAAATTGAAATAAATTGAAACGGCTAATCAGCTCCTGTGATAAGCCAAAACTAAAAAAAAAGTTCGAAGAAAACAAATACAGTTAATAAGATGTTGTGCAAGCCAGCAAAATATGGATGAAACTGCAATAATAAATGAGAATCAAAAAACAAGCAATTCTCTTTGAAATAATTCTCATAATTTCTGAAACTCTTTGTTACGTATAATATTGACATACATAAGAGCCTTTTCCAATAAGTTATGGCAAAGGAACTGAAAAGCGATGATGATTTCCCAATCACTTAGCCAATTGTCATACATATTATAAATGTCAATTGTCATTGTCATACTTATGCAATTGCTAATACTTTTGCTCGATTGCACATAAACTTTTATCTGCAAACGAATAAGCGTTTACTCAATGAAGGAATGTCAAATTCAAAAATAAATAAAACGAAACCAGAGTACAACATTCTCACGAGTGATCAACAGAAAATCCAAGGAAAAAATTTTGTAGACGGTTGTGATCTGTTTTCTATGGTTATATTACGCATCGCAAGATTTGAATAAATCAATTTTTAATTTTATTATACAAAAATACACAAGCAAAGCAGAAAAAAAAGAAAATTTTTAGGAAATGGAACAGCAATCAATACGCATGAATCGAAGGGATTTCGATGCGTGTGGCTGATTCCGGGCGGAGCTTCGGTTGATTTCTCGGCAGATGGGAGGTTCCCGGCCAGCCGGGGCCGACCTGCCCGGTCGGATATCGAATGCTGACAAGTACCGTTGATAACACTTTATCCAGCTTGTTAGAGTCTTTTGTTATTGACACTGGCACTTGTTCTTTATACTTTATTCCTCTAACGAAAACACTTCACTCAACTTGCTTGAAGATTCTGCTCTTCGCGTTTCCATTCTCGATGATAGATAGCTCGTCGAGTGGGAGTAAACTTATTTTGTTTATGTTACAAAAAATTTCTTGTCATTATTGTATATTTCATCTCAATTTTTTTGTATGCA
>OZ057409.1:4154870-4189870 GCA_964056735.1 Allodiplogaster pararmata | reverse complement strand
GAGAGAGAGAGAGGGGAGGAGATAGTGAAAGAGAGAGACAGGAAGAATGAGAGAGAGAGAGAGAGAGAGAGAGAGAGAGAGAGAGAGAGAGAGAGAGAGAGAGAGAGAGAGGGAGGAGATAATGAAAGAGAGAGACAGGAAGAATGAGAGAGAGAGAGGGGAGGAGATAGTGAAAGAGAGAGACAGGAAGAATGAGAGAGAGAGAGAGAGAGAGAGAGAGAGAGAGAGAGAGAGGAGGAGATAGTGAAAGAGAGAGACAGGAAGAATGGGTGAGAGAGAGAGAGAGAGAGAGAGAGAGAGAGGGGAGGAGATAGTGAAAGAGAGAGACAGGAAGAATGAGAGAGAGAGAGAGAGAGAGAGAGAGAGAGAGAGAGAGAGAGGAAGAATGAGAGAGAGAGAGAGAGAGAGGGGAGGAGATAGTGAAAGAGAGAGACAGGAAGAATTAGAGAGAGAGAGAGGGGAGGAGATAGTGAAAGAGAGAGACAGGAAGAATTGAGAGAGAGAGAGAGAGAGAGAGAAAGCATAAGATCTTTTCCCTTCAAATTGAAGCGGATGGCTATCATTCGTTTTTTTTCCGACCACTGTTCATGTTCATATCCGAAACCTTCAATGAAAAACAAGCAGCGGAAATGTTATCAATCATCAACTAACTAGTAAATATCTGTGTCTTGCCAGTGGTGAGATGCGGTGTGGATAAAATCTAAATATTCTGGACGTTTCGCTTCATTAAAGCATCATCAGCGGTAGTGCATACCCTAATGAAAAATACTTATTTTTTTGTTTAGGGTTTACCGCTGATGATGATTTAATGAAGAGAAACGTCCGGAATATTTTAATTTGATCCACACCGCATCGCATCACTGGCTACACACAGATCTGTACTAATTGAACTTCTACTTCTTCACGATGTGCTTCACTCAGCACTCACAGTTCATCAACTAACTTTTGTTCTCCTAGGCACTTATTCAAGTTCATAGCTTCCGAGTAGGAGGGAGGCAGGCCAATTCTAATCTGGGATGACGGCAGAGAAGAGGCGCATGGAAGGCAGTGGAGCGGTCGGCTCACGCGGCCAGACTGCACCATGACTTTGTGCGGGAACTCGATCCTAGAAAAAAAAGACCACTTCTTGTTCGAGATGTGAAACTCTTCTATTCGTTTAATATTAGTTCGAAATGTGGCGACACCTGAAAAATATAATTCATTACCTCTGGTGCTCCGAGAAGTGAAACAGAATTTACCTAAAACATGGTCGAGATTATGAATGGAAGAAATCCATCGCATGTGCAAAAATCCATACAACATTGATGATTTGGTAACGCTCTACAAGCCCCGGTTAGGCAATGGAGGTTCGGTACCGGCTGAGTGCCATTTTTGCCCATGCGATGGATTTCTTTCATTCATACTTTCAACCCATCATCGCTTAAACGATTTACAAAGATCAAAAATTAAAAACGATCAAGATTAGAATCAATCATAACATTAGGGACGAAACAGGCATTGGCTTACATTCTGTAGGTTAAAATTTAAAATCTTTTCTGATTTTCTTCTTCACTTCTTCCACTAAATTACGCTTTATTATGCACCTTTCACAATGCTCTCACTTTATACGCATGTTTGGCTAAGGAAAAAGGTTATTTAGCTTCAAAATAAAACTATCACACAATAAAAAAGGTTCATCGGTAATGTAGTGTGGACGCGCTCGTTCTCGATATTCAGAAAAAAAGACTGGGTTCGATTTCACCTCAGCTTTTGCCCGAGCGAAAATCTAATCATATTATTATAGTTCTCGACCTACAAATTGTTCCCTCCGCTTGGTAAGGGAAAGTTGACAAAAAGGACGAGTTTTCTTTTTTCTCAAGTTTCTTCGCGTATCAATCAAAGAACAACTGAAATAACCGAGAAAAAAGGAAAAATTCATAGCAAAGGAGATTTTTTTAGGGCGCTTAGGAGCTCTTTGCTTCAATTTCCGAAAACTCTCTATACCCATTCCTCTCTATACCCATTCCTCTCTGTCTCCTTCTCTTTCGCGAGTGCTCTCTATACCCATTCCTCTCTGTCTCCTCTTTCGCGAGTGCTCTCTATACCCATTCCTCTCTGTCTCCTTCTCTTTCACGAGTGCCCCCTCCCTTAATTCCAGTAAGCTCAATAATACTTTCTTGTTACTCGCTGTTTTGGCTCATAGATACCAGAAGAGCACTTAAATGCATCTCGATCCAAAGTTCCGTTTTCTTGAAAGCCTCCTAAGGCTTAAAATGCCTTTAAATGACAACCTTATGGATCAATGTGCCCCTAAATGTCCCTCTGCGCTTAAACACACCCCCTAATAGTCGCCCTAAAAAACGAACCTGATGGCTGTCTCTTCCTCCTCGTGGCTGCTCCACTCCTCTTCGTCGCTTCCATTGATGGGAAGGAAGCCATTTCTTCTCGCGCAGGTCATCATTCCCAGAACTGCGCACATAATGGCGGGTGCCAGAAAACCAAGCAGTAGGACGATCATTTGTTATAGATCTGTATTTTTCTTCCTCCGGTCTTTGTCTAACTTTTTTATCTCTGACTTTTTTATCACGGTATCGCTGATTTTTCGACTGAGGTTCTGATCTGAAAACAGAACAGATTAGAAGTCTGATCTTGAAAGTCTGATCTTGAAAGTCTGATCTTGAAAGTCTGATCTTGAAATCGTTAACATTTCTATCGGCTGGACATTTTCGACAAGGAAGTCTAGGGTATATGGATGTACGTAAATATACGTACTCATGTACGTAAATTGAAAAACACAGCCTCAAGAGTTTGGAAACGAATTACATACAGGGTGCGGTGAAAGTTCATGTGGACAGTATTTTTTCCGATAAAAACTTAACGGATTGAGCAAATCAAACAAAATTTTCATCAAAGTTTATTCAAACAGTTTGGAATATAACTGCGTTTTCAAATTTCGAACAGCCCTCTCTCCTTGACACAGGCGCGGAGTCGCTTGTGGAAGGCACCCACCGTGGTGGACAGGTAAGAGACTTGACGTCTCACACCTTCTGTAGGGCGCGCTTCAAACTTTCCAAATTCTTGTGTGGGGAAGCACAGGCCTTGCTCTCAAGGACCGACCACACAATAAGTCCAGAGGATTCAAATCAGGTGAGGACGGAGGCCATTCGGCGGATGTGATCATGAAGGGGAAATTGGTCTCGCACCAGTCTTGCACAACTTTACCCTTGTGGGCGGGCGCAGAGTCCTGCTGGAACGTCCATTTGCGTTCCGCGAAGTGAGCCTGGCTCCAGGGAAGTACTTCCTTTATGAGAATGTCGTTCAGGTAGTTATTGGCATTCATTTTGACTCCCTGCTCGACGAAAACGAGTGGAGTATTGCCAGTCGCGCAAATCCCGGCCCAGACCATGACAGAAGCGGGATGGCCCTTTCTCTCTCTGTGTGGTCGGTCCTTGTGAGCAAGGCCTGTGCTTCCCCACACAAGAATTTGAAAAGTTTGAAGCGTGCCCTACAGAATGCGTGGGATGATCTTGACGTCGCTTACCTGTCCACCACTGTGGGTGCCTTTCACAAGCGACTCCGCGCCTGTGTCAAGGAGAAAGGAGGGCTGTTCGAAATTTGAAAACGCAGTTATATCCCAAACTATTTGAATAAACTTTGATGAAAATTTTGTTTGATTTGCTCAATCCGTTAAGTTTTTATCGGAAAAAATACTGTCCACATGAACTTTTCCCGCACCCTGTACACCTGGTTTATCAACAAAAAAGCGACTGAATCTGATTATTAATCAAAAAAACTGAGCTATTTGAAATGGGCTAAGTTGGAAATTTGTCGTTAAAAGAGTAAAGATCGAAAGCTTTACGGGCGAACTATAGTGGTATAAAAAGTTTAGCTGTCTTCTTTCTTAGTTAAAAACGTCCGAACTGGAAAAAAGAAAATTTCTCAAACACTCAAATGTTTAAAATTAAAGAAATTGAAGACTTCGTAGTCAACTTTCTCTTTTTTGTTGTTGCTCTCTCTCTCTCTCTCTCACACTCTCTCACTCTCGCTCTCTTTTCTCCCAACCACAGTCAAATCCTTTCTCTTTTGCTCGCTTTAGCTTCCTTTTTTTTCCTCTCTCTCTCTCTCTCTCTCTCTCTCTCTCTCTCTCTCTCTCTCTCTCTCTCTATCTCTATCTCTCTCTCTCTCTCTCTCTCTCTCTCTCTCTCTCTCTCTCTCTCTCTCTCTCTCTCTCTCTCTCTCTATATCTCACTCACTTAATATAATCTTCCTCGCGCTTGCTCCCGCCTCGCGGCAGGATATGCGCTCCCTGAGATGGGGGACAGACCTATCCTACTGTGTATAGCAGCAGTGGAGATGGTCAGATTAGTGCAAGAGCACTACCAAAATTTCCTAAACCAGCTGGTTTGGGTGAATTTTTTCCGGTGTAGGAGTCGAACTTGGAACTCTTCGCACAATAGTCCAGCAAACTACCATCATACCATATCCGGACTTTCTCACTCACTTAGTCTTTTTTCTTCTTTCTCTTCTATTTCTTGCTGTTTTTTCTCTTGTGCCCATGTTTGCCCCTTTTTCTCTTGCCCCTTTTTCTCTTGCCCCTTTTTTCTTGCCCCTTTTATCATCACATTTAGGATGTTGCCCGAAGCAACGGTTCACCTCTTGGCGGTTCTAATTTACCGTATCTTCCTCGCCTTTCCTTATCTAATTGTTTTCGTCATTCTAAGCACATACCAAAAATTCTCCAGACCAAATAGAGAACCACAAAAATCTCGAATTAAATACATAATGATTTCACTGCAAATTATAACGAGTAAGCATTTAGCTACTTGGTAACCAATTGAAATGTAAAAGGCAAATTTGCTCAAAGTGAAAACTAATTCATAGAAACTTCATTGGTAAGTTTTTTACAAACTTGCAGCACGAAATTTCATCGCAGGATACTGCGGAATGTGAGGAGACTATTGACCAATGAACCTGTTTGATATCCATAACTTTTTTTGAGAAAACGCTAGAAACGACCGACTGCCACAAACAAGGTTGAGAGTAACACTGGAGTTAATAGGAAAAAAAAAGATGAAAAGAAGAAGAGGCGTAAGACTTTGAGCTGTTTAATTTTCATGTAATTTTACCCTTAAACGAGAGAAAAACCGAGAAAAAAAATCTTTTTTTTTTTCTTCTCTAAAACTTTGAAACAGTGAAGCATTTCCTCGGAAGTTGGCAGATGTTATACGTATAGCAGAAAACCCATTTTCAGTGATGAAAATGCGAAAGTAGAGTAGTGAATTATTCAAGGAGTTTCTATGGCGATTGAAAAGCTTTCGATTCAAATAAAAATTTCTAGCAAGTTTGTAGTCAACCATGAAACTTTTTTATATTTATGTTTACCGTGCTAACAAATTAAGTCAAGTTTTTTGCGATTCAATCTTTTTGTCCACTAAAGAATGGTACGGACACAAATGACAAAAAAAAACTAGAATTATAAAGATTTTGTGAAAATTCCTTATGAGAAGAAAGAAATGGAAAGAGTTGCTCAACGTTTTTTTTCTTCCATATAGACCAAGATAGTTCGTTTGAGTTAGTTGTATTATATGTATATATGTATATACCACGAAAAGACTTGAGTTAAAGAACGAAGTTCAGAGAATTGGTGACACGACATTTCGCACCGTTGCATTTCGCTGCACGACATTTCACACCCTAATTTCGCATTATTGCAATATTTTTTTACTCTGAAATGTCTGCTTAGGCTTAGTTAAGTTCACGCTAACGAGGCCGTACGGCTTAAAACGAGACCGTAAGGGACAACCAGCCAAATAATCTTATAATACCATCTCTTCGCAGAGTACCATCTCTTCGCAGGTACCATCTCTTCGCAGAGTACCATCTCTTCGCAGACATGACGCGATTCTTGAACGAACTATGAAGGCTACTAAAGCGATGTATGCTATGCTCCGCTCTATAAGCATCAATGATTCCCAAGTACTTGTTAAGTGTTTCAATACATATGTTCTACCTCATCTAGAATTTGCCTCTTGTCTATGGAATCCAATATACCGGAAGGATTCTGATCTCCTAGAAAAGGTTTTGAGATCTTTCTCTAGAATACTCTTTTATCGATGTTTCCCACAGCCTGATTATCCTCTCAGCCTTCCATGTTACAGAGATCGTCTGAATCTAATCGGCCTAAGTACTTTAGCCGAAAGAAGGGTGATTGCCGACCTTAAAATGGGTTGGAAGATCTTCAATGACAAGTCTATTATTGAAAAATCACGCATTTTCAAGAGCACCTCCTCTACCCGCACTAATATGAATGGTATTGCTATTGAATGTACTTCTTCGACGTCTAGATTCAATTGTTTCGGTTTACGTGTTTCAAGAATGTTTTACGTAATCCCGAGTGAAATACTGAATTCAAGAACAGTAGAGCAGTTCATAAATCGTCTCCGTAACGAGAATGTGATATGTGACCTGGAGAATAACTAGTAGCATTTAGATATTTGCCTTACTTTTAGATACTTGCCTTACTTTTAGATATTTGCCTTACTTTAGATATTTGCCTTACTTTTAGATATTTGCCTTACTTTAGATATTTGCCTTACTTTAGATATTTGCCTTACTTTAGATATTTGCCTTACTTTAGATATTTGCCTTACTTCTCGCAACACTTGAATATTATTTACAATGTCTCTCACCATAACTTTGCATTGCAAAATGTCGATAAAATATATATATATAATTACAGTTTAAAAAATATTGCGAAATTTTGTGTGCGAAATGTCGTGGAACCCAGAGAATTGAGAAAACGACAACCTTGAACGGGTAAAAAGTAAAGAATGAAATTTCTCAGAATTTGGAATTCTCTTAATGCTTTTACGTAAGTCTACGTCTACCACGGGTACCCTTATTTTCTCGTGGATTCGTGTTTCCTCATTAGCCTCGTAGTATCCAGTTTCTTTGCAGTTACTAGCACAGGAAACGAGCAGAAAAGGGCCGTTTGATGTGCGGTTCTTTTAGTTTCTCCTGAGCTGTTATATATCAGTATCACAGTCTTCAGACATTATCAAAAGCAGAACCATTCATCGAGTTGGCTTCAAAGTTAGCTAGTCATTTGCATATTACGGCATACGTTCAGTATGCCACTCTCAGATCAGAACATACATAAAGTTGGGGCGAAACAGACTTCTGCTAGATTACATTCTTAGCAGTGATTTCATAATTGTAAATTATATTTTTCACCTCTTTTACCATTTTTTCTATAATAATACACGTGGAAATCCTACACAAATCAAATTCCCGGACAAATCGTGATTCTGGCACGAATTAATTCATTGTAATTGTTTTTGAGTAGTCAAATAAATTTAGTTGGTCTGATGAGCTCTATTAAAACTTTCGGTTCCGGACTTTCGCTTCTTTTATTGTTTTGACTCAACTTTTAGTGGTTCGCAAATTTTTGCGTTCAGAACGTTATTTCACAAGTTTCGCTGCTTTGGGAGTCCATTCAATGTTTACGCAATGAACTTGACGCAAACAAACACTGGGGCAAGGGAGAGAAAGAGAGAATAACATAGAGAGTGAGAGAGAGAGAGAGAGAGAGGGGTATGAGAGGGAGAGTGAGAGAAAGTGAGAGACAAAGATAGACAGGACAAGAAACCCAGAGAGAAGTATATTACAAAGAGACTTACTTTGAAAGCGCAGTAAAACTCGGTTGTGTTCGCTCTCTAGGCCCTGTGAGAACATGGGACCCCTATTTATTATTTGTAAGAAAAACATATTCGATAAAAAAAACTGACTTATTCTTTAACCGAGATGTGGACATTGACTTTTACAAAAATATTTAAGAAAAATCAACAACGAGAAGCTTTAAACTGAGTATAACAAGACGACCATAAGTTTTCACTTCCAATTTCCGAACTAGAATAATAAGTTCTGAGAGCAGTTTGAAATATTGTAGAGCACTGATAAAATATTTTTTGGAAGCAACATAATGAAAGCAAGAATCAGCCGGCAAAAGGCTTACATTCAATGTGAAAAACAAAACGGGAAAATGAAGCTAAAAAGAAACATAGAGAAAGAGAGATACAGAGAAAGATAGAAAGAGAGAAAGGAAGATGAAGATAGAGAAATAGAAATGGAGTGAGACAGAGACAGGGAGCCAGGAAGATGAAGAGATAGGAAGATAGAGATTGGGATAGAGTGTAAAAAGAAGATAAAAACCAAGTTATTGTCGCTATCCCATTACTGTTATGACTTTCTGAAGAACATAATTAACAAAAATTTTTTGGTTAGTCGAGTTTTCGCCTGCTTAAGGTCTTGCTATGCTATTCCCAGCTTTTCTTTCGACTCTAGCTGTCTCATTAACCAAGTCCGGTTTCCACAGCCCTTATGCAGTTGAGACGCAAACGAGTACTTGCTGTTCCGGTACATAAAGAGAAAGAACATTTTTCTTGCAAAATTTTGCTTCCGGAGTGTTTGAAAACCATTCAGGTTCATCACACATGCCGATTTTTTTCCGCATGTCTTCGCGGTACTTATTGTTAGCTGATAATATGAGAGCTGATGATTTGCTCAATCGGTTAAGCATTAGACTATCCTTCTCACAGCTTTCGAGTCACTGGTTCGTTTCCTATGTTGCCCTGTAGAAGAGCGGTTCTCTCTTTATTTCCAATTCTCAATCCTCCATTCATCAGTATGTTTGAACTTGGTTTTTATCAGGATTTGGACAAAATGAAGACGTAACTTTAAAAAATGGATTTGTGTGAAAACATGTCTCTTTGTTTCACGTTCTCACTCGCGAAATTATAACTATGATAATAGTAGATTTGTATAGAAGTTCATGACCCTACACATCTAAGGCATTGATTACTAAGTTGAAAAGGAAGAAGAAAAAATTGAAACAAACAATAACATCCAAAGTGGGCGGTTCTCAGAAGCAGACAGTTTAAATTGTAGATAAGTAATCCGATAGGAAACTTCTTTTAACATTTTAATTTAACTCTCATTTTTTCTTCATTGAAAAGTAATCATCAGTCACTCGCAGTTGAGCAAGGACTATTGATTAAGTCATCCCACGGAGAAAAACAACATATTCCTCTGGGTGGGATCGAAGCCAGCCATCTCTCCTCTAACCGAGAATGAGGGTACTTTTTCGCTTCATCGGGTATTCGCGTCGCGGTCGCGTCGCGGCCCCTTCGCGCCGTACGGCCTCGTTAGCTAAGCCGTACGGCCTCGTTATCGTAAACTTTTTCCTAAGCCTAAGCGTTTTTTAATGTAAAAATAACTTTTTGATGTAAAAATAAAACGCGACGCGAGTACCCGATGAAGCGAAAAAGTGCCAGAATGAGCACGTTACCATTATACATTTTATAAAGTTTATTAAAGAGATAAGCAGATGGAGCCAACGGCCTGAGTAAGATGTAAGGGAAGATGTTCGTCGAATGAAGCAAATCTGCGCTCTTTGGCTTCCATACACGATGAGATCGCGTGTGTTTGGCGACAAAAACAAAGTCTTCCAATGCAAATAAAAACACATTAGAAGAACTCAGAAAAAGAAACGATAAAAAAAGAGGGAAAGCAGCCGATACTGCCTAACAGGGTTTAGAGAAACAGGGCATTCACAGAGAAAGAACGAAAGAGTAAGAGATAACGAGAGAGTAAGAGATAACGAGAGAGAAAGAGAGAGAAAGATAGAGAAAGCGAGAGAGAAAAGGGAGAATTTTGTGTGAGAGAAACTGTGTTACTAAGGCACAACAAAGTTTTCACGAGTCGAGGAATGTGTGAAAAAGGGGAGGAATTTAGAATGTAAGTAAGCGACGCGGCGCGCTTTCTGTACGTATGACGGAAGATGTTGGTGAGGTCTTTCCTTGAACGCTTTCTGTACGTATGACGGAAGATGTTGGTGAGGTCTTTCCTTGAACGCGTAATATAATTTGCCTTAATTTGTGGGAGAAGGAAGAAGGACAAGGGGAAGCTAAACTCCCGCACGCAGAGATGTATGGCGGGAGTTTTGGAAGAGATTTGAAGTCACACTGAAGTAGAAGCAGAGAAAAGATCAAGAGAGTGATAAAGTGTGTTTTTTTCAAAGAGAAATAGAAAGCAAGAGAGAAAGAGAGCGAGTTGGAAAGAGTAAGAGTGATAAAGAAAGAATGAGAGAGAGAGAGAAAGAGAGAGAGAGAGAGAGGGTGAGAGAGAGAGAGGGTGAGATATAGAGAGTGAGAGAGAGAGAGAAAGAAAGACAGCGATAAAAATAAGAGAGAGAGAGAGGGTGAGAGAGAGAGAGGGTGAGATATAGAGAGTGAGAGAGAGAGAGAAAGAAAGACAGCGATAAAAATAAAGGAAAAGAAACGTTTATTTTTAACAGAAAAAAAGTAGAAAACTGCTTAAACGGAAATTTTCTTTTTCATTTAAATTCATATTTCTTAGAAACGAGTTGATATCAAGCTCTTGCAAAAGTGTAATAGACACAACTTTTAAAGAAAAAAAACGCGGACAATAATTAATTTTCTGATGGAAGTAAAAATGAGCAACTGATTCAACGGAAGCTTACAACTGATGAATAATAAAAATGTATGAGAAAAAAGTACTGAATAATATTTTGATTTTCCTTATTGAAGAAAATTCAAAAAAAATGTGTAATGGAGAGAAACCTTTTTTGAAGTTCATGAATCACGATTTTCCTAGAAATCAGAAGTTTTAAAATTATTGCAGAAGCGAGAAAAAGGGTTTCTGCGTCTTTCATATACAAAGCGTATGATAGCACGTTTTTTTCATGAGAAATGTGTTTTCGCTAGTTGAATGGTAAAGCGCTCCAGGTCAAAGTGAAAGAGCTGGGTTTTGATTCCGTTGACTGATGGAGCGTTAGAATTCGACTTTTCACTTTGTTAAAGTAATCTCGGAAAAGTGATCTCGTTGAATGATCTAATGTCTAACCACGAATTGCCGTGAGAAGGAAAATGATCTACGATATTTTTATATTCATATAAAATTAAGACCAACAGTAAAAGTTATTATTTAAAAAATACACATTTTCCTTCTCACGGTTGTCGTGGTGAGACATTGGAGCGTTCAACGAGATTAATTTGCAGAGATTACTTTGACAAAGTGAAAAGTTGAATTCTAACGCTCCATAAGGGTGCGGCAAAAAGCTAGGTGGACAATATTTTTCCGATAAAAACTTAACGGATTGAGCAAATCAAACAAAATTATCATTAAAATTTAATCAATTAGTTTGGGATATAACTGAATAGCCCTCATTTCTCCTTGACACAGGGCGGAGTCGCTAGTGGAAGGCACCCACCGTTGTGGACTGCGAGCGACGTCAAGATCATCCCACGCCTTCTGTAGGGCGCGCTTCAGACATTCCAAATTCTTGTGGGGAGAAGCACAGGCCTTTCTATCAAGGACTGACCACACATAGAAGTCCAGGGGATTCAAATCAGGCGAGTTCGGAGGCCATTCGGCGGAGATGATCATGAAGGGAAATTGGTCTTGCACCAGTCTTGCACCACTTTAGCCTTGTGGGCGGGCGCAGAGTCCTGCTGGAACGTCCAGTTGCGTCCCGCGAAGTGAGCCTGGCTCCAGGATAGTACTTCCTTCACGAGAATGGCGTTCAGGTAGTTATTGGCATTCATTTTGACTCCCTGCTCGACGAAAACGAGTGGAGTCTTGCCAGTCGCGCAAATCCCGGCTCAAACCATGACAGAAGCGGGATGGCCCTTCCTCGAGACGTAACAGCCACTTTTATTGGCCTCATTGACCGATTTTGACAAAATCCTATCGTTCTGATGGTTGAAGGACTGCTCAACATTGAACAACTCCTCATCGGTGAAGAGAATATACAAACACCGGCTTGAACCGCTTCGACAGTTCACGACATCTCCGAAGACGGGTCGCCTTCATCCGGTCCTTCAATGCAATAGTCTTCTGCAGCTTCATGGGAAGAAGTTTCAAGCGAGATTTGACGATCCTACGAACAGATCTATCCGAGATATTCAGCTTCTTTGCAACTTTTCTGATAATCCCCTTGGAGTTATAACGAATCTTGTATCGGATGCTTCTCACGTTGAAGGAAGTGGTCGCGGTCACTGGTCTACTGCTCTGAAAACAGTTATTTGTTGTACCAGTCTCACGAAAGTGACGCATTGTGTTTTCAATGGTCCTGCGGGAGAATCCAGTGATTCTGGCGATGTGCTTTTGAGTATGCCCGGACTGGCTCAAGCGCAGAACGTAGCCTCGGTCCACATCAGAGACCATTACCTGAGAACGAAAGAAGAGAGCATTCTGAATTTTTCACGGTGTGTTCTCAATGTTATGAATAAGATACAAACGAAAAATGACACGACCGCTAGACCAACCAAAAAAGATAAAAAGTGACAAAGTCGTCCACTTTGTTTTTTGCTGCACCCTGTATATGTGCAGGGTATATACAGTACCGTGCAAAACTCTATCCAAATTTTTTTAAGACTCAACTTTGCAAATCGCGAACATATTGTCTCGATCTTTAAGTTTTTTGATGGAAATAAATGCTTTAGTTATAGAAAAAATGTGTTCGCTCATAAAGCAAACTCCTTTGGACTAAAACCCGAATTTGTCAATTTTTCTAATGTTGACGGAAAATTCAAGTTTTTCGATTTATTTTTTTGTGCAATTCTATAAAAAATTTTAAACTTCGACTGACTTTTCTCAATGAAGTTAAAAACGTGTTTCAGATCATTCTCATATCGAGTGTGAGTTTTTTTGTGTCAAATATGGGTAATCAGTTATACGATTGTTTTCTGGTTGCAGTTTACATAATTTTATTCCTATTCTCGTGACTTTTGTGTCACTTTTTGTGATTTTATGTATAAAAGGTAAAAGTTTCAAACTACGGGACGCGAAATGAGAAGAATTGACGATAAAGTAATTTTTGATATAATTTCTCATATACATATTTTATATATATATTTTATCCAAATCTTATGATACAACACAAATATGAACTTGGTAACCGTAAAGAGTTAACAAAACGGGTAGATGTAAAAAAATTGGAAACTTTCATTTATATAAACAAAATATCTGCTCATCTTGTTTGCAATGAACGACTTCAAAATCTCTCCCATGTTCTCTCTCAAATAACTTCAGCTCACTTCGTATAGCACTATCGAGTTCTTCAGCAATTTAGAAAACACACTTGTATGTGAAAAATATATAAGTGACAAATTATGCATTTGACGGCCCGAATGTTTACTTAGAGTGAAATTGGTTAGAACTTTATACGTAATACATCTTTGAAGTTCTGCTAAGACAAATGCAAAGAGATCACTAAGAGAGTACAGTCACTTGAATAACAATTCCAATACTTTCTGAAGTTCTGAAGAAGACATAAAAAGTGTGATTATCAGAACTAACTGATAGTGCAGTACTTCATTTGAAATGTCAGAAGTTGCATGAATGGCCGCAGAGAAACGAGCATCCTTTTGTTACACTAGAAGAGTTTTTGTTCGCTCAGCCCCGTAATTCCTGGTTCTACCTTAGTTACTCAACCAAAAGGCTTCTCAAGTATTCCATCTTCTCAAAATTTTTGTGAAGGAGCCCTTTTGTCTTGGTCGTTCAAATGTCATGACTTCAAAACTTGACTTTTTCACCCGGGGTAACCAAAATGTGGAAGCGAGGACGAGGGCCATGAAGCACAATCCCATACACCTGTCAAAAATTCGACAGTGCCTGGTCGCTTCGACGAGCCAGTGAAAAGTCTACAGCCAAGTCCCTCGAACTCTCCGGCCATTTTCAGCCTTCTCGGTTCAGCTTTTTAATCGTGAATTCAAGTCAGTTATTGCCCTTTTTCACTCTTATGAACATAAAAAGCGAGTTCGAATACTTTTGTTCGTTCCCGTTTTATATTGTTACAAAAAAATCACTTTTCGCAATTTCAAGGATCGAAGTTCACTATGCAACAGGGCGTTCACATTGGCCTTACCAGACCAGTGTGGCGAAAATGCGTGGGCAACTGGATGATAAACGAAAACCCCCGAATTAGTTTTGCCACCCTCATCAGGCAATCCTCATCGGCGATTTACTAGGGGCATCCGTGGCATAACGGAACTAAACAAAGTATTTACGCCGAGTCAACATCGCTTGCACGGAAAAGGGCAGAAGTTACGGGAAATCACCGGAACAGGGTTGCACATTTTTCGTTTTTTTGGTTTTTCCGGTTTTTTTCTTCAAATTTTTTGAAAAAAAAGAAGATTTTCGACCGTGTCGAAAAAACAAATTCGAAAAAATCGAAAAAGATTTTTTTTTCGTTTTTCGACTTTTTTTCTCGTTTTTTTCGACTTTTTTGCTCAAAAAAACTTTTCTCCGTTTTTTTGGACTTTTCCCTTCTGTTTTTTTCCTTTTTACGATCTTTTTTGCCTTCGTTTCTCGACTTTTTTTGCTCAAAAAAAGTCGAAAATTTTTTTTCGACTTTTTTTCCTCAAGCAAGCCTGCACCGAAAGCTTCAAATTCATCTATCACGGAATTCATCAAAGATGTCGCGAGTAGTTACGAAAGATCTATGAAGCCGAACATATTAAGCTAGAGCATAAGGAGAACCATACTAAACGAAAACTTGGCGAAAATAGCCTGAGCCGCCTCTCAGCAGTTCTGAAACATTGCCAGCGCAGCCTTCAATCTCGAAATAGACGATTGGCGATAAAGAGCAAGGTCATAGAAGCGATGATAAAAAACTACAAGCATCGATTACTTATTCATCATCTTCTGCTTTTTGGAAGTTTTCTATTTGTTTATTTGTTAAGAGAGGTACACTGTTCTAAAAATTCAATAGTTCAAAAACGATAGAAACTTCTCAGAGTGTTGTTGTTAAACAATAATCATTATAGATTTAGTTTTCTCATTGATACAGCTGAAAGTTAAGTGGAAGAATTACTAAATGGGAAAAGCATTGGTCTACTTTAAAATGATTGATGAGTTCCTTCGTAACCAAAAGATTCCCCGAACCGAGTCTCAACTCTTCTCGGTTTTCGGTGAAAGGGCTCATTTATAGTGCTTCTAAGATTAGATGTACAGACACTGGGCTCTAAAAGTGCAAGGTTCAGCAACTGAGTAATATTTGAGAAGTATGAACGTGTTAAGCGATCTCCTCCGACTTATTAATTCATTCATGCATCCAATACAAGATGTTTAAAAAAACACACGCAATTTCATAAGAGCTGAAAATGACCTAAAATTCACAATATGATGTTATATTTAAAAATAATCAATAGAAAATGAGAGAATCTTCGCACTTGCAGCTCTTGAGTGGTTCCAAAAGTAAAGCAAAGATACATCATTAAATTTAGAACATCTAATCACTTTAATCTATACCTAAATATTCTATAAATTGTTCACATTACTTTCAGTTAAAGAATAGAAGAGAGAGAAGATGGGAATGAAGACTTTGTGCTGCACATGTCTCTTCTGCAATCCCTGTATAGCAATACCGGCGATCGTGTGCACTCTCCTCCTTGTCGTGAGTCTCATCGCAGCCTGGCAAGTCTACTACTGAGAGGCTCAAGGAAGCTCCTCGCGGGAGCATGCGGAGTCTTCCAGTTGCGACATCACACTGTAGAAAGAAAGTGCTGTAGGCATCTAAGCCTTAATATACAATTAGCATAGTGTCCTACATACATCTCTAGTGATTTCTGTTTGAAACAAAGTATGTCTCGTAGACTAATAAGCTATGGGGTTCGATCAGCATTATCGCCCTCCATTCTAGAGATTGGTCGGTTCATTTCACGAATAAGCAGAGAGAAGTTAATATCACGAGTAGGCAGAACAATTACCCCTTTTTAAATTAGCTTTACCTCAGGTTTTTTTCAAAATAAATTTTAATATTTATAAAACTTCTATTTCAAACTATTTGAAGTTTTATCGTCAAAGGGGACTTGTTCAGAGTCATTGCTAATGTTTTTGGCCACGAGGCTTTTTTCACGTAGAAAGGCTTAGAAATGAGATCATACGAACAGAGGAACCGTTTTTTTCTTCATGGCAGTCGAATCAATTTTATGAAGATGAAAAAAATTCTGCTTGAAATGATCATGTGAATGTTATCATTAACAAGTTAAATTGAAGGTGTTTGGTTTTGCTTTATGGGCTTCAGTTTTAGTTCAAGTGCACAGCAGATACGCGAGAATTTGCGTTTTTTGTGAAGAGTTTCGACATGAATATGATAATTGAAATTCGTTTTTTTTTGTTGCATTCGAACTTTTTGTTGCATTTCCTTTGTTATTTTTGAAAACTTTATTTCAACGAGGAAAATTTTTTTCTTCCGCCTCAGACACGACTGGATACAACAAAGTTTCTTTAATAAAGCAAGACTTGTTGATTGAGTGAAGAACATCTACGAACCTATTCATTGTTACACAGTTTCATACTTGATGCTATTACATGTACATCACTTAAAAAAGCTTTATTTTGATGAAAATTTAACAAAATAATACAAGTGAACGCTTAGATGAAAACATGAGATATACAAAGATTAAGTATAACAAGATCAAGGCAAATAAGACTTAGACGGAGTAAAATCATGGTTCAATATCTAAAACTTGATTCGAATGACTATTCGAGCTCGAATCGTATTTTGAAAAAGTGAGAACCATAGTTAGTAGATTTAGTAATTACTAAACGAAAGCTAATCAAATCGCACAAGAAAGGTTTTTCAGGATTCCT
This sequence comes from Allodiplogaster pararmata, assembly GCA_964056735.1. Taxonomy (NCBI): domain Eukaryota; kingdom Metazoa; phylum Nematoda; class Chromadorea; order Rhabditida; family Diplogasteridae; genus Allodiplogaster; species Allodiplogaster pararmata. The sequence goes on along the minus strand of OZ057409.1, from coordinate 4,173,214 downwards.
TCAAAAGAACGTTTAGATAGTCTCAAAAAGGCTTTTTTTTAAAAACTACTTTTGATTTTATTGAAATTGCACTATCATGAAAAACTTTCTTTGGAAGAGAACATTGTCCGTTATCTCAAACTGAGCAGAAATTCTTGAACAAGTTAACCAATCTTTGCTATCATAAAACAGCAGCTTAGTCACAAACGCATATACAGAGAGAGAGAGAAAGAGAGAGAAAGAAAGAGAGAAGGAGAGAGAGAGAAAGAGCGAAAGATAGAAAGAGAGAGAAAGAGAGGGAAAGAGAGGGAGAGAGATAATAAGAGAGAGAAAGAGAGAGAGAGAGAGAGAAAGAGAGAGAGAGAGATAGAAAGTTCAACGTCACAAGCTAACACATTATACAATAGAAAGCGAATCGTTTTGGACCCAAGTCAAATATGACGAGTTCTAGCTGCATTATATAAAATATGTTGCTTGATGTTGCATGTGAAGGTTATTAGATACAAGAGCGATGTGGCAAGAGTTGAGAAGGAGAGCGCAAACTAAATCTTCTTCGAGAAAAAAAAGGTTATTGAGCTCTGCGAGGAGTCCGATTTCGCTGTCTTCTCATTTTTTCCTCGAACGCCCTTCTGAGCAGTCGCTTTAGCTGCCGTTTGTCCTTGCTTGTCTACTACTTTGGTTGTTTTGGTTGGTGGCATCGTCTCTTGAGCGGCACCAGCCTTTGAAAAAGTGTTTGCTCGCTTTCTGGAGACGCTCGTTTTCGGTGCCGGAGTGTCTCGAAAGCTTAGGCTGCGCGCTATTTTTGAAACAGGAGCAGAACGAACCTGAAAGAAATTGTCAATAATACCTAGTAAGAATATTTTGAATCACGTTTTAAGTGAAGTTGATTTTCAGGATGTGGTGACAATTGAGTTCACCACCATACTCTTCAATTAGGAATTTGAAATTCCCGCTCGAATTCCTCTAGTTATTCTAAAATTCGTGATTAGACACTATGGAATTATTAATAGTCAATTGCATTTTTAGGCCACATCATTTTTGTTATAGGTTAATCAGGTGCTTCAATTATTTTTCTCGTTCTTGGTCTTTCTTTTCCTGATCTCTTATCTTCTTATCTCTCTCTCTCTCTCATTTTACCGCGCATTGTATAGTGTGTTAATTAACTTAGCAAGGGTTTAATTACCCAAGTTTGAGAGGGAACCCGGTCAGTCCCCCCCCACTCCCACTCGTTGCATCGCATCGGCAAGCGATGTTTCAAGCAGACTGCTCAAGGAGAGCTAGAGGTTTTGTGTTTGTTCTCTTATTGTTGTGTGTTTAACTTATAGTATTAAAGTTTGTTAATCTCGAACACAAGTGTACCATTACAATAAAGTCCCGCATTCATACCTGAAAGGCTCCATTCAGCACAACCTAAAAACTTTGAAATAGAAAGTTTTTGCGCAACTAGCTGAACCTCAGAGCCAGACGTTGCTCCGGAATTACAGGACCGAAAATCACGACTGGTTGAGTGTGATAGAATGGTAATCGATTTCGATTATAGAAAGGCTGGCCGTTTAATTACTACGCATGGGACATAGTAATTAAACGGCCAACCTCTCTATCATCGAAATCGATTACCATTAGAAAGCTATAAAAAAAACGTTGGGTCCACTTTATCCAAAAATAAAAAAAATCCAAAAAAACGTTGGGTCCAAAAAAATCCACATCATATATAAAACGAGAAAGAAGTGTTTTTATTGTGATCAAAAGGAAACTAGGCGACTGAGCCTTTCAGATAGCTCTATCGAACGTTTTAGCGATGTTTAATTAGTTGTGTTGCGGTAATGCGTTCGCTTCGAAAAAGAGACAAACGGTCGGTTCCGGTCCCACCTTGAGAGCTAGCTTTTGTCCGTGAGATAGTTCATTCATTTTCGATAATTTGTTACGCTAGTTCATTTTGGGCAATGTGATGACGGGTTCAAGAGAGCTATGAGGAAGAAGGGCTCGAGAGACAGGGGAAGATTAGATAATACAACTTGAACTTCAGGGCAACTAATTTATATTAGAAAGGTAATAGAGCAATGAGTCTTTAAACTCACAACCGTCCAGGAAGTAGTAGAAAATTGAGAATGATTCGGACGCTTTTCTTGTTTGATTTTAGTTTGACAATAACTCACCGGTGCACTAGTAGTGAGTTTGTTTTCTTTATCGTCTGGCGGAGCATTCTTCTTTCTGTTCTCTGTAGTTTTGTTTCTTGAGGGGAGATGTGATTGGCTCCTAGGGGACTTCGTCTGATCTAGTCGAGGAGGTGGACTCTTCGGCATCTTCCCGGGAGGAGTTGTGGGTAACTGGAACGGAAAAAATCATAGACCAAGATAAGAGAGAGATAGAGAAAAAGATATGAATTTTAGTGTATTGACAAAAAAGAGAAACGAAGTTTCCAATATGTTTTGTTTTAATGTTCATATAATATTCTAAACTTCAGCTGTTTTTCATGTCCAACTTTTGAGCGAAGAAAGAATACGTAGAAGGGTCTCTTTCTTTCCCTTTTTATCTTATATTTGTTCTTATCGCATTGATGAATGAACAAATAGATACTCGCGAAGTACAGTGAAAACTGTGAGCAGGGCTTATCTCTATCAATATTCAGTCCCTGTTTGGCAAGCTTCTCACCTTCTTCCCTGGAGAGTTGCTCCGAGAGCGGGCACCTGACGAGTCTTGGAGTGAACGGTCTTCAGGGGTTTTGGGAGAGGAAAGATCCAGCCTGGGTGGTCGATCTCTTCTACTGTTTCGACGAGGAGTATTGTAGCCCTAGAAGGGGAAACAACGTCTCAACCAGTTTACTTAATTCGAAAAAAAGGAAGAGAGTTATGGAGCGTTAGAATTCAACTTTTCACTTTGCAAAGTAATCTCTGCAAAGTGAGGGATGCTGCCTAGAGCGTTAAACGCTTAACGGGATGCGGCCTAGAGCGTTAAACGATTAACGGGATGCGGCCGGGATGCAGCCAAGAGCGTTTAACGGGATCACTTTGCAGAGATTACTTTGCAAAGTGAATTCTAACGCTCCATTAGTTAGACAAAAAAGGAAAAGGAGACTCACGAACAGAATTAGAAAAGAAAGAGAGAAAAGAGGAAACAAGAAAGAAATATGAAAAAAGATAGAGGGTGGAAAGGATAGAGACTTTAAAAGTAATTAATTAATCTATAATATTTACTGAGTGAAAAACGGATTTTGAGTGTTTTCTATATGTTATTTTAAAATAATGCGACCTTTAGAAGTTCTTCCTAAGTTTAATTTTTTTAAACATGTTTGAGTAGAATTTTTTCTTCTGTTTCACTGTCTTTTCTTTCTTCCGATTGAAAAAAAAAGCCTTCAGCCCGTAATACGTCAATTCTATATGTTTTTATATGCCACAGCATTGTCACATTAGGCGTTGCGGTCGCAAACATTAGGCAAATGATATTAGTGCTTGCAAATGATGAATGGATGAATGAATCAAAGAATGACTGAAGGAATCACTTAACAGGCACTCCGTAACAACAGCACAAAGAAAAACTCTGGAGGACCGAGTAATTAGGGCCTATAAATAAAAGACGGGTCTCTGACCTGTTCAGGTGTTTTGCTCCTCAAGCGGGCCGCTGATGACTCTTCCGATGGTGATCCGTTCCGAGGACTCGTCTTATCCGGGGAAGACAGATCCAGCTTAGGCGGTGGGCCTAATCTCAACGCCCTCTCGCGATCCCTTTCGCGAGCCCTTTTGCTCCCCTTGAAGCGGAAACAAAATCATTACGAGACTAACCAAACCACCTCAAACAATGAAGACTGAGATAAAAAAAGAGTAGAATAGAAAAGGAAAAAACAAATTTTGTTTTTTAGTTTCTTTTCAGGTTCAGTTTCTATCCATGTCCAGTTTCTATCCATACCAGTCCCTATCCATTTCCAGTCCCTATCCATTTCCAGTCCATATCCATTTCCAGTCCATATCCATTTCCAGTCCATATCCATTTCTAGTCCATATCCATTTCCAGTCCCTATCCATGTCTAGTCTCTATTCATGTCTAGTCTCTATTCATGTCCAGTTTCTATCCATGTCTAGTCTCTATTCATGTTCAGTTTCTATCCATGTCCAGTTTCTATCCATGTCCAGTCCCTATCCATGTCCAGTCCTTATCCATGTCCAGTCCTTATCCATTTCCAGTCCTTATCCATTTCCAGTCCATATCAATTTCTAGTCCACATCCATTTCCAGTCCCTATCCATGTCTAGTCTCTATTCATGTCCAGTTTCTATCCATGTCTAGTCTCTATTCATGTTCAGTTTCTATCCATGTCCAGTCCCTATCCATGTCCAGTCCGTATATATGTCCAGTCCGTATATATGTCCAGTCCCTATCCATGTCCAGTCCTTATCCATTTCCAGTCCTTATCCATGTCCATTGCCGGAATCACGACGTTCTGAGTGAGGCTAAAATTGGGCCCCCTTTGGACGAGTCCACTTCCGGCAGTGGTTCTATCCGCCAGATGGCCAGGCGGAGAGGGGTTAGTCCAGGCCACACGAGTCGAGGCGTCTTTTCGATTAATCTTCTGCTTTTCTACGGTCAAGGATTAGCAGGAACTCCCGACAAACACGTTCCGCGATGCCAGGCTGGATTGACCATCCACTCAACAGGCCGATCGCATGAATACCCTTGTTGTAAACCATGACTTCAAGTTCTTCAAGTTATATCACCAAAGCTAGGGCGTCCCCCGGAAGCGACGCGGTCTTACCTTGTCCGCTAGGACCGTCAAATATGCGAGGACAGGCAGCTACCCATGGGCGGGGTATGTCTGCGCGGCGTACAGCCCAAATTCGCCTCGTCACATTGAATGTTGGAACACTGACGGGACGCAGTAGAGAGCTGGCCGCAATGCTAGAAGCAAGAAGGGTTGACATTGCTGCTGTACAGGAAACGAAATGGAGAGGAAGCAAGTCGAAGCCGATAGGAGACGGATACAAGTTGATATACCATGGCACGTCATCAACAAGAAATGGTGTTGGCATTATCCTCTCCTCGAAAATTGCTGATGATGTAACCGAAGTCATTCGCTCTACAGATCGAGTCATAGCCGTCCGAATTTCTTCGTCCAACAATCACTTCCTTGTCGTCTCAGCATATGCACCTCAACAAGGATGTAGCGACGCTGATAAGGAGGACTTCTACGACTCTCTAGAGGAAGTTATCAAACTCCGAGAGTCTTATGAAGACATCTTAATCGGCGGAGATTTTAACGCTCACATCGGTTCAGATCGACAAGGTCGTGAGAGAGAACATGGAGGACATGGAATCGGAACGATAAATGCTGAGGGTCAACGGCTACTTGACTTCTGTGCTCGATGCGATCTAGCAGTCGTGAACTCCTTTTTCACAAAAAGAGACGATCTCACGGACTCACATACGAGAGCGGAAGAAATCAGAGTCAAATTGACTTTTGGTTAATCCTGAGAGCAAAGCTGCGGAACGCGAAAGATGCAAAGGTCATTCCATCAGACCATGTTGCACCTCAGCACCACCCTCTCTTTATGGACTACAGCGTATTGAAGTCGAAGAAACAGCCTTCTCGTAATCCTGAATGCACACGTGTCAAATGGTGGTGCTCGACTGGGAAAGCAGAACGTCTCTCTCTCATGCACATCATCCATCGCAATCTACTCCCTCCTGCACTCTACAAGCAGTTTCCAGAGGACATAAATGAACACTGGAAGCTTCTTGAAGACAGCATCAGAGCACCCGCCGCAAGCATCCTCGGAAAGATGTTGTTGTTGTTGTCTTGCCCATAGGTCCTGTCGAGGGGAGTCCTTCTGGGATAGGTTGGTGGTGAGGATCCTTTTGAGTCCGGAGAGATTTTCTCCGTCTACACTCGCACCGCAGTCGGCGATCCTCTTGGCGAGACCCATTCGTTAACCGGAGAAGGGCAAGAGGTTATTTTACTGGCGCCTCGACTCGCCATTGAAAAGTATAGCGGAGTATCGGCTGATGTTTTGTCCGGTGGCATGCCCAGGCCGGTCCGGCATCGCCCTCCTTTGACGAGCTATACTACCCAGTTTTGGTCCGCGGCGGGATTTCTCCCGCTACCTCCCAGCACGAATTCTTCGTAGGGAGGCGTCCCTCTATCCGCCACCTGAGGTCGCGCTCGATTCTGGACTGGATAATCCGGCTCCATTCGCGACAGGCTCTTAAGGCTGTAGAGTCACGAATGGCCACTGTTGCCAGTGTGTTTCGAGTCCTCGGAAAGATGAAACCCGGAAAGCCAAGAATCGAGAAAGACACCTGGTTTTTCACCTCCGAAGTTCAGGATGCGATCAAGGCGAAAAAAAATGCCTACAAGAGATGGAGGACGTCAAATGAGGCTGACGACCGCGCTGCATACAGCTCAGCCAAGAAAGCCGCCAAAAGAGCTGTCGCAGTTTCAAAAGCCTCCTACTTCCGCGATCTCTATGAGAAGATGAACCAACCAGGAGGCGATAAAGCCATCTATCGGCTTGCCAAGGCTCGACACCGTAACACCTTGGACATCCAGAGAGCAGCCACGATAAGGGACAAACAAGGAAAGCTCGTCACTGACCCTTTAAAAGTCAGAAACAGGTGGCGCGAACATTTCGAATAAATGAGCGGCCAAGAGTTTGAGCACCCTCCCATCCCTACTTCCCACGCCATACAAGGACCCGTGCCAACCATCACGGCCGAGGAAGTGAAGAAGGCACTCTCTAAGATGAAGACTGGGAAAGCGGCTGGACCGGACGACATAGCCACCGAAGCCTGGAAACTTGCGGGTGATGTTGGACTAGCACATCTCGTGCACCTGTTCAACACCATCGTAAAGCAAGGCCAAATCCCACATAACTGGCGCTACTCCACGACCGTTCCAGTCTTCAAAGGAAAAGGCGATACCAGAGTGTGCAGCAACTACCGTCCAATACGTCTTCTCAACCACACTATGAAGATATTTGAGAGGATACTGGATTCACGCATACGAGATATCGTCGATATTCCAGCTCAGCAATGCGGGTTCGTGAACGGAAGAGGCACAACAGATGCAATATTTGCACTCCGTTTACTCGTCGAGAAGCACGCAGAGAAAAGATCACCTCTCCATCTGACCTACCTCGATTTGGAAAAGGCGTTCGACAGAGTCCCCCATGATCTTATTTCATATGCATTGCGCGATCATCAGGTTCCTGAAGAGTACATTCGATGGACAATGGCGATGTACGATGATTCAAAGAGTACTGTCAGAACTCCGGTCGGCATCACAGAGCCATTCGCAGTAAACGTTGGAGTGCACCAAGGGAGTGCTTTGTCTCCCCTTCTCTTCATTTTGGTTATGGATACCGTCACGCGTCCTCTACTGACTCCGGCTCCGTCAACCATCGCATACGCCGACGACATTCTCCTTGCTGCTCCTACACGTGCCGAAATCGAGAAACGCACCCAAGAATGGAATGACGCTCTTAGTAGGCATGGCTTACGCCTCAACATCAAGAAGACCGAGTACCAGGAAATCGGAGTGCAAACGACGGGAACTGTTCACATCAGCGGTGAACCGCTCCCGAAGACCTCCGAATTCAAGTACCTTGGTTCTGTCATCTCCTCAGACACGTCAACAAATGCAGCGGCACGCCAAAGAGTAAATGCAGCTTGGATGAAATGGAGAGAAGCTACAGGTGTCCTCTGTGATAGGAATATCACAGCTGGCATACGCGGAAAGATGTATAAAACAGCAATCCGTCCCGTGCTTCTCTATTCGACGGAGACCTGGCCTACAACGCGTATAACCGAGAACATTATCCACACGAATGAGATGAAAATGTTACGCTGGACACTAGGACTGACTCGCCTAGATTGTGTGCGTAACACGATTGTGAGAGGGAGACTCGGCGTTGCCCCAATACAAGACAAGATGCGAGAAGGGAGAGTTAGATGGTATGGACACGTGATGCGAAGAGACGCGACCAACATCGCAAGACACGCCCTTGACATGGAAGTACCAGGCAAACGCCCGCGAGGCAAACCGAAGACAAGATATATGGATATGCTCAACCAAGACCTGCGCCTTGCAAGACTCCACTCGGAAGACGCAACGGACAGATGTTTCTGGAGAGCTAGAAGCCGTACAGCGGACCCTACTCCGACCTCGGCCGGCGCGGGACAACGCTAAGAAGAAGATCCATGTCCAGTCCCTATCCATTTCCAGTCCATATCCATTTCTAGTCCCTATCCATTTCCAGTCCATATCCATTTCTAGTCCCTATCCATGTCTAGTCTCTATTCATGTCCAGTTTCTATCCATGTCTAGTCTCTATTCATGTTCAGTTTCTATCCATGTCCAGGTTCTATCCATTTCCAGTCCGTATCCATGTCCAGTCCTTATCCATGTCCAGTCCCTATATCCATTTCCAGTCTCTATCATGTCCAGTTTCTATCCATTTCCAGTCCCTATCAATGTATAGTTTCTATCCATATCTAGTCTCTATTCATGTTCAGTTTCTATCCATGTCCAGTCCCTATCCATGTCCAGTCCCTATCCATTTCCAGTCCCTATCCATCTCCAGTCCTTATCCATTTCCAGTCCCTATCCATTTCCAGTCCATATCCATTTCCAGTCCATATCCATGTCTAGTCTCTATTCATGTCCAGTTTCTATCAATGTATAGTTTCTATCCATATCTAGTCTCTATTCATGTTCAGTTTCTATCCATGTCCAGTCCCTATCCATGTCCAGTCCCTATCCATTTCCAGTCCCTATCCATCTTTTTTTCACATCTCTTTGTGACACATCTCTTTGTGACGCACATCTCTTTGTGATCAGGCCTTCCCCCTACAGCCAAAGAATCTCCCACACTCTCAGACTTATACTACCCTTCAAAATGCCCGAAGGTCATAATACGTGTGTTTCTCGCCGTATTGATACTTGGAATTCCCTGCCCTCGCCTCTTGTTTCAATGCCATCCTCGTCACAATTTAAAAATGCTCTTCTTAGTTTACCAATTGATGTAATTGTACCCTCTTCTAAACTAAGACTCACATAGCATTTGAGTATTTCTCACCAATTAATAATTATGAACTCACACCTTGAACTTCTCGATCAATTGTAATTTAAATGCAAAAATTACGGTTAATGTACATACATATGTATTATCTTATTGCCTCGAACTGAATCACCCTGTGACAGTTATCCATTGTATATCAACCATGTGCAAAGGAATAAAATGAATGAATGAATCTCCAGTCCTTATCCATTTCCAGTCCCTATCCATTTCCAGTCCATATCCATTTCCAGTCCATATCCATATCTAGTCTCTATTCATGTTCGGTTTCTATCCATGTCCAGTCCCTATCCATGTCCAGTCCCTATCCATTTCCAGTCCCTATCCATCTCCAGTCCTTATCCATTTCCAGTCCCTATCCATTTCCAGTCCCTATCCATTTCCAGTCCCTATCCATTTCCAGTCCATATCCATTTCCAGTCCCTATCCATGTCTAGTCTCTATTCATGTTCAGTTTCTATCCATGTCCAGTCCCTATCCATTTCCAGTCCTTATCCATTTCCAGTCCCTATCCATTTCCAGTCCCTATCTATTTCCAGTTCCTATCCATGTCCAGTTTCTATACATGTCAAGTCCCTATCCATATCCCACTCCAACCCAGTTCCGACCTAATTTTTATCCATGTTTAGTCCTTCTCAATGCCCAGTTTCCAACAAGGGGAGGGCTCTGACCTTTCTTGGGCTGGTGCTTTTTGGGCTCATCATCATTATCTCATGAAGTGTTGGGCTCTTCGGATACTCCGATGGGGACAGAATAACAAGTGGGATTGGTGGGCCCAACACTGCTCTTTGCGGAGGAGAATCTGATTCCTGCAAACGAAAAATCCTTGTAATCATTTTAACTATACTGAAAAAGTGAGTAAGATATAATGTCAGAGAGAGAGAGAGAGCGAGGGTGAGAAAAAGTTATAAAGAGAAAGAAACAAAGAGAAAATCAGGATAAAGAGGAATGAAGTAAGAGAGAGAGAGGGAGGGAGGAGATAATAAAGGCTATTAGCATGAAATATTATCCAACTAAATATGTAATAAAAAGCGAATTACAGAAGTTTGAATTTCTAAATTTTTAAACAACATAAGAATGAGTACAGTGACTCTACTTTTTCTTCATCTCTTCTCTTACTATTCCAATAAACAATTTTGACTAGACCGTTGTATATGCAAGTTTGGCCTTATCTGTTCTTGTAAGCAACAAAATTGTCTCTCAGATGAATCACTATTTGCATCTCAATCAAGAATTGATCGAAAATAGGCTCTAAAAGCACCAAAAACATAACTGACAGCCGTGTCTGCAGGCGATGGACTCCTAGAACTTCTTGGACTGACGTACCGTACTGGGGTTGTCAGATCCAGCTTCGGAGGCGGGTCTTTTCTGATGTTTTTGCGTGGAGTGAAACAAATCTGGAAGCGGAAACAACATTACAACAAAAAAAAATTCTGACAAAATAAGAAAAAAAACTGGAAAGAACGAAAAAGCAAGGAGATAAAGTGATGAAAAAGATAAGAAAAAAAAAGGAGAGAAGAGAAAAGCTTTTTATAGCCACTTTTTTTTCTTTCCCTTTACGTTGCGCTAGATTATATTGTAAACTTCCTGATTTAAATTTTTTGATTTCCACATCCAATTTCAATTTTTGAAAAATAGATTAAGGTCTATTGATCTCGTAAACCTGCTTGAGCTGCAGGTATCTAATTTGTGAACTACATATATACGTAATATCCGGGGTGAGTCCGAGCTTGGCATAATAATAGTGTGTTCGATTATTGTGCGAAGAGTCCCGGATAAGACTCTCATCCCGGACAGATCCACTCAAACCAAGGGGGTTAAGAATTGTTGCTATTATTCTGGCACGACTCTGACTCATCCCACTGGTGCTAATCACACAAGCAGCACAGCCACTGGTTCTACCAGAATAGATGTGGGAGCCTGACGCTGCGGCGAGGCGAGAACAAGCGCGAGGAAGATTATTGTTATGATTATATGTAATCACCGATATTACTTAATTTACTATACTTCAAGTTCTGTCACAAACTTCAAGTTCTGTCATTGTCACAAACTTCAAGTTCTGTCATTGTCACAAACTTCAAGTTCTGTCATTGTCACAAACTTCAAGATCTGTCATTGTCACAAACTTCAAGTTCTGTCATTAAAAAATATAATACTCATTGTACCCTCAGTTATCCATTCTATATCAACCATGTGCAAAGGAATAAAATGAATGAATGAATACAAAAAAAAAATAAATCAAGTCACCTTTCTTGCTGCGTGAGGATCGAATTCAATTTCTTGCACCGGTGGAACTTTAGCCTTATCGTTCTCCGAAGGAAGTTTACCGTTGTCTTTCTCCGAAGGCACATCACCCTTCTCTTCCACCGAAAGAGCTCTACTCTTGTGTTCTTCCAAAAGTACTTCACTCTTCCCTTTCTCCAAAGGTACTCCAGTTCTCCCTTTCTCCGGTGGTTCTATGCCCGCCTCTTTCTTTGATGGTTTTTCGATCTCCTTATCCACAGGCCACAGTGAAACCTGATAGTCCCTCCACAGCCTGAATAGCTCTAGAATTCTAATATTCAGTTTTTTCAAAGTAAAAACACATTTGAAAAGCTTGTTATTGTTTCAAAAAAGCACGTTTTACTGACTACAATATAGAAAAAGGCTATCCTCATGTTTTCGAAGTCCTAGCTTAAATTTGAAAGCGTAGAAAAAAATTTTCATCAACAAACCCTTTTTTATTTCACAAATGCGTTGACGGAAACTTTTTGGGATTATTTTTTGTAGCAAAAGTTATATTAAATATTTTACAAATTCTGAAAATGAATTATGTGTTTTCTGTGGATTATTAACATTGAGCGCACTTGCCATCTATTTACAAGGTCTTCAACTTTCGCGGCTTAAAAAAACACCCTAGATATCATTCACTCATTCCTAGCAAGATTATGAAAAAAATTTCCATCCAAAGTTATGTTTACTCACTTGCGTACAGCCTTATGGCGAACTTTAATAGGCGTCAGTGTTTTCAGGGGATCGATTGGCTTCTTCTTGCTCTTCTGAAAACGAGGCTTTGTTTGAGCGAAGATTAAGATTAACGACTCGCTCAACCATGATTTGAGAGAATCTGCTCGGTTTTCTAATACATTGACCAATTTGCTGGACGAGAATAACGAAACTTTGAGGAGACACATAGATCAATTTTAATGACAAACAAGCTTCTGTCTTCCTTAACATTATATTGTTTATGATGTTTCTTATTATATGGTGATCCTAGCTTAAGATTCAAGACATGTGGACTGGTAAACTTGAATGAATCTGTTCTTTCCAAGTACAAATAAAATCGCTTCGTTTAAAAGTTAGTGGTAACCGAAAATATTGGATTAACGAACTCCGTGTCTTAAAAAAATTCCAATTTTCAAGAGAAAAATGTTGCTCACTTTAGGTGTGATCATACCAGCTCGTTGTTCTTCAGTTCTGAAAAAGACATACATACATAGGGGTTACATGGTCCTGTTGACTGTTCAATCTAAGGGTCTCTGTTTACTTTCAGTAAGACTCAAAGGTCGATCTTCTGTAATACCAAATGATCCTCGAAAAACTTCAAAAAAGAATCAATATGTTCAAGCAACAACATCGGTGAGGCCTTCATATTTTGTTCGTAGATCGACTCTTTTTTGGAGTTGTTCTCTCGATAAAACTAATCCAGCTCACATTTCTCAACTCCTATGGTTTGAATAGATACATAATTCAGTAATGGAGAATGAGTTTTCAACCCATTCGACACCAAAATTGATTAATATGCAACATTGAAAAATCATTGAATTGATGATTGCGAAATCAAAGCAACTTGAAAAGGACTTTCTTACGCCAGGAAGAAGTAATGATAGACGTTAGAGAAAAAGGAGAAAAACGCAAAAAGACCACTTACTGGAGCATCTCAGCGATTTCCTCAGGTTGATTCCTGATTTTCGGCAGTTCACACGAGCTGAATCTGTCTAGTACAGCTTGGAAAAGTCGCTCTCTTTTCTTCGGAGACTTTTTATTAAACAGATCCTGAAACAGTAATCAAAAAGACTCTTTCAGATAGTGAAAGTTCGTTCCGAAGTTGCGAGAGTTCAAGCCGAAAAAACTTGTTCCTGGATTTCAAGAAAAATAGCCAGAGGATCGGGCGACTATTAAACATGTACTGTCATTAAACTATCGTTTACCGAACGCTCGAAAAAAAGATCAATACATATTACAACTCTACACCATCTTTCCCTATGAATCAACTATTCAATTTTACCCCATTTCATACATGGAATTGTTGGAATACTCTAGAAACGGCTACTACCAACATGGTCGAGTTCGGACTCAGCTGCATACGAACATTTTGAGATAAGAACCATCCATAAGATTGTCAGAATAATTTTCTTTCAAAAACCTTGTTTTGGCTTGAGATGGCTAGCATTGAGCGCTTAGAATTTTATAAGATATTGATACATTTTTATATAGTGTAAAGAGATACAGTAACAAGAGACATGAATATAGAAAATACTCTTAAGCCGATACCCTTAGATAATAAACCAACTGACCGGAAGGTTAAAGCCCATAAAAGCTTCAGCCAAAAAATATAGAAAAGTGCGTGGAAAGCCAAATGATATGGGGTGCAACTCTCACTCGATTCGAGTTTGAAATCTGAGTGCTCCCTAGGCAAGGTGACAATAAATCTGAGTGCTCCCTAGGCAAGGTGACAATAAATCTGAGTGCTCCCTAGGCAAGGTGACAATAAATCTGAGTGCTCCCTAGGCAAGGTGACCATAAATCTGAGTGCTCCCTAGGCAAGGTGACAATAAATCTGAGTGCTCCCTAGGCAAGGTGACAATAAATCTGAGTGCTCCCTAGGCATGGTGACAATAAATCTGAGTGCTCCCTAGGCATGGTGACAATAAATCTGAGTGCTCCCTAGGCATGTGACAATAAATCTGAGTGCTCCCTAGGCAAGGTGACAATAAATCTGAGTGCTCCCTAGGCATGGTGACAATAAATCTGAGTGCTCCCTAGGCATGGTGACAATAAATCTGAAAGCTCCCTAGGCATGGTGACAATAAATCTGAGTGCTCCCTAGGCATGGTGACAATAAATCTGAGTGCTCCCTAGGCATGGTGACAATAAACCTGAGTGCTACCTAGGCATGGTGACAATAAATCTGAGTGCTCCCTAGGCAAGGTGACAATAAATCTGAGTGTTCCCTAGGCATGGTGACAAGAAATCTGAGTGCTCCCTAGGCAAGGTGACAATAAATCTGAGTGCTCCCTAGGCATGGTGACAATAAATCTGAGTGCTCCCTAGGCAAGGTGACAATAAATCTGAGTGCTCCCTAGGCATGGTGACAATAAATCTGAGTGCTCCCTAGGCATGGTGACAATAAATCTGAGTGCTCCCTAGGCAAGGTGACAATAAATCTGAGTGCTCCCTAGGCATGGTGACAATAAATCTGAGTGCTCCCTAGGCAAGGTGACAATAAATCTGAGTGCTCCCTAGGCAAGGTGACAATAAATCTGAGTGCTCCCTAGGCAAGGTGACAATAAATCTGAGTGCTCCCTAGGCAAGGTGACAATAAATCTGAGTGCTCCCTAGGCAAGGTGACAATAAATCTGAGTGCTCCCTAGGCAAGGTGACAATAAATCTGAGTGCTCCCTAGGCATGGTGACAATAAATCTGAGTGCTCCCTAGGCATGGTGACAATAAATCTGAGTGCTCCCTAGGCAAGGTGACAATAAATCTGAGTGCTCCCTAGGCATGGTGACAATAAATCTGAGTGCTCCCTAGGCAAGGTGACAATAAATCTGAGCGCTTTCTAGGCATGGTGACAATAAATCTGAATGCTCCCTAGGCATGGTGACAATAAATCTGAGTGCTCCCTAGGCAAGGTGACAATAAATCTGAGTGCTTCCTAGGCATGGTGACAATAAATCTGAGTGCTCCCTAGGCAAGGTGACAATAAATCTGAGTGCTCCCTAGGCAAGGTGACAATAAATCTGAGTGCTCCCTAGGCAAGGTGACAATAAATCTGAGTGCTCCCTAGGCAAGGTGACAATAAATCTGAGTGCTCCCTAGGCAAGGTGACAATAAGTATTCTATGTTTTTGGGACTTTTTTCATCGCACGCTCTCGAAATATCTTTACATTCTGACGCTACCTCAAAGTTGAAATTTTCGATCTGCATGATTGTTTTTAGCGTGTTATTAAACAATCTGTAGATTAAGCATAGAAAAAAGTGTCCGACTGACTTCATTGCCACCCATCAAGTTTTCATCAAGGATCTTTTCATTGCTGAGGATCATCCCGATGTGTCTGTCGATCTCTGCCACCGCTTTTTCAACTTCATCATCCAAGCAAATCCTGTTTCGGATGAGAAATTTGCCTGCCAGCTTGAATGCTTTCAGCATTGATGTCCTACAAAATGTTCTCTTTGTTTTATGAAAAAAAGGTTTTTTTCTCTCTTACTCACATGGCGGGTAAAGTCCATGAGCATCTGCTCATGGACTTTACCCGCCATATGCGCTACATTAGGCCAGTAAAAAGGAGTACCCTGCATCATCTACTTTCAGCGCACTTGCATGGTATTCTCCAAGTTTCATAGCGAGGCCTCGGTCTCTTTCTAATTCCGCCGGTCTCTCATAAATTGTGTTTCAAATCTAAAAGCTTTTTACTGGCTGATAGGAAACAGCTTGATGCAAACTTTGGTTTGTGAAGCTTGAGAAAAGAGGCGTTCAGCCTGAATTCCTTGCGTGAGAAAAGGGAGTACAGTTTTTTCTCAAATCCGCAATGCGGATAAAATCTTCGCTAAATTCTACAAGCTTCCAAAAAAGTAAGAGGAACGAATACTTTGATGCAAGGCAACTCTATATTTCACCAAAAGCTCTGTCTCTAAAGCCTGCCGTTTTCTCATAATAAGTGTTTCTGATGTTCACGCTTCTTCGAAATGCAGTAAGTAACAGCCTGTTGTACCTTTTAGTTTCTAAAGCTTGAGAAGGCGTTAGCTCTGAGCACCTTCTGAAAGAAAGGGACTCATAGCTAACAGAGGAAAGAAATACAAAAAAAGAGAAAGAAGAGCTTCTATGTATAAGAAACCTTTCGATAAAGACCCTTACTCGTGAGGCGCGTGTGGCCAGGATCCAACCGGATCCAAAGATTGTTCAAACAACCTCCTGAAGGACTAATTCGTGTGTGTATAGTAACTGCTGAAGCCAAGTATACATAGAAAAAGTGAGAATATTGTATCGGGAGAATTATAAGATAGAATGTGAACTATAGAATAACAGGAGTGGCTCTATTGGGGCAATAAAAAATCTGTCAGATAAGATGTTAACGGGTACGATAGAATTGGGTGCAGTAGAGCCTGGGCACAATAGGACCGGGTTTTTTATGACTCTCGGAAAAAAGTACCTGATATCCTCAGGTCCGTACATTGTATCGAAAACTTCCATGACAACATCGTCGAGTTCCTTGAGCACTCTAGAAGTTGACGGGCCGATGAGTTTGTGCAGCTTCTCGTATTCTTTATCCTTCATCCCAGTCTCTATCCATTTCATGTAGGATATGAGGGCCTGAAAGTTCGACTTTTCTTTGAACGTTTTTATCAGTCAAATTCGAACCAGTGAATTTATTGTGAAATTTCCTAACTAAAAAGGAGAACAGAAATAGTAACATCGCTGATCAATTAGAGCATCGCTGATCAATTAGAGCATCGCTGATCAATTAGAGCATCGCTGATCAATTAGAGCATCGCTGATCAATTAGAGCATCGCTGATCAATTAGAGCATCGCTGATCAATTAGAGCATCGCTGATCAATTAGAGCATCGCTGATCAATTAGAGCATCGCTGATCAATTAGAGCATCGCTGATCAATTAGAGCATCGATGATCAATTAGAGCATCGCTGATCAATTAGAGCATCGCTGATCAATTAGAGCATCGCTGATCAATTAGAGCATCGCTGATCAATTAGAGCATTTCCAACTAATTGTGGAACGTTTTTTTCTACGCCCTAGAAACAAAATCTCAGTGTTTTTCGAACTGTTTAGTTGAGCTGGTGAGCGATTAGGTACTAGCTTTGGACAATCAAGTATACCTCTCTATTCCAATACGAACGTGAAAGAAGGTGGTCTATGCCGGAACTGATAACTAACACCGTATCTTCTGACTTCTGAATGACCATAACATCAACGCACTAGTGCTACTTGAATTTTCATGATTTGTGGTCCTTGAATGTTCAGACATTGATGATGGAGCGCTGGAACGGAAGTTGAATTAGATTGCACTGGAACGCACCTGGAAGGGGAGAATGTTATGATCGGATGAGAACTGCGTCAGCGGAGCCAATGCAGGGGGGCAGTATTTACAGAGGAAGCGCACGGCTGCGAACAAGTTGGCCGGTTGATATGAAGCCGCGAGCAGACACATCATAAAGTCGACCGTTAAAACCTTAAAATTTTCATCCAAATAGCTCTCAGCTATTAAGTTTGAAAGCTGGGGTTAAATAGTAACCGGCAGTGTGCTCCTCGAACCCAATCTGCGGGTTAAATCCTTTGTAAATCTATGCGCTATCCAAGAAAATAAGTCATACAAATGATCTGATCGACTGAATCATTTCTTATACAACACCTGGAAGCTTTTGATCAAACGCTTTTGCGCTATTTCGAAGGCCTGCTGTTCGCTCATGATTAATCATCTTGATATACACGCTATTTCTACGGGTTGGACGAAACAGGACTATGTTGACGCATACAGATTACAGCAAAAAATGGTCTACATTTTTTCTTCTTCGCTTCTATTTTACTTTTCCTCTACTTCCCTTATCATTCATTCATGCCTTTTCCATCCCTTTTCACTCCTCGGTGCGTAAAATCAATCCTTTGACTGGTCTTCATTAACACTGTTTGAGAGTTACACAGTTTGCCTAGTTGCGATCTATCTATTACATGGACGAAAGCTATTTCAAAGAGCGGAACCGGAAGGACTCGCTCCAATACTTTTTCATTATCTCGGGAACAGAGGTATAGCCGCCCTCACAAAGCTCATCAACGACTCCTCTGAAAGAATTCCCATGATTTGGAAATCTTCAGTCATTCTCCCACTCCTGAAATCATGAAAAGAGGCAACGGATGGACCAGGATACCGACCGATCTCTTTACTCTCACCGATGGCGAAAATCATAGAACGACTTCTGTTGGAAGAACTCAAGCCGTACGTAAGAGTAGCTGAGCACCAGCATGGATTCACCACAGGAAGATCCACCACCTCTGCCCTCCTCACTCTTTCAAAAGACGTAGCT
>OZ057409.1:4106910-4154670 GCA_964056735.1 Allodiplogaster pararmata | reverse complement strand
CTCGAGTTTTTCCTTGATTTCCTTCATTCCTATTCTCCACTTATCATCGAAGTTGCCTTTCTGAAGTAATCGACTTCAAGATTATCATTTATAAACATCAACAATGAAACTACGAAAAAGATTCGGTTGTTCTGTTTTAAAGCAGAACATTGAGAATGATAGAGGTACATTTATGGATCCAAATTAGAGATGCAGATTGAAAAGACTAATTAGGAGAGAACTGTATTATTGGCAAAAAAAACAACAATAGTGTGCGATGAAGAACAGAGTTTCAAACAAACAGAAATTATGTACGTATCGCTATTTTTTGTAGAACGCGATAGATGAACATCCGACTACTAACCAATTCCAAAAAATCGACGATTTCCCTATCTTGACGATCAGAGATGAATACTCTGTGCTCAACGGTGTCATTTAGACGATGTGCCATCGTTAGGATGAAGTCAGCGTCGGATGTGAAGAAGAGGATTGGCTTCGGAATGGCTCCCTTTTCTTCTTCCTTTACTTCCCCATTGCCATCCCACCAATTCACATCTTCCTCTTCGTAAATCTCCCGTTCCATCCAGAATAAGTTAAAAGGTTCCAACATCTCTGAAAACAACAAATTTGATTTCACTGTTATTACAAGCAGATGGTAACTCATCATAGCACATGAATTGTTCAGAGTCGAAAGAAATACATCGAAAATTGAAGCTTCCTTTAAACAAGATCTCATATTCCGATACGAGCTGAACTTCCAATTGGAAAGCTATCTTTTTTAGAGAACCATGAAATTTTCGCTCATCTAAACACAGGCTACTAGAAAGCAGAGGCTGGGAATTGGAAACTTTTCGGACTCCAATGAAATGGATTTCATTCATTATAGTCTCAGCCCATCGTTGCTTTGAACGATTAACACTCCTTAACCCTTAACATGGCTGAACAATCAGAGTTCTCAACATCAGAAAGCGAATGATTCTCCAAAAAAAATGATAATCATTGAAACTATGAGAAAACATGGGTCTGAAATGCGCAAAGGGAGTGTGAGTGGTTTAGAAGCTCAGAGCTGTGCATTCTAAACTGAAAAATATAACTTGAAGATGAAGAGATTAGAAAAGCAAGTGTTGAAATCATTGGGGTTTTGAGGATAAAGGATTAAGCGAAGGTATGCGGCATACCGTATGCCGCTTTATAAGGTCTGGCTGCTCAAATCAGGCTGTCTATCTTCTGATTGAATTTAGATTAAATCTGCTGGTAAAATCTCTCTTATTAAGAGATATTCACAGAACGCTAAAGAGAGTGAAAAAAGAGTGTCGTCGATCATATGGCAAGGAACAGGGTTTTTTTAGTGTGCAAGAAAAAGGTACAGACGCCCGCCAAAGTCGAAATAAATTTTCACATCAGGGTCCCCTTATGTTAAAAACCCAAAGCACGCGAAAAAAATTTTTTTGTTGTTTGACATAAGGTTCCCCCTCATGATTTGGAAAAAACAGAGGTTCGCCGATTGAAGGTCTGACATGACTGTTTAACCCCTGGCCAGGAATGGTCTGGAAATGCTGAGAACGCGTCGCTTAGGTCGGCCAAGCGCTAGTGCATTGATATTGCATAGTAGGCAAAACTTAAAAGAACTTGAATGAGAGTAACGCGCGAAAAACAAGCAGAGAGGGGTGACGAATCATACGAGGAGAAGATAGCGGGAACAGAGAAGCAAATTTAGTGAGAGCAATCCTTCGCAAAGGGTCACAATGCCTATCTGATTCAGACTTCCTCTAACCTACTTACTCTCTTTCTAGAAACAATCTAGCGATCAGATACGATCTCGTTAGCGTTAACTATTACTAAGCCTAAGCGTATTTTAATGTAAAAATAACAGGGAAAAGGATTAGAAATAGAGGAAATTGGAAGAGAACTGGCGCAACATCGTGCAGCAAAATGCAGAGGAGAGGAGACTACTTCGAACTAGATAAGTGCCACAATGCCTAATATAAACCAGGTGCAGAATTGATTTGGATGAGAGCTGTGCGAGAAAAAAAACCAAAAGCAGAGAAGGGTCATCGAACAGAAAGAGCAGAAAATTAAATGAAAAAGGGTTAGTTGAAAATAGGATGCAGCGATCAGATCAATCACGCAACTGGTAAAGGCACGATGCCCAATTAGGAATATCTTGGATAATTTTAACACAAAGAAAGTATAAATTATCTTTAGAAAGTTTTATTCCGGCTGATTATGTCTCAATTTGAACCAAGAGCACCTCTTTTTTGAGTTGGTACAGGTAAGAATAACCTTGAGCTAACATGAGTTTAAAAATGAGATATAGGACTCATTTTGTCAGTGAGAACGCGTGGTTTCACTTGAGAACGTTCACTATAATGGCGAAATCGAGAGTTAATGAAAACAAAACGTTTCAACAAAAAAAAGGGCACAAATTTACTTGGGGGGCTCCGCTTCACTTGGGGGGGGGGTGTTTTCGGTGCGTTCAAAAATGTGAAAAAACACAACAAAAAAAATTTTCTTATGCGGTCTCGCTCGCCTAAGCCGTACGGCCTTGTTAGCGTAAACGTAAAGCGCGCCCCCAAGTAAATAAGAACCCAATATGACATCTAAAACGTTTATATATCGCACGATAACGGCTAAGAGAAAAACTTAAACCAAAAACGCTGAAAAAATATGAAGTTCAGTGATAACAAACCGAAAAGTAAAAGCTAGTGAAGACAATCGTTCATTTCTCTACCGAAAAAAGATTCAAAAAATTTATATGAAAGCAAAAACTTCTGTTCTGAATAAAATCACTAAAAAAATAATTTGAATAAAAATATAAGGATTCCATAAAACTTCCCACCCATTCACGGTCCACTAGATAGCAGAAACTGTAACTCACAGCTCATCGGACTAGAAAAAAAGCACCCAGTTAAATAATGATGAACTTGAACGAAATGAACTACTTGATGAACTTGAACGAAATGAAGGTTTAATTACCCAAGTTTGAGGGTAATTGCTGATGATGGTTTTAAAAAACCGAAACGTCCGACAATAAACCAGTATTCTTCCGCATCGTCTCCCCGGCACAACAAAGCACAAGAAAATATCAGAAATGAACTACATTTTAATTCTTCTTAGTAAGCAACTATCTTCAAAGACTTTTTCTTTGGTAAGTCTTTGAAAAAGCATGATCGAAGATTGCACTCTGCATCTGTGATGGTAATTAAGAAGAAAAAATTCTAACAAAAAACATTTTTGAATAAAAAGTAGTGTCACAGATGCACTCATGCGCTCATTTCTTCAACATCAAATATCTAAATAGCGTAAAACGTTTATGTAAACTTTCAAGAATCATGTTCGTTTTGAAAAATCGGACCAAAATCGGTAGAGACCGGAAATCAACATCTAGGGGGTGCACTCCGTCGAGATGAATAGGAAGGGCTGATGCCCACAGCAACCCTCGAAACGACGGGGCAACACCCAGAAAGAATAATTCAATTCTCAATTCAATTCAATTCTTTATTCCGCTTGAAACAAAACATAATGTTAAGTGACGAAACAGATGACACTGTCACAAGAAAAGTGAATTCAGTGAAGGTTATGAAAAGTGAGATCTAAATATGACAAGAACAATCAGGAACATTTCATTTTAGGAAAAGAGGAAAGCACAAAAAAAAAGCAAAGAAAGCAAAGCTTGTATCTTCAGTTATGAACTATTCATCAGCAATTAAGAACTATTCATCCGCAATAATAACTTGAAATTCCAAAAATTAACTCACTCTTTATCATTCGAGAGCTAACCGAGAACACAAATAAAATTGAAAAAAAGAGGAGAAACAGAAACAAAACATTTGAAGAAACAAAGCACTTGAATTAAAAATGTATTCTAGAGTTGGTGACAATGGTCTCACAATCAAGCTTGATAAGTTCATTTCTAAAAATGCTAGAAGAGCTTGTAGAAACCAAAGAACAAGGTAACTTATTCCAGACATTAATCATTCTTGAGGCACAAGTGCTTGTTCTGCTTTTATATTTACACGGCAAGCATATTCTGTAGTTATTCGATTCTCTCAGCGAATAAGGCGATGGGCAAAGTTTAAACATATTTGAGTAATCTACTTGAATATTTCCGTGCAGACATTTATGGATGAACACAAAATCGGCCACATTTCTTCTATATTCAAGCGAGGAGATGGAAAGAAAATTCAGTCTAGCAACATAACTCATTTTGGGTAATCCGGCCCTTTGTAGTAACCTTCGTGTAAATGATCTTTGCACTTTTTCTATGGAGTTAACGAGACCGATAGTTACTGGGGACCATACCTCACTCCCATATTCAATAAGAGTAGACAAATCGAGCTACTGGGGCATTTAATTCTCTTTGGGTTAGTAGGCGATGAATATGTATCTATTTTTTTCAAGCAAACAGATTTATTACCAAAACAAGCAACAGGAACATTCAAAATTCAATTAGTCAATGGAAAACAACAAAAAATCAATAATTCAATAAATCAAAACATCATTTCCTCTTCTTATTACCGAGTCGTCCTTTTCGTCCTCGGAGTGCACGAAAAACATCATCGAAACTCTTCTGGTTGTTCTGCTGCTCTTGATGAACTCAAACTCAAGCTGTTTGTAAAGATCTTGAGGCAATTGTAAACCCGACCGTCTCGCATAGCGAGAGAGAATTTATCATACGGGTCCCGAATTGTTCTTCACGAGTATATAGAAGTTTCACAAGAACACGGTTAAAAAAGTTTTTTTTTCTATTCTCTATCTCTCTTTTCTCTGTTTTCTCTCCTTTCTCTATTATCTCTCCGTTGTTTACTCTCTGTCTTCTCTCTCTGTCATCTTTCTCCAAGCTCTCCCGTCTCTCTACTCTTTCTATCATCTCTCCTATTTTTCTTTTGTCTCTCTGTTATCGCTCTCTCTCCCTCTCTCTGTTTTTCACGCTCTCTCTCTCTCTTTTCTCTCTCTCTCTCGCTCTCTCTATTCTTAATTTTTAAACGGGCTTTTTTCGTTTTCGTCTCATGAGAGAGTCATGATCGTCTCGAGGAACGGCACATATTCTCAAATCATGTTATCTTAGTTCTGTACAAGCGGGACTTTTGAGTAGTATGTTCAGGACGCCCTTGCGGTGGCTCATGAGCAGAAGACTCTGCGGTTGAAGAGCTGGAGGGAGCAGTTCACTTGCCGCTGAAAGTCAATAATAGTCACGACCATTGCACATAATTTATTAGCAATCTTCCAGCAAAAAGCAGCAATCTTCCAGCTGAAAGCAGCAATCTTCCAGCTGAAAGCAGCAATCTTCCAGCTGAAAAAGTTTTCAAACGACATCAGCATTCAGAACAACAATATTCCTAGCCCATTATCGTCTGAAAAAACACTTTTTCAAATCAAATGTTAATAAGATTTTGTTAGCGTTCGGATCTCGCGCTAACACTTTTTGCAGAAAATAACAGGAGATGGAAGCTCTGGAGAATGTTGTTTGACCAAAAATAAATATAATGAGTAGACTCAGAGTCGCTTCTTCACGTAGAGTTTGCCAAATTTATGGGATAAGAATCAAGACTTGCGTACAAGATAACTCTTTAGCAGAAACTTCTTGATACGTGTACTCTCAGCTAGTTTAGCTTTAACTGAAGCTTCTTGTTAATGTTATTTGTTCATTCAAGGAATGAATAAATTGAATTTTAATTTTAATTGAAAACTGCTCTATAAGAAATGAAGGAAAATTTTAAAAAGACCACAACTTCTTCACTTAGTCACTAGAGTTTTAGATTAATCGTTGGAACTTTAAAAAAAAATGACAAAACTGAGTTGTTTTGACTTGTTTTTTTGCTTCAATCACAAGATCCAGTAGTCTTTCACTCGAAAGTTCAAACTTCTTCTTCTTAGCGCTGTCCGCGATGGCGGCATCCGCTTGTCGGATCATTGCTCTCCCCCTTTTCGGATCACTCGAACGCTCAAACGGACAAAAACAAAAGCTTTTTGAGGAGAACCCAGTGATCCTTTGACCGAGAGGGCCAGCGCGCCACCAGAATTCATGATTCGATCATATATTTATTACATAGTACATATATGTAGTTGTTTCTATAATATGCATCCAGAATGAATGCATCGGTAAAAAAATTTATGGCATCAAAAAGCAAATTTTTTGTGTTCCATTTTCATGGTCTCTGTGCAGAAAATTATCAAAAAGGTTTAATGGCGAAATAACAAGGCCTATGTGGTTTTTACAGGGTGGTCCATAAATAAAGTTACAAATTTTCGAAAACATTTCCTGGGAAAGTGACCGCACGTAGCGGTCTTTTTTTCTCGTTTTCCTGATCCCCCGTTTTTTTTAGTTTGTGTCAAGTGAGTTGCGATTGATTCCATCGATGTTTAGGGTAATGACAGCGTCGAATCGCTTGCGCATTGCGATCATTCGCCTACACACTCTTGGCCACGCTCCTACTCGCATTGCTGAAACGCTTCGCCTGCCTCGCATGACAGTGTATCGAGCGATCAAAAGATTCGAGGAGCTTGGCACATCTTTGGACCGTCCAAGGCGAGGTCGTCCTCGCACTGTTCGCACGACACCACTCATCGAAAACGTTCGGAGTCGGATCAACCGAAATTCACGACGAAGCATCAGACAGATGGCGCAGCAGCTCCCGATGAGCCGAACTTCATTGAAACGAATAGTCACGGAGGAGCTGGGACTCAGGTCGTATCGTACACGGAAGGCCGCTTTTCTGTCGGCTCGCAACAAGTCGGGAAGAGTCAAAAGATGTCGCGACCGTCTTCGCCGTACGCAGCTAGGCGAACATTTCAATATGGTGTCCTCTGACGAAAAGCTGTTCACCGTGGAAGAAGTCCACAACTCAAAAAACGTCAGAGTGCTTGCGAAGGACGCAGAGCAAACCGATAGCAAGGGTAGAACGGTCCAACGCAGTGCACATCCAACTCAAGTCATGGTCTGCGCCACAGGAAAAACACCGCTTGTTTTTGTCGAGAAAGGCGTCAAGATCGACACGGAATACTACCTGAACATGTTCTGCAAGACGTGCTCCATCCATGGTCTCAATCGCATTTCAATCAGAGGACATGGACCTTTCAACAAGACTCAGCACCAGCCCACAAAGCTAAAAAGGTCCAAACGTGGTGCAAGGAAAGTTTTCCCGGCTTCATTACAACATCAAAATGGCCGGCCTCATCACCCGACCTGAACCCACTGGATTATTCCGTTTGAGCCTACTTGGAGTCCAAGGTCAACTCTCGCTCCCACTCAAATATTGATTCCCTGAAGAATGCCCTTCAGGCAGAATAGGACAACATCGGAGTCGAATACCTCCGTACAGTGGTAGAGGCGTTCCCAAAGAGACTTCGAGCTGTAGTTCGAGCAAAAGACGATAGTTTGAGCTGAACTTTCGCGTGAATGTTGACATTTATGTTGTTGATAAAATATGTTAATTTGAGATGATTTTCTCTATTTTGAAAAAAGGTATAACAATTCCAATTTGTAACACTATTTATGGACCACCCTGTATAGCATTTTTGAGTGTATGGATGACGGCAAGGCGTTCTTCTTACACTGCGTTGTTTCTGAAAAATAAAACACAGAACATGAAACAGTATTCTCAGTAAATGGGGTGAAGTACAGCGAGTGCTTTCAATTGAATAGAAATTAAAACGGAAAAGTTTTTATTTTTTAAATATTTTTGGTGTTTTTAATGGCTAAACTCGCATGGGAGAATTTCTGGCATTTCCCTGAATACGGAAAGTATGAATTGTTTTCTCTGTCAGTTTATTCTCAAAAAATTGGGTTCAGTACTCCTATCAGAGGCCGGTTGCAAGACGTTTGTTCGACCAAAGTTGTTGTCCGGTAAAACGTTTTACCGAACAACGCGTTTTTCGGTCAAACAAGTTATCACGTTGCAAGAAGAAACTTTTGTTGGTAAAACGTTTGTGTTCAAAAGGCTGACGCACTTTGGGTATTGTTTTCCATTTTGAACTTTAAATAGAGTTTTTAGTCTATTTCACCATGCTTTTTGAGATATATGTTTGACCGAAAGTAATAGTGTTACCGTAGTTTACCTATTTGAGTCCCGTTTCATCAAAATACTTCACAAATACAAAAGCATATTAAACGTTATCGCGAATAATGGCCATGCGATTGATTATTTAACTTTATTTTTGAATAAAAGTTCTTAATACGAATAAAAAAGTCGAGGGTTTTTTTTGTTGATACATAAACACGAAAAAGGTTGAGAGGCCATCATCAGTGTGACGCGGTTATTTTTCAGAAAACATATTTTGTTTTTTTGATAACTGGAAGTCATATTTCTTTCAAAATTACGTCCCTAAGTAACCACTTTCTGTCAAAGAGGCTTATTTTGAAATGCTTCCGACAAGGAAAACAGGATTCATGCAGACACGACCGCTCAACGAAGCGAAAGAGAGAAAATACTTGTTTTTTTTGTAATCTATTGGTGTTTCCCTCTCTTCAGAATTTATTTCATGGTTTATGCTGGAGTAATTGGGGATCTAAAAACATTAAATTACAATAACTGTCTTTTCTCGTTTGATGGTATCATAAGGTTTTTTGTCTTGAAACATCGCGGAAACTTTTCACCAGAATCTGAATTCGATTATAAAGGAAGAGTGGATCAAGCTTGGAGACGTAGCTCTAAAGTACGACGTCGCAAAACCATAAAATTATCTCTCGAAAAAATTATTATTCAAAGTTGAGCTTTAACATTCACTTTCAATCTCAAGAAATTTATATAAAATATAGCACGATCCTGCTTAATTAGAGAATGCTCAACTGTGTAAAAATAAAGACTCCACCCTACCTGAAAGATATTTTTAATAGCGTGTAAAACATTGACTGCACAATTTTCAGCGATTTGCCGCACAGGACTCGGAATAAGAATGGACCCGCCCACTTAAACTCAACTTCTCGTAGAATTATGTTGGAAAAAAGCTTTCTTGTATGTTCTGAGCGGTAAAAACGAGAAAGTCGAGAGTTTGAAGATAATCGACTGCTTCACAGCTCCGTAACTCATTCGATTAAAGAGATCCGGTCTGAGTCGATGGACATCGAGCCTTCCAGGTATACTTTTTTGTGGATCATTAGTTTTCAAATAAATATATTCCTAAAAATGCTTTTGCTGCAAAAAATTTTTTCTAGAAAAAAAAAACTCAGGACTTGTTCGTACTCAAAATGTACTAGTCAAGCTAGAGTTTTGAAAAAAAAACGTGAACTCTATTAAAACAAGCCTATTTGTCGGAACTTGTCTAGTTCGACGTAGTCTCCTCTCCCCTGCATTTTGCTGCACGATGTTGCTTCTGTTCTCTCTCATTTTCCTCTAGTTATAATCCCTCTCCATGTAATTTTTACATCAAAATATGATTAGGCTTAGTAATAACTTACACTTAAGAAGCCGTACGGCTTAGGCTAACGAGACCTATCAAAAAAAGGCTTAGGCTAACGAGACCTATCAAAAAAAGGCTTAGGCTAACGAGACCTATCAAAAAAAGGCTTAGGCTAACGAGACCTATCAAAAAATTAGTCATAAATTCGTGACTCCGCCCACGAGGGGCGAGGAGCGGAGCCTACGTAGATCTGGACAAGTACCTAAATGTCTTCACTCAAAATCCTACCACCCGAAATAAAAAAGGCCTTCTTTGTTCTTGTTTTTCTGAAGCTCATATTCTCTTAAGGGTCAAGTAGCAGAGCTTTGAAAACTGAAAAATGCTCTCTTCTGTTTGTCAGAGAACCAGAGAGAACCCAGAACTTCAAGAGCCAATATTTCTTTGTGATAACTTCCATTACTTTTATCTCTATTCATCGGGCGAGGATAATTCCGAAATTGGATTAAAAAAACCTTAGGTTGAAGGTTCGAAGAAAATAATTTTTTTTAATCTGGCTGTTTTTGCCACCAACTGGATTTATTTGTAAATGGGAGAGCTTATGATGAGAGAACGACTAGTTCATGAGAGAAACAACATAAAACGGAAATGACAGAAAGTAATAAAAATAAGATTTTTTTGCAACCAGAGTAGCTGAAAAACGGCGTAGAGTTGCACATGGATTCCGTTAGCAGTGCGAATAAGAACAAAAAACACGTTTGCCATTCATGTACTTGATTATTCAGCAGTATTGATGGAGGTGGTGCGGGTGCTGTGGGACATGGCCCTGAAGAAGAAGAAGAACCCACAGATGTATTGCGTACACCCGTTAGTTTCTTCGTTTTTTTCCTGATCGGCAATTGAGCCTTTAGAAGTGCAAGGGATCGTGTGCGTTTGTAGTTCAGTCGTAAAAGCATCGGAATAGAAAAGGTTGCGGGTTCGGTTCCCGTGCAACGGACAATCTTTGCTCGAGTTCGTACGCAGGTGGTCCATTCTCCTATTTACATGCAGAAATTACCGAATATGATGAAAATTATTACAACAATGCAGATTTGTAGAGTATCATATGGAAGTAGAAATTTTTTTCTGCCAGATTAATTGATAGAACAAATTAACCAAAATGGACCATCCTTGGTGAGCAAAACTAATGGCCATGAACGTTTTTTCGTGCACTTAGAGTGTCGAAGTAATGACTATGCTGAACAGATTGAAAGAGTCGTAGTGGTTTCAGTTTAAAAAAAAAGGTATTTGATGATATTTATCGGTCCGATGTCGGATTTTAAATTTTTAGCATGACAAGAAAAAAACTTCATAATTACATAAACATACTCAGTTTAAACACTAAAACAGGCGGCAAATGTTTTCAATTTTGAGCAAAAATCCAGATAAATGAGATTTGATATAAACTATTTCTTCATATATTTATAGTGCTCGGTTTAACCTTTTCGTGTGTATTTTCAGAGTCTTTTCGAAAAGCACAATTCATATAATTTCACGCAGGATTCTCGGCGTGGATCGGTTCCGCCCTGTTCACCAGTGCAAAATACCTCAACCCGGGACATGGTTAGTAATTTACTTCGAAACCAGAGGTTGACCACAACGTTTATGAATGTCTAATCAACTTGCAAAAAGTCTTAGTACTGATTTCCACCAACTATTATAACCGTATCGAAAATGAACATCGATCATCTAGGCATTTTTTGTTACATGAATGTACAGAAGATTTTATGTTTACTTGGGGACAGAGTATGGTATTGCGAAAACTGTGAATATGAAATTAGAACTACGGTGCATGATCGGACATGTAAGTATTAAACAGATCAATTTTAAAATTTGTGTTAAACTCTCCCCCCTTCCTCCACTCACGAATTGGATTATGTTAGAGCCACCCCCCGCGCTTCAGACCGAATTTAAAATACAATAATTCACAAACTCCATCCCTTGTGAAAATTTTCAGAGTCTCACCTTGATAAGGCCGGAAGATATCAAGAAGTCCCCTCAACTGCACGAAGAAAGCAAAATCGTCCAACAGCCTGCTCTCAAAGAGAAAATCAAAGGTACACAATTTTGAAGGTGTGATAAGTAGGTTCAGAATGAGGAAGAAGTGAACAAATGGAAGTAGAAGATTGTGATGCGGGACAGTTTTTTTCTTCATTATTTATCATCTCATATTCAATTTCATAGACATGAACCATAATAATTAACACAGTTCGACACAGTTTCCTAATCCAAAGCTCACCAAACTTGCTGAATTTCTCCCGGTCGCCCGCCTAATCTCCGAGAAAGAAATTTATTTCACTTAGCTCTAGTCACTAAAAACGGGCTAACTCTCTTCGCGTTCGTGTGATGCTTAGAAAATGCCCCATAAAGGCAAGGTTTAAACTTTGTGTGCATAATGACTGCCTTTTTTGACATGTTCAACGAATTTTATTAACAGCCGGATATACAATTAGGTGAAACCGAAAAAAGATTCTCGTTGGGTCGGTCGGTCGTCCGCCCGAAAATATATATTTCCAGCAAATCCTGGTGGTCTATGTCCTAATCATTCACTTTTCTGGTAAGACAGGATCAGTCCGAGCGTGACATGAGTGTATGGATCTCAGGTTTGCCCCCCCCCGTGACAGATTCACCCAAACCTAAGGGTTGAGACATGTAGGTACTGCTCTTGGTCGAATCTGACTCCCCACTGCTGCTACACACACTAACATTGATCCAGTGTGCAGCAACTGGTTCTACCAGTGTAAGTCTGCCCGCATATTAGGGTAGCGCGTACCTTGCGACCAGGCGGGAACAAGAGCGATAAAAGATTATTATAGTAAGAATTAGAAAGTAGATACAATGTTGTTATACAGGGTAGCCCATGTATTCGGCAACCAATCTTCCGGCTTTTATAATGTTTTTGTTAATTTGAGCTAATAAATGTGAAAATTTGAACACTCTTGCTTTCTTATGAACTTAGATACACGTTTTTAAACGCATTGGCGAATACATTGGCTACCCTGTAATTTGGACAGTACTATATCAAGGAGTCCAGATTCTGTTGAGAACAAATGCGGGACACTGAGCTAGAAGTTCCCAGTTTACGACAGTCCACTAAGGGAACATAGCCCATTTACCGTCTTACCCTACAAGGCTTCGGATTATAAATGATTGCCGTGCTCATCGGATATTTCGAAAGTCCTGCTAGGTAGTCTCCATTCTCTGTAAAGCCAGATCAACAAATCGAAAATATTGTATACTTAATCGCCATTTTTTCTTTTCGTAACTCACATTTAATTGGTTTTTTGAACGAGCCGAAATTCAATGGCGGTTAAATTTAGATAATATGAAAGGAATATAGATAACTATACAGGGTGATCAATATATTTGATGATACGGCATTTTACCGCATATTTTCCTTAAATTCTACTTTCTTCTCAACAAATTATATTATCCGTCATAAGATGATACTCTATAACTTTCATTCGAAATGTCCCCCTCTTTTGAAATGACAGCCTCCAGACGACGGGCGTAGGCAGACACCCATGACCGAAAAACCTCCTGGGGAATTCGGTTCCATGCTCGCTCAAGCGAAGTCTTGAGACCGGACAAAGAGTTGTGGGTTTTAGCGCTAGCTTCACTCTCCAGGATGGACCAGATGGAGTAGTCCATTGGATTCAAATCTGAACTATAAGCAGGCCATTCTTCGGCGGCGATGAAAGAGGAGAAGTTTTGTGATATCCACTCTTGTGTCTTCTTGCTGGTATGAGCATGAGCGCCGTCCTGCTGGAACGTCCAGTTACGTGTCCCGAAGTGCTTCTGGGCCCAAGGCTTCACATGATGTTCGAGGATCTCCGAGATGTACACTTGTGTATTTATTTTGGACTTTTTTTCTGACGAAAAAGCAGGGAGTTCGACACGTGGAGCAGATGCCAGCGAAAACCGTGATAGATTCCGGATGGGAAGCACGTGAGACTGTTCGGCCGGCAGTATCAGCTTATTCAGAAAACTGAGCAAGCACCCTATCGTTTTGTTTGTTGTAGCTCCTCTCCACGGTGAACGTCTTCTCATCGGTAAAAAGGGTCATGAGATGCTCTCCAGTCACGGTCCGAGCAAAGAGAGCAGGGTATTTATCGCGCCGTGCTTTCTGCTGCTTAGGAGTTAGACCATGACGCTTCTGATACTTGTATGACGTCATACAAAGCTTCTTTCGAATAACATTCCACATCGTACCGTATGACGTATCCAGTTGGGCAGCCATTCTTCTGATGCTTCTGCCTTTGTTGCGGTTCAGGCGTTGCTTGACGATTTTTTTGATACAGGAGGTGGCAGCGGAAGTGGGACGACCACAGCGTGGACGATCAGTGAGTGTACATGTTTAAGAGAACGCACCATTTCGCGAGTAACGAATATTAGAAGCGAAGTTTTGGTTATAGGTAGATCAAACGTTAACGAAATTAATGGTGTTATTTCAAATCTGCAGATCGACTCAGCTCGTGCTCGACACGTACCCAAAGTTTGTCATCAAATATACTGACCACCCTGTACCTTACAGTTCGAGAGTTACAAAAACAACAACAACAACAACGAAAAATTCCCAGACGCGTTGTAGTAATTCTGCAAGCGTTTTTTTTTTGTTGTTGTTGAACCTTTCTTTTCGTGGTAAATGAGGCATACATATACGAGCTTATTGGGGTGAAACTCGTCTTCAAAGTCTCTCCCTCTCTTTCTCCCTCTATCTATCTTTCTTTCTCTTTCTCTCTTTTGTATTCTTATTTGAAACCTATGTTTGTTTCTGTTCTTAGATGGAATTTTCTGTTCTCATTTTTTAAACCCAATTTTCTTGCCACCGGCGGGTCCATTCATAAAAATAAAACCGGCTTTTAGCGGACCTCACCCCAATACGAGTGGTCAAAAGAAAGACGTTTTGTTAATTTAGATGTGCTGTCTGAACAAGATAAAACTATAGTGTGAATTAGATGAGGGCGAAGCCGGAGGAAAACGGGAAGACAAGGGGTCGACTGTAAAGGCGGTCCCCGCTGCTGCAGAAGAAGAGGGCGAAATCGAAGATGACGAGGTGAGTTCGCAACTTTTCTACCAGTGTTGATATTAATTGTTAGGAGGTGGGAGAGGAAACGGAGGGAAGATGCTCGATAACGTTCAGGGTACTGATTGCAGTTAACCTTTGGCTGTGCTTAACTTCGTTCAAATGTTTTTCGTTATCCGAGAGCTGCATCGTCTCTTCGGAAAACAAATGGACAATATGAAAATAATAAACTACTGAATGATCTTGAACGTTTACCGAATTTTTAAATGCCCTGGTTAAAATAAAGATCTGACTTACTAGAACCAGTTTGCTATTCTTCGGTCATTGCTATCGCATAAGAAGGAGGAATAAGAGACGTGCATCCACCATTAACATCTTTTTTTGGGTTCTCTTTATTATTATTAACCCAAGGGATTGGTTCAAAAGGAAATGAAGGTCTCTTTTATAATTTACGTGAGATTTAAGCTTATTGTACTATTTTTGTATGTTGTTTGGTGGAATAGGTTTTGAGAACGTTGACGAGATAGGAAAAAATGTCGTTTTTGGTTTAAAGTGAAAAAATATTCTCTCGACAGAATTCCAGGTCGGGTACGGCCTTTGGATCTAAAACTCCAACTTGAAGCCAAATGATTGCACTTGAAACACACGGAGAGCGATCAGCTGATCAAACGTATACTTCTGCCCCCTCCCTTCCCCCAGCCCCCCTCTCTCGTTTGACAATATGAAGATCAATTTGATTGTGAATAATGAAAAAATGTTGCTGTGCTTCAAGTTCAAAAAAACTCGTACGAACCTAAGATCGGGTAGGGAGGGTATTGAGGTCGGGTACGAAATTCAATTCAGTCAATTTGGATTGAACCCATATGCCTGCAACTCGAAAATTTTTAGCTTGCGAGTAGACTTGGACTTTATTTCTCCTCCAGGAGGTAGTAAAACCTAGCTATTACTTACCTTTTACCGGTTGCAAACGCATTATCTTTTTTCTTAGAAGAAATTTTGATATTCGATTGGGCTATGAGAGTAAAATATTTGGCTGTTCCTCCTGTTCCAGCAGCCAGGTAGGAACCCGGCTTCTCGATGGGAGCAGAACCCGCGCAGCCTCAATGTTTTGAAGAAGATGCGTTTCACTTCAAGAATATCTGGAGCTAAAGAGTCAGTTCATCAAATGATAAAGAAACGCAATAGCTCAGTGGATGTTCATGTTGTGATGGGAAAGTTATGAGCATGTGTTGGAAAAAATGTCAAATCTCACCATACAGTTTTAAATACCATTGTCCACCAACTAGCGTTTCGTTTTTATGAGAGAAAAATTTGCTCTACTTTTTAAAAAACTCGCTAGTATTAAGTTACTACAAGATATAAGCTAGTTCGAATTGAGTTTCTCAGGCCAAGTTTAGCACAATCGCTATCTCCCATTGGAAATGATTTGAATGTTTGCATGGCGGGAAGCTAAAAAGAGATTTAAGTTTGTCTTCAGAATGGAGTCGCCCCGCTTCTTTCCTCCGTCGCGCAGTCTTCTTAGCAGCGAGTGAGTTGTTGTGTTCTTAGCCCAGAGTTCCCGTCGGCAAGAGGGGTCATCTGAGATAGAGAGGGGTCATCTGAGATAGAGAGGGGTCATCTGAGATAGAGAGGGGTCATCTGAGATAGCTTGCATGGTATCCTTTCGAACAAAAAAGTCCTTCTCTTCAATTAAAAACAACGGGTGCTTGACAATGACTGTGAACAACAGTACAACAGAAAGCCGAAATAAAAACTTAATTTCAATTTTTGGAAAGAATAAACATAATGTTTTTGTTTTAAAGTAAAAAATAAACATAAAGAATAGACATAGTTTTTTTTTTTATTATAAAGAATAGACATAGTTTTAAACATAAAAATTAAAAATAGTTTTAAACATAAACATAAAGATTAAACATTGTTTTAAAGTCAAAGGAGCCCCAACTCAGAAATTACAAGAGCACATTCAAACTAAAATTGAAAAAAATACTGTTTTCTGAGTAGAAATGTTAGATAGTTTATGAAAATAATTTTTTAATTGAAAAAAGTATATGAAAAGAATAATTTTTAAAAAAATTATTGAAAAAGTCTTTCTTCAAAAAAAAAAACAACGTTTACGTAGACTCTTGTGTAAAAAAAATTAGCGACTCAGGGAGATATTCTGAAACCTTCTGAATATGACAACAAAAAGATACTACATCTAGCGGATACTTATTGAAAAGCAAAAGAGGATTTTTATCAGTTTTTAGGGTTCTTCTTTCGAATGGCGTATGAATTGACAATCCATTTCAAGTTCTTGGCCCTTTTTGGTGCCTACCGGCACTCTCTAGTTTCTCTTTTTCTGTCGATTTAAGGTTCAAATTCCATTCACCAACCTATGCCACCTTTCAAAGCCCACGCGAGAAAGAGTAAAAAGTGACAGCGCAATGCTTGGATGTCTGCCCAGCAATTGGTACTGCCTATTCTATCCCGCCTTCTCTGTTGCCTCTTTCTCAGTTTATCTTCTTATCTCTCTTCGTTTTCTCTGAGGCCTCTCTCTCTCTGTATATTTCTTTTTCTCTTCTCTTCGAGTCTCCTTTTTTTCTTTGACTCTCTTCCTCTTCATCTATCTCTCTTTTTCTCTATCCATCTCTCCATGCATCTCTCTGTTTACCTCTTTTCTATTTCTCTCATCTTCATCAGCTTCTTATTTTTTCGTTAACATGGTGCATCTCTCATTTTTCCTTATGCCATTTAATAATTTGTAATCCCTTTCCCACAAACCTCCACACACAGCAAACTTCTTACTTGCACTTCTTTCTTCTACATCGAGTAGAATCTTTTTCGAGAAAAGTTCCCCGTTCCGAATAATTTTCAGTTGGAAAAGTGTTTCGAAAACATCCTAATCCGTTTTTTTCCAGTTTTCATTTTTTTGGTTCAACATCTTTGAGTACAATACATGAATAGCTTCGGACACTTCATATACCAGATTATGAACGACTATTGGAGTATGGAGAAGAGAGAAGTATTGAGCATAGGTGTCATTTCATAGCGGAGAAGGTAATTTCCTTATAAAAATGAATTTATAGCACTAAATGATTAATTACTGCCGGAAACCCGGGTAGGGTTTTCATTCATTCACTTTGTTCCTGTTATGGCTCTGATTCACCGTCCTAGAAAAATAACCTCAAAATCACAAGCTTTAAAAAAAATTGAAGCTGTTTCATTAACAAGTTTTTTTGCAACGAGAGTTATTTTCGAAACCGGAAAAATTGCAATTGCTGTTAATGTGCGGTAATTCACAAATTTTTCATTGTTTGGAGCATTCCGCTTTTCTATAGACATTATATTTAGTGTGTATCTATAGACATTATATTTAGTGTGTATCTATAGACATTATATTTAGTGTGTATCTATAGACATTATATTTAGTGTGTATCGTGAACTTTATCGCCACAGAATAATTGTTTCAGAGTCATCGTTAAAGGTTGACAGAAGCTATAGATTCGGCAGATGGGTATTACTTACTTTTCTCTATATTTGAAATCACATACTCTCTGCTCGGTAGCCGTATCTCTATCTCTTATTTTCTTCCTCCCCTTCTTCTCTCCCCGCACAATCAAATTGTTCATTTTTAAAAACTTTAGTCAGTTCTAAAAACTTTGTGCAGAGTGGAAGATGTAGTATCTGTGTCCTTGTCTGTTGTTGCTGTTGTTTTGCCCAGAGGAGTCCTTTTGGGATAGGTTGGTGAGGATCCTTTTGAGTCCGGAGAGATTTTCTCCGTCTACACTCGCACCGCAGTCGGCGATCCTCTTGGCGAGACCCATTCGTTAACCGGAGAAGGGCAAGAGGTTATTTCACTGGCGCCTCGACTCGCCATTGAAAGTATAGCGGAGTATCGGCTGATGTTTTGTCCGGTGGCATGCCCAGGCCGGTCCGGCATCGCCCCTCCTTTGACGAGCTATACTACCCAGTTTTGGTCCGTGGCGGGATTTCTCCCGCTACGCACGAATTCTTCGTAGGGAGGCGTCCCTCTATCCGCCACCTGAGGTCGCGCTCGATTCTGGACTGGATGATCCGGCTCCATCCGTGACAGGCTCTTAAGGCTGTAGAGTCACGAATGGCCACTGTTGCCAGTGTGTTTCGAGTGTCCTTGTCTCGATCTCACATTCACTTATCCTCGGTGTCTTCTGTGTACAAGTCTTCCCGATTCATTTTTCTGTTATCTTTTGGACGTCTGTCACGTGTTATATGTATAGTCTAGTCGACATATAGTATTTACTTAGAGCGAAATCACTTACTGTTGGGAAAGACCCGTCGTACAATACTCTCTTGGAAGAGCGTTTTTTAAAATTATTATTTTTACATTTCAACAAAACTTATCCAATTAACTGATTGGATTAACTCCAAGTCTTTTGAAGCAAATCAGGTGCTAGTTGGAGTGTTGAAGAAAGTCAAGAATCAGGCGAAAGAATACATGTTCATGATTCTTTCGAAGCTCCGTCGAAAAACTTTCATACCACAATGAATCACGTGATAAAATACGATTATGTCGTATTCCGCTTTTTTCTAATTACATTTTCTGCCTTTATAGCCTTTTCCGAGTTTTCTTAATTTACAATCTTCTCTTCTCTTGTTATTTGTCTTTCGCTCATTGAAACTCGTCGTACATATATCTCTTATCCTCCTATATCCTGAGAAAACTCCGGTTTGCTCTCAATTCGAACATGCAAGCTTAGCAAAGGGCGAAGGTTCGGTTTAGAACGGCAACAACTCGCACCCAATCACACTCAAATTCCTCTGCTGTTGCGCTTTGAAACTGTAAAAAGGACTAGAGGTTCTCAAAGCAGAGGACATGTATTTGAAGCTTGGAAAGAGCGCACTCTTCTGCTTTTCCCTTCAACGATTGCATCTTCTCTAGCCTACGCTCAAGTCTACTTATCCTCCAAGCTATTTCCTTCAGACCTTCTCACAGCATTTCAATGTCTCTCTATCCTCTATTTTTCTCTCTCTCTCTTTCCCTCTCTATTTATTCTTCTCTATTTCTCTCTTTCTTACTTTCTCTCGCTCTCTGTATTTCTTACTCTCTGAATCTTTCTCTCTCTGTCTTTCTTACTATCCGAATTTTTCTCTTTCTCTTTCTATCTCTTCAACACTCTTTCACTTTCACTTCAAGCACACACGTTCCCGAGCCGTTTTTTGTTACAACATTCACATACTACATACCTTTTGATATTCGCTCAGTCACTGATAATTTATTTCCCACTCCTATTACAGAATTTTTTTTTAAACTGTTGAATTAGAGTACGAGAGATAAAGAGAAAGAAATAGAAAGAAAAAATAGAGAAGTGTTTAAAGAAACAGAGAAAGAAAAAGAAAGGATAGATAGAGTAAAAGAGAAAAATGAAGGGAGAGGCGAGGATGAACAAGACATGAGTTATTCATAAACGCCCTGGCAATAAGATGAGTCGAGAGCAATGCTATCCGCAAATAGCATCTTTTTTCAGCTGTGAAATTTGAGCATAAGTAGGTCCCCTTTTCTCTCTTTCTCTCACTTTAAAAAATAACCTCACAATGACTTCAACTTAAACATTGACTTTGATTTGTTCACTCGGTTTTTGAAAAAAAAAATCTTCTCAAATCAGTACTTCGGTTGCTTTTCAAATCTGACCAGAAAAATGTTTTTTTTTTTCATTTCTCAGAACAGACTTTTAGAAAAGACTTTTTCCACAGAAAAGATAATTCTTTCATCGTTCGAAGTAATTTTTTTGTGAGAAACGTTTTTTAATTGAGATAAACCTAGAGTTAGACAAACATCGACGAAAACACAATGAAGTTCTTAGCCAGGCAAGAAAGAGTGCTAGAGACCTAACTTGGTTAAACTAGTGGCTGCTCCCTTATTTCGTGCTAGGGTGCTTAGTACAGAAAGTGAAATGAGAGTCGCACAGGTACTACTAACACTTCCCAACGACTTTATTTTGAGGAACCTGCTTGAAAACCCTCTCAATTATAAGGGTCGAACCTAGGACCCCCACTTAACTATAGTTAGAGACACTGCCATTGTGCTTACGCTCGAGTGAGTCATCAGGACCCTAATCAGCGAGAAAGGCGGATTCCTTGTTGAGAGTAGCTTATTTCGAAGAGAAAACCTGCAGGAAAGAAACATGTTTGTCGGAGTATGCGGAACTTTGAATCCTTTTACTAACGAATATTAAAACTTCGCGGTAGCGTACAAAGAGACCACAGTAGAGAGACCCCGAGACCACAGTCTAATCGAAAGCTTTATTCCTGATTCAATCGAGAAGAAAATTCGCTACTGATTTCACAACTAGCCAGGGCGATTATACGGTTTAAAAAACGTGTTCTGTGTAATCACCGCAAAAAGGCTACAAAACGGAACTTGTTGCAAAAAAAATTAAACTCTAGGTAACTCTTGACCGTAAAATGAAAAAGGTGAAAAGATTCAAAGTTTTATTTGATGATAATGAAGCAATATATCATCTTTTGCTCTTATATTTATTGTGGTTCTCATTAGAAAAGTTGGCTCAGGAGTGAAGAGATGATATTCTGGGGTAGGTAAGCCTATATAACTTATTCTGAGGTACTGGAGTATGTAGTCAAATTTTGAGAGTCGAAAACATTTTTGACGGAAAAACGGCTAAGTCTTACATACTGTAAAAGGGGATTTGGCTGCTGTAGAAGTATTCCTGGACGCCGAGGGCTTCTGTTCACAATGGTGGCTTTGAGGAAAAGTTTCTTAATTTCTGAACGGTCGCTTACCGCCTGTCGGTGACTAATTTGTGCTGCCTGACTACTGCGAATGTTTCGAAGCTCTGATGAAGGTTTTAGCTCTATGACATTGGGCCGCGTAAATGTAAGTAAAGGTCGTCCTCGGACAATAACCGTTCCTTTGGTCTTCGATCCATGGTTTCTCTGATAATAGCTGGGATCTTTTTCCCAAAAAGCCTGTGACATTTTCCCCAAAAATGCCGTGTTTTTCTCATCAGATCAGCTGAAAACGTAGGATTAACAAATTGAAAGTTTTCCATTGCTGTCTTTACCTAGCTCTTTTCTTATGTCTATTAGATGTAACGCATTAGGTTCTTCCCTCGTTCTCCGAATGAATAAAATTATAAAAGAGAACTTTACAATCTTTTGAGAGCCTGTGAAATATTGTAGTGGTTTAAATCAAAGTATGAACATTCCCTGTTCCTAACGTACTCAAGTCGAAATTTCACTGGAAATTTTCCAAGATCTCTATGAAAATTACAAGATGGAGTTTCCGCTTTTGCTCTTCTCTTTCAATCCCATCGCACCTGTTTTCTCTTATGGTTTTTCCTACTCTGAGCCTCTTTCTCTTCTCATTTGCCTCTTCTAGCTTTTTTCTCCCGAAGCACAGCTGTCCTAAGCTTAAGATGAGAGACTTTTCTCATATCTGATTCATTCCGTTCCGAGACAAAAAACGAGTCTTCAACATAGATCACTTTTTGCTTAACCCTTGAATCATTTCCGATTCATAGTTCATGTTTTGCTTTTTAAAGAAATTTATGTTCTCTCTCTGTCTCTCTCTCTCTCTCTCTTTCCTATCTGTCTCTCTCTCTTTCCTCTCTGTCTCTCTCTCTTTCCTCTCTGTCTCTCTCTCTCTTTCCTCTATGTCTCTCTGTCTCGTTCTCTTTCCTCTCTGTCTCTCTCTCTCTTTCCTCTCTGTCTTTATTGACCATTTTCAATGGCAGTTTTTACAACTGAAATCAAATCAAACTGGACATTTTTCGACCAAGTTACCTAAAAGTATTTTTTGAACTTATCAACTTCTTTTAACGCATTTTGTTCGTCTGTCAAAGTTAGTAAAGAAAACAGAGCGGCTCAAA
This sequence comes from Allodiplogaster pararmata, assembly GCA_964056735.1. Taxonomy (NCBI): domain Eukaryota; kingdom Metazoa; phylum Nematoda; class Chromadorea; order Rhabditida; family Diplogasteridae; genus Allodiplogaster; species Allodiplogaster pararmata. Next base: position 4,132,446 of record OZ057409.1, on the reverse strand, counting down.
AAATATTTGACGACGCCTTTCAAAAAGGTCCGAATCTAAAAAGTTTTTCGAGTTAAGCTAATCTGTATGTTTTTTCTTCAATTTGATTTACATACCCAGGTTCTGAATCAGAACCCCTTGGGAAGTTCTTTACTATCTAATTATTCAGCTTAACTTAACTTCTCGAAGCTTTCATATGTAATTTTCAGGAAAGGAATAGAGAGTGAGGGAATTCAGGTCTATGATACACATCGAAAAGAAGTCGTGGAGAAGAAACATTAGTGAGCTCAAACTAGACCCGTGTTAGCTTTTCATCAATAACTAACAAGTAGTTTGTCAATAAACAACAGGAAGCGAAGGCGATGTAACCGAAACACTTTTTCTCGTGGTTATTCTGGCGTTGTGGCAGAGTACGCGAGACATACCCGACCTAACAGAACTGATGGCTGGTCTTTGGCTCATTCTGTGTGTATAACAGAAGCTGAGTCGGATTCTTTTTCTCGAAATTTTTTTACCTTCTCGATACGGGCGAATATGTCCGGCATTGGTGACACTTAAGGTATCACTGGAAATTTTTTGAGACCTCAGGACGCGAAAAACCTCTATTTCTCAAGATCATAGGTAACAGGATTCTCTGAGCATTCAAAGTTGAAGTTTTATTCCGTAAATAACTCGATTCCTTTTCACATCATTCCTCACTTCTCATGGAATAGAAGTAATACACAAGCATACAACCTATTAAAACGAGACATTCACCACAGGAAGATCCGCCACCTCTGCCCTCCTCACTCTTTCAAAAGACGTAGCTGCAGGTTTTAACGCGAAGAGACCAGCTAAACGTACAGTGATGTTGGCAATCGACATGTCAAAGGCCTTTGACAGCATAGACATAGCGGTACTCATAGATCTCGTCCTACAAACCGACGCCCCAAACTTCGCAAAGAAATGGCTAGCATCGTACCTCAGAGGACGAACGAGCCGTACATCCTTTCGCGACGTCCTCTCAAGCTCATCCCTGATCAGAAGCGGAGTCCCTCAAGGCAGCGCACTCTCACCGCTTCTCTTCAATTTATATCTAAGCGATCTTCCGAACAACGATCCAAACATCAAAATCGTCTCTTATGCTGATGATATAACGCTATGGGCGTCAGATCCGAGCATTTCCACTGCCTCGCTACACATACGATCCGGTCTCCCACACATCGAAAAGTTCATCCACGATCGTGGACTATCTATTTCTCCTGCCAAAAGTCAGCTTCTACTCTTCACACCTTACAGCAAAGAGTACAAGACTATCCTAGATGTCTCGATCGGAGGTCAGAGCGTACCCACCGTGAATACCGCCAAAATCCTTGGAGTTACATATGATTCTATGTTCACATTCAGTCATCATGCGAAAGACATAGCAGGCCGAATGTCGCAACGTAACAATGTACTGAAGGCGCTAGCCGGCAGTACATGGGGCAACCAAAAGGAGACACTCCGTCTCACGTACAAAGCCATTTGCCAATCCATATACAGCTACGCAGCTCCAGCCTGGGCCAGCTTTCTCTCCTCCTCAGCACATACCAAAATTCAAAGAGGACAGAACAATGGCCTGCGTATCGTAACAGGAAACCATCAAATGGCCAGCGTCGACCACATACATGCTGAAGCTAAAGTTATGAGATCGAAATCGCACCTTCACATGCTATCAGCCCAATACTTGGCAAGGACCTTGAGCCAAACTCACTTCCATCACGGATTATTTCTCCAAGGACCCCCACCACGCAACATGAAAGCTGATCTTTACATCGCATGCAGAAGCACTGTTGAAAGAGCCCTGTCGGAAACAGCAGAGAAGAACAACGGGAAAAGCGTCGCCAACCGAGTCCACACAAACATGGTCTTAGAAGAAAAGGAAACCATCCAAGGTCCAGTCATACTGGGCGACCGACCACCACCGGACATAAATGAAGAAGAAGTGGACCTCTCCAGAAACGCCCGCTGCACGCTGAGCCAATTCCGCTCAGGCTACAGCAGGTACACCAACCACTACTTACACCGGATCGATGACTCGATACCTGACTACTGCCCAGACTGTCTCAATGGACCTCACGACGTGGCCCATCTCTTCAAATGCGCTAGACGTCCAACAAGACTCACGTTGGAAGATCTCTGGATGAAACCAAAAGAAGTAGCCTCATTTCTGAGACTATTGTAAAGGAAAGAAGAAGAGATGTATTTAAAAATAAAAAAAAAGAGAGGAGAGAGAGAGGGAGAGAGCGGCTCTCCATAGCCAACTCTCTTCGACGCGAGACGTTTGCCGGCAACAGCAACAACATTAAAACGAGACAATATTTCAAGTGTGTTGTAAACTGAGATAAGGCTGCACCCTAAAGAGCGAGTTATGTATGTGTATAGACTGTGCTATAATTTTTTTCCCATCCAAGTATCAAGGCTACGCCAAAACCTCTCCAACTTTGCTCTTTTGAAACTCACAAAAGATAAAGTCTCTGGGTGTGACCGAAAGTGACCAAACCTAAATGAAAGCTTCCTCCGAGGTCATTCTGCAAGCTAGTACACGGAAGTATTACGAGAAAAAAAAAAAACTTGAATTTGTGTTGTTGTTGTAGATTGCCCGCCGTAGGTCTCCGGCTGGGTAGACGAGGTCTTCTTTGACATGGCTCAGAACAATAACCTTACTTACATCATTTATCTAAGTACATTTATTTCTCTTTCTCTCTCGGGGTTTATTTATTTATTTATATTTTTTCCCCTCGTTTTTTTGTTGTTTTTTTTTGAGAGAGAAAGGAATCACTGGTATAAGAACTTAACAACAGACGTCGGGCTATTCCACAAATCTATACTTCTTAAAAGTGTGTGGTCACAGCGACACGAGAATAAATGACTAGTTGTATGTGGCTCTTCTAAACATTTTGGGCAAAGAGGGGATTGGGCAGCTCCTATTCTGTGTAGGTAGCTGTTAAGGGAACTTGCATAGCCACTACGTAGTTGCGATAATGTTATTTGTTGTTCCCTGGGAAGTTGATTCGTTGATTTATGGATTCTGGGAGGTTTCTTACCTAGAACTGGGTTAGGGGAACAGGAGGTAATGAAATTTCTAACAGTCTCAGTATGTATTCTTTTCAGTGCGGCTTTCTGATCACTGTCTACCAACATCATCTCTAGGTCCTTGGCATGTTTACGACAATTCGGGATTTTTGTGATTCTATACATGGAAAAAAACACAGGGTGACCTGTGAGAGAAAAATCTCACAAAGAAAGAAAGTAAAAGGCAGGTATTATTGATTTTTCTTTCGCAGGTGTTATTGATTATTGATTTCTTCTTGACTCTAAAATGGAATTCTTGTTGACAGAACAACTCACCGAAACGACGAGGGCCCGAAAAAGGATCGTAAGCGTCCTCACGTCGAAGAAGAGGACGAGAAAGAGTACGAGAGAGAACGCAGGTTCAACTTTGTTGTTTATACAACAAAAAAATTTTTGATTGAACTTTTTTGCGTTGAACTTTTGTTCGTCTCTGGATCCACTCTTGAACGCTAGGAGAATAATTGGTCTTTAGTGATATGTCATGGGTAACTTGTATTTGAGAAGTTTCTGTGATAGTGATAGCTCATTATCAATGTAACAGGGATTTAGCACCACGATTCGAACCCGTATAACTCGTGTATTATTCGTTTTCCTGATGTTCTGGATCGACTCAAAAATTGGCCTTGGAGAACTCGTTAACAAAAAAAGAAAACTATTGAACCCCTGAAGTTCAATTTCTCCAGAAACTCGCCTCCGCCGGTTTCCGCAAAAAGAGAACCGAATCCGGCGACTTTGAAGCAGAGAGCAGAGCAACTCATTGCGATTGGCGAATGCCAGGTACTAATTTGGATCCGACGAGGTTCACTTCTAAATTCAAGCTCTGGTTCAAAAAATTGGAAAAACACGTTGATTTATTCCGTTAAACCTTTCACCTATCACAATAGTACTGGTAAGCAATATGTCCTCGTTAGTGTAGTGGTAAAGCACTCGCAGCCGGTAAAAGAGAGACGGCAGGTTCGAACCCGCCCTGTAAAATTTTTTTGTCCGTGCTAAAACTGTTCAATTTTCTTAAGTTTCAGCAAAACGATTCAGAAGTTGGGAAAAAAGTAAGCTTATAAAGTTTGAGTTTGCCGGTACAGTCAATAGGCGTTTTCTGGGGCAGCTTTCTTGTAGACGTGAAGTCATTTAAAGGGTTTTTTTCTAGTGAAGTTTTTTTTCTTCAATAGGCTTCTAAAAGTTTTTTGTGTGTTCTCCTAGTTCTCTTTCCATTGTGGCTTCATTCCCAACATGATCTCTTAGTTTTGGGAAACCTGAAACATAAAATCAGATAATATGTTTCTCATCACATCTGCTCAGCTATTCCAAAAACTCCACACTATTTGATTCAAAAGTTAATAGTTGACGGGCTTTCTAAACTATCAGTGTTTTGACTCATGAGTCTTAAGGCTGCAGTGGCCTGACGTTTTTACCATCCATTGTTTTGCTTGAGAATGTCTTGGACTGTTGCTGTGGGAATGGAAGTTGACAGGTTGCAGAAGAACTTTGTGTCTTTTCAAACTCTGTTTTATAGTCTTAAAATTCTAAGTTACACAATTTAAAGGCAGTGACGCCTGGTTAAGATTACAAATGATTGAACTATCGCACAGAAAAAAGCTAGTCCTCCGGGCGGGATCGAACCCAGACCATCTCGACTCAAACCGGGAGCGCGTGTTACCATTACACCACGGAGACACATTGCTATTCCGTGCGATAGTGTTATATGAAAGGCTCATATGCCTCTCTTCTGTCTTAATCGTGAACTCTGGATTTACGCTCCATTCATGACGCAATCGCTTGATGAGCATCTGTTTTATAGTAGTTGTTTATTCCATTTAACTGATGCGTCGCTTCTCGCATTTTTTGCTGAAAAAAAACACTTTCCTCTCTCTTTCTTTTTTCTATCGCTGTCTCTGCTTCTCTCTTTCTTTTTTCTCTCTCGCTGTATCTGCCTCTCTCTTTCTTTTTTCTATCGCTGTCTCTGCCTCTCTATTTCTCTATCTGCTGTTACCATCTCTGTCACGCTCAAAAAGTGGGCTTTTTACCTTTTAACTACATTGTTTCTATCTTTCTCGTAGCGCTTTCATTCCCTCCTTCTAAGGACTATTTTATCACCCGATATGCTGACCACTCCTTCTGAAAAGTGGTGAATCGGAGAGAAGATCTGTCTTTTCTCGACTCTCTCTTTTTTCCCATTTCCGACCACTATTAATGTCATCGGCTCTCTAAATTGTTTCCACTCTATCCCTCTCCGCGAGTTTATGTACGGTTTCGAACGAAGAGTTTTTGTTAAAAAATTTTTTTGAGCGTCAGCACTTTTTGCTCAGTGACTCCCAGTATCGTCGCTACTCTCTCGGTGAAAACGGAGCATTTCCTTATGTCAAGAGTTTTCCAATACTCTTTTCTCAGATTATTTAGAATTTTTTCCCAACTCGTGAATAGCATTTTTTCGATGTCACAATGGTTAACCCTGAGATGAAGTTCTTCACTTCGAAGCGTTCAAATTACAAAAAAAAATTGAAATGCGAGCCATTAAAATTTAATGCGAAAGGACTAAACAGAAGAATTATTGATTGAAACTTTGATTAATTGATTGAAACAAAACTAGCTGATTTCACTTTTCTTCTTTTAATTCTGCGATTTTTTTTTCTTGTGAAGAAAACAAGATTAGTCGCAACAAGTGAAGGAGAAATCTATCGGTCAGATAACCCTTATACGTCATTCTGCGATGTTATATCTCTCTTTCTCTTGCTCTCTCTCTCTTTCTCTCATTCTCTCTCTCCTTGCTCTCTCCCCTCTCTCTCTCTCTTCCTCTCTCTGCTCTCTTCCTCTCTCTGCTCTCTCTTGCTCTTTCTTTTTATCTCTCTTTTCTATCTCTATCTCTCTCTTTCCACTTTAAAACTTCGAGGTCTGAGCGTTGAAAACAAACGATGCATTATCACTACCTAAAGCTGCTATCGACTGTTCTTTTCACGAATCTGAAAACTGAGGAAGGATGTATAGTAGGGTTGAGCAGCGGTGATGTGAGCAAACGACACTGCCAACAAGAGAGGAGAGAGAGAAAGACAGATACAGAGAGAGAGAGAAAGACCGAGACATATACAGAGAGAGAGAGAGAGAACAAGAGAGATAGAGAAAGAGATAGTAAAGAGCAGAGATGAACAGAGAAAGATAAGGTCGTCACGCTATCAATTGTCAAGGCGAAGGAGTGTGTATGAACTAGAGCGTGCGTAGATTTCTCTCTCTCTTCTCTCTCTCTCTCTCTCTCTCTCTCTCTCTCTCTCTCTCTCTCTCTCTCTCTCTCTCAACAGGGAAGGGCAAATGTCTGATGACGTAGGTCGAACTCAAAGAACGACCATTCATAATGCATATTGGCCCATAGTTTACAGTTCTTTTGTGTCTGACCTAGGTGAAGAAACACATTCACGGTTCTCTTCTCGCATTTGTACAAACACATCCGCTGGGTTATAGTAGCTCCATTTCCCTAGGGAGGGTGACTTCAGCGGTTTTCATATTCTTCCTGTCGTAAACTGGGTGGCTTGGGATATTTTAGATCCGCTTTTGTCGAGAAACTGTATATTTTCCCACTGGTGGTTGCACAATTAATTGTTGCTCGTAACGTAAAATTGTTTTACATGTCAGTGAAAACTTGATTTTTGATTTCAGCCATGCTCCCTAGAAACACAGAGATTGCTGAATTTTGAGTTATTTTAAGGAACTCTTTAACTCGATTCACTTGGTACCCTTATAACGAGGTTTCTTTTTTTTAACAGTTTATCTTTAGGTGCCTATTTAAAATAAAACTCAAGTCACCAATCTATCCGCAAATTATGTTTGTATACGACAATTTTGCATATATGCGCTCAAGCTTCCGAATATTACCATCTGTGAAGGAGTATGGTAGAATTGTAGTAAAATAACGTAAGTATTTTATGCTCTGAAGGCTATGCAGACTTTGTAGTGACTAATTCTCTGCCTTTCTCTCTGTCTTTCAAAGATCCTCGATTCACTCCGGATTTCTTTGTTAAGAACAATATCATTCATAAAAAACAACCAGGTTAAAGTTATTACTAAAACGGAGAAATGAAAAAAAAGACGGCGCTTATTATCATTATCATTATTACTAGTTATTATCATTATTACTAGTTATTATCATTATTACTAGTGGAATAATGGATAATCCTTTTGTCCCTGTTTTCAATAAATTTACCAGACTTTTTAAGGAAGAATATCAGGAGATAATAAATCTTAAAAGATCAAAATCAGTGCACTGGAAAGCTTTATCAGTTCTAAACCCCTTTATGTACACTCCGAAGTTCTTACTGAGTAGAATTCAATGAGAATTTCTTCCTACGGAACTAGTCTCTATTGTGTATCTTACTAGTCCTTCTTGTGCTCCTTATCTATAGAAAAAGAAGAATGCAAAATGGAAAGGGAAAGTATTTAGAAAGTAGACCGTGCAATGGGTTAAAGACAAAAAAATGCTTTAAGGTAGCCTTATTGTTTAAGGTAGACTTATTGTTTAAGGTAGCCTTATTGTTTAAGGTAGACTTATTGTTTAAGGTAGCCTTATTGTTTAAGGTAGTCTTATTGTTTAAGGTAGCCTTATTGTTTAAGGTAGTCTTATTGTTTAAGGTAGTCTTATTGTTTAAGGTAGTCTTATTGTATAAGGTAGTCTTATTGTTTAAGGTAGTCTTATTGTTTAAGGTAGCCTTATTGTTTATGTTTAAGGTAGCCTTATTGTTTAAGGTAGCCTTATTGTTTAAGGTAGTCTTATTGTTTAAGGTAGCCTTATTGTTTAAGGTAGTCTTATTGTTTAAGGTAGCCTTATTGTTTAAGGTAGCCTTATTGTTTAAGGTAGACTTATTGTTTAAGGTAGCCTTATTGTTTAAGGTAGTCTTATTGTTTAAGGTAGCCTTATTGTTTAAGGTAGTCTTATTGTTTAAGGTAGTCTTATTGTTTAAGGTAGCCTTATTGTTTAAGGTAGTCTTATTGTTTAAGGTAGTCTTATTGTTTAAGGTAGTCTTATTGTATAAGGTAGCCTTATTGTTTAAGGTAGTCTTATTGTTTAAGGTAGCCTTATTGTTTAAGGTAGTCTTATTGTTTAAGGTAGCCTTATTGTTTAAGGTAGCCTTATTGTTTAAGGTAGTCTTATTGTTTAAGGTAGCCTTATTGTTTAAGGTAGTCTTATTGTTTAAGGTAGCCTTATTGTTTAAGGTAGCCTTATTGTTTAAGGTAGTCTTATTGTTTAAGGTAGCCTTATTGTTTAAGGTAGTCTTATTGTTTAAGGTAGCCTTATTGTTTAAGGTAGTCTTATTGTTTAAGGTAGCCTTATTGTTTAAGGTAGCCTTATTGTTTTAGGTAGCGTTATTGTTTAAGGTAGTCTTATTGTTTAAGGTAGCCTTATTGTTTAAGGTAGTCTTATTGTTTAAGGTAGCCTTATTGTTTAAGGTAGTCTTATTGTTTAAGGTAGCCTTATTGTTTAAGGTAGACTTATTGTTTAAGGTAGCCTTATTGTTTAAGGTAGTCTTATTGTTTAATGTAGTCTTATTGTTTAATGTAGCCTTATTCTTTAAGGTAGACTTATTGTTAGTAAAAAGGAGATAGAGTGAACTTGAAGAAGGAAAAAAAGATGATTTTCTATGTAAGTTTTGCTTTTTAAAAAAGGCAAATGACCGTTTCAGCATCGTTATGAACATCAAAGTCGTAAAACAGAAAAGATGTATAACTCATAATCTCCTTTTTTTTCAATTTAGTGTTTACGGTGCAAACTCGCATTACTATAATATGTATAACAGAAGATAGAGAATAATAAACAGAAACATTCGAATTTTGTACAATAAGATTGAAAGTCTACAGGGTCGTAAAAGCCCTCGTAAATGTGTGTTTTTCGTGAGTACTAAACTAATCAAAAGGAACAGAAACCAGAGATCATTTTGGGCTCCGACAGAATGTAGACGAGGACTTACGAAAGTGAAAACGCCTTTTCACTCTCTAGCAGTCGTCACAAATTAATTTTTTTCGAGGCGATTCTCAACGTTTTTTAAAAGTCGATATAATTATTAAAAAAAGAAATCAGAACAAAAAGAGGTCAACTCGCTGTCACAACCCGATTTGGCATCAAACTTCAATGCAATGCTCAATGCCCACTTCTCACCCATTTCAATTGTCTGAATTTGAGACTCTCTGTTCACATATGTAACTGTTTAGTGTTGTCAAATGCCTTTTTCAAACATCTCTGCCTCTTGCTCTGCTCCGTTTTCTCCCCTCTTCGTACCTGTTTTCTCCTCTCTAAGACTCTTTCCTAGCACAGCTCACTTTCTATTACAGTAGTCTACGGGTGACTTCGGAAACTCTATTAATCGTCAGCTGGAGACGTGAGCATTGGGCAATCAGCGGTACTGTCAGAGAACGTTTTCCTGGAGTATTTCTTCCGCGTCCTCACGTACTTTCTTAACTTGTGTACATAACAGAAAAGCAGAAGTGTTGTGTTGAGAGAAGATAATCTGGTGGTTTACCCTCATTTACCTTCCACTAGTTTTTCCCCATTGCATCTCAGCTTTTCTTCTTCTTGCAATTTCGGAGAAACTTTTCTGAACTCTCTAGTTTTTTTTTTCAAGGAGCCGGTATTTGTACTGGAAGATTTTTCTCCAGAATTTCTCGTTCTCTCCGCGAAAAAAAAAAGAATTAGTTTCACTGCAATTTTCTCTTCAAATATACCACTTACCAATCTTTCTCTCTTTTCCCATCTCTTTCGCTTCCTATTTTTGTTTCTTTGATTCGTGCTTTATGTTTGAGATTGTGAAAAAATATTCTGGGTAACATAATGTATTCTGGGTAACATATTCTGGGTAACATAATGTTTCGCGAAAACTGTTATTCTTGCTTGAAAAGTATAGCGAAGCAATCGCAATTAATTGGAAGAAACCACTGTTTCTTTTTTAACAAATTTTTTTTCCCTACAAAATCATGTGTTTATATTTGGGGAAGCAACCTGAGATACAATATTTCAGGGTTTTAACCAATTTGCTTCTTATTTGGTTCCGTTTATGAGTTTTTGAGAGAAAATCTCTAATTTTTTTAAACGAAGATGAGGTGGATAGAAGGAAGAGCAGCGATACTCTTGCCTGATTATACAATACTTGCTCATACATTGTTTCTACTCTTCCATGTACCTTTTCTCACACGACGATGATGTTTGGAGAGAAAAAAGTGAGAATAAATGTCGTAGACGTGAAGAAGATTGTTAGCATAAAACAGTTGAGTTGAGAAAAGAGAGAGAGAGAGAGAGAGAGAGAGAGAGAGAGAGAGAGAGAGAGAGACAAAGGAAGGAAAATCAATATATTGAAAGAAAGAGATAGAGATTACCTGAGAAACAATACAGTCGCTTGAATGCTTTCTCTACTTTCACATAGTTCTAGGATACGTGAAGTTTTGATGAGTGTAGGTAAGGTTGAATGGTAGAATAGTAAAGGGGAAAAAAATTGCGAGGCTCGACCCCAGTCGGTGGGCGCGGGCTGTTCTAGAGTGGCACCCGCGTGGGCCAAAGCGAACGAAAGGTCGCCCTGCTATGAGATGGAGGGACGACTTTGTCAAAGCCGTTGGTCCCCAATTCCTAAGGAAGGCAGAGAACGCTGAGGAGTGGAATCGTCACATGTCGCTACAGATACCATAATCGATGATGTTATATTACCGATGTGCCTTGCTGATCTTGATAAAGCGTTTAAATTGAATTGAAAAGGGAAAAAAGAAGTAGAAAAAGCTGTTTGGGTGAAGAGGTAGAAATCAGCAGATCGGTAACCTAGAGAGGTCATCTTAGTCTCAGACAACAAGAAGCAGATAGTGAAAAGAGCGCTCAAACCGAGAAGACCTCTGGGTCTCTCTCTCCGACCCAAGCACGCACTAAAAAGAGGATTCATAGACAATATGAGGGGGGGTGTGGCTGGAGTCTATTAGCCGTTTTCGAAAAAAAAGTTTCCTTTAATTACTGCAATTCTTTCGATTTCATGCTCATAAATTTTCACGCGTTGTTTTGAGAAAATTTAGATATACAATTTATGTAGTTAGAGTTGATGATTTTTCATTATTACATCTTTTCTTGATTTAAAAACTAATTCAATCATTAACATCTTTTTCTGAGAAAAGCAGAAGAAAATCGTAAATATGCAATATGAAAAATTTTAATTTTCTTTACAAAATAAAAGAGTTTCCAACTTTATGTACATGCAGAGTGTATTATCTTCTTTCAAAAATGAGAAGAGATTATTCAAATTCAGTTCGTATTTGGTTCCAAGTCTGTTCATGGAATGAGTAACACTTGCAAAGCCATTTGTACATACTCGTTGAAACATTTGTGAACCAATCCCGATTAAACCCTACCTTACCGACAAAAAATCCCTTTCTCATTAACGATGTTTTACGCTGGCGAGGTCGATATTTTTTTGATGTTCGGAAATCTGGTAGTCAGAAGAAAGTTGAAGAACTAAATAAAATTAGAGCTAGAGAAGAGCAAGGATTTTATAATAGAAACTGCTACACATAACTAAAAGTTTATGAGACAGCTGTGAAATGGGAAAACGAGATTTACACACTTTTGATTCTCGTTTCAAATTCACTCTCTCGAATCTATTTTATATACTTTACTTACTGTCTTCCTCTCTCTCTCTCTATCTCTCTCTCTCTCTCTATCTCTCTCTCTCTATCTCTCTCTCTCTATCTCTCTCTGTGTGTGTGTCTCTTTTCCTATCTTTACCGAACATTCTCACTTCCTTCATCATGTAAAAGCAAGATTGAAGTCGAATTCTACTCTACTTTTAATAACCTTCTTCCAATCTACCGTATTTGTTTCTACACTAAAAAATTATTTTTTCCCACGCTCATTATTCGCAGTATTTCATCTCAACACAGTGAAGGTCATTAGAATCAATTCTCAATTAATTGAAGCTGGAGTCTTTTGTGGAATCATGAAGAAGCAAGAGTAGAACGTGAAAATTCATTGCTTTTTTTTCGTATTTTGATGCAGAACGAGTCAGAACGTGGAAATAAGACTATTTGTTGTTGTTGTTGTTTTGCCCATCGGTCCTGTCGAGGGGAGTCCTTTTGGGATAGGTTGGTGAGGATCCTTTTGATTCCGGAGAGATTTTCTCCGTCTACACTCGCACCGCAGTCGGCGATCCTCTTGGCGAGACCCATTCGTTAACCGGAGAAGAGCAAGAGGTTATTTTACTGGCGCCTCGACTCGCCATTGAAAAAGTATAGCGGAGTATCGGCTGATGTTTTGTCCGGTGGCATGCCCAGGCCGTTCCGGCATCGCCCTCCTTTGACGAGCTATACTAGGAAATAAGACTAAAGAATGTCTATCTTAACTAGATTAGGTGATGAGAGTTTTCAGTTTAGGTCTCAGAATTTAAAGTTTCTACTTGGGACAAGACCGATAGTGAGAGTCCGCGGGTTCAGTGTGGTGTCGCATGTCTTGCAACCCTAAACACGAACATGAGATTGACGGACCAAGACATGGTAACATTAATAGTACGAACTTCCAAATGTCATTTACTAAATAGTAGAGGTGAGAATTACATTACAAAACAGTCGAGCGAATCAATTAGTATTAATATTACAAATCAGCAATACAGATAGTCGGGTCGTGAACAGTCGGGCCCGGTCTCTCTTCTCTCCTCTATGACGGGTGAATGGGCGTGTTTATAGTGCCCAACGCGAAAGCATTCTCTGGCTTATAAGATGCGATGTAGAGATAGGGATATCGAACAAGGTCCCATAGCTGAGTAATAATATAGAAGATCGACTTGCTACAAAGAACTATCAGATATTCCAAGATCATCAATATTTTTTTCACCAAAAACATATATCTCATTCACTGAGTGCGGAAGGATTTCATTTCAAATATCGGCGCATCAGCTTGCACTTTTTTCTTGGTCATATATATGTAAATCTAATCTTCGAAAGATTTCTCACAAAGGACTTATATTACAATTTATCGGTTTTTTTTAAACTTCGAAGTTGTTTTGAGAAAAACACCAGCCCATTAGTTTCGGTCTTTTTTGTGATTCCCCAAGACGCCGCTTTGAATATCGATTGTGTTTAGATGCTTAGTCCTACTTTCTGAGTTCATAGTCGATCTGGAAGTGAATCGTGGAGAAGAAATGCAGTTTTGCACGCGTGAGGATCAGAGATCGGCCAAGTCATCCTCTCATATCTACTATAACTGACGTAATCTCTGTCCCTCTCTTGATCGCTTCTCTCTCTACCTCTCTGTATCTTTCTCTCTTCATTTTCTCTTTCATTCCCTGCCTTGTTTTCTCGCTTTCAAAGTTGCTTTGCTGCCTTGCAAACCGACATCCCATGACGGAGTAGGTCTCGAATTCCTTCAATTCTTCCGATGTGTCCCATTTGCTATCATATTTCTTGCTTCTCAGTCTCATCTGCTCATTACATCCTCACAGTAGTGTCTGTCTCCTCTTGATGATGATGATTGTTGCCCATGCGGTTCGTTTGACGTTGAAAGGGGGTCCACGAGTTTACGGTAAAAGCTCAAGCACACAGTCAAACTCACTCACTTCTCTCTTTCTCTCTCTCATTCACTTTTTTCTCCTCTTCCTCTTCTCAAACTCGAACCTTATTGTGCATTTTATAGAAGAAAAACATATTTTCATTTTTCGTTCATTCTTCCACCAAAACAATGAATAGGTAGGTCAAAGCGACCGGGAAATAAATTCACGATAGGAAGTCCGATAGTTTCCATGGTATTCAGGGATTTAAAATCATCGAAAAAATTGTCGAAGTTTCCTTTCGACGGGCTTGTAAAGTACCAAACAAATTTTTCTCAGTGGTTTGTTGTTGTATATTATCATTCTTGCTGCTCCTGGCGGGGTAAGCACCTCTCTCAATTCAGATACAGTTTTTCTCGAATTTCGTAAGAGCCTAAATACAAAGTACCCACTAGAAAGCCAGTTACTCGATACTAGGCCATTACCTGTGAGGATGTTTTTACCTAAGCCTTAACTTAGAATGGTGAAAATTTGTTTCTCAGAAAAATTCACCGAGGAAATGTTGCTTTTTGCTTTATTTCAACGTTCAGATATCACTTTTTTAGGGAAAAGTAGAACGAATGAACAAGCTTCACTAATAAATAATAATATAAATTATGATACTAATGATTAAAAAATTGAGAAGATGTGGATTGCAGATTCCATCTTCTAGTACTTTCTTCTGAAATTTCTAGACATCTTTTCTCTGTGTGTACCTTAGCACCAAGTCGTTGAAGAAAAAAAACTCGCGGAGAAATAATAAAACTCGCATTAAACGCCAGGGTGTTCTTAGTTCTCTGCATCACTAACCCAGGAAGAATTGCGATTTTATTTCTCTTCCTCGCTGTTGAGCCTTGTCTCGCTACTGATAACTCTCTTCCTCGCTGTTGAGCCTTGTCTCGCTACTGATAACTCTCTTCCTCGCTGTTGAGCCTTGTCTCGCTACTGATAACCTCACTAATCTCGATAAAATATTCTCATCAGTAGACTGCTCCACTCTTGTGTATCTCATCTGAGTAGAGTGCAGACGAGCCTACGCGAACCTTTTCGTGTCAATGAGAATTGGGATGTGAGGATGAGAGAAAAGGAGAGACAGGGGGAACTAGAAAAATAGAAGCACTGTGAAGAGGAACAGAGATCGGGTTTTTGTGTGCTCATGATAGAGAGAGAAGGAGAGAGAGAGAGAAAGATTGAGAGAGAGAGAGAAACAGAGAGAAAGGCTTATCACATTGTTTCAATTGTAGATTGTTTTACATGCAAGTGAACATGAAATTATGAGGAGGGAGAACATGGAAGAGCGGGAAAAGAAAAAGAGTGAGAGATCTGCAACCTAATGTTAGAATCTCTTCTCACGTTTTCAACCCTTTTTCATCACTAGAATTCCAACTATTTACGGTACGTATTCAAACGAACTGAAGTGGCCAAACATCTTGCTGGCTCATCCATAGGGGCTGGATATTTCCATATTTTTTTCTACGAACTGAAAACCATACTGTTTGAAGACCTAACCTATTAGATCCTGAGAGAGTGAGTCCAATAATCTTCCTCGCGCTTGTTCCCGCCTCGCGGCAGGGTACGCGCTCCCCTGAGATTCAGGTCAGACCTATCCTGGTAGGACCAGTGGCTGCCTGCTAGATTACTGCTAGTGTGAATATTAGCAGCGGGGAGAGTCAGATTCGTGCATGAGCACTACCAACATTTCTTAACCGTCTTGGTTTGGGTGGATCTGTCCGGGGTGGGAGTCGAACTCTTCGCGCAATAGCCGAAAACACTACCATTATGCCACGCCCGGACAAAGAGAGACTGAGTCCATCTGTGGAATATCTCCATTCTTCCTTCATATTTGCCTCTTTAAATTTCACCGCGTTGATCGCCTCTTATTCCGTAATCGAATGAATTTTTCAATGTTCTATGTATATAATTCCCGTGCTCTTTTGATATTTTTTCTATAACAGTGAGAGATTTTCGTTCATCTTAATTTCATCCAGTCTTCTCGAACTTGCAGTCACATTTCATCGGCGACCGCGAGATCCTCGACCTAGTATGCCAGGCTCTACAGGTCGAACAGGAGCAGAAGAAGCTCATGGCAGGAAGAGCGCTCCAGATCGAGTACGCTCTTATCTTTCTTTCTTCCAACTCTCTTTGATCCTGATGAGTCTTTTCTAAGGAGCCCGAGAATCAGGTCTCCTCATGCGATGAAATGGTCATATTAACTCCTCAGCAGGTTTCAGTGCTTTTCAACTGTAACTAAGAATTTGTAGAACTCCGAAGTTTTGCCGTCGATGTGTGTAGCAACCGCAAAGAACATTTAATATTTTTTTTAAAAAGAGAAGTTAGCATAGAAAATTTTGAGAAGCCAAAAAAAGTTAGTTTGGATTCCATGGACTGAAACTCGAAAACTATCTTCTAATTTCAGAGTTCGAATGAAAGGTATTGCATGAGAGAAAGCAAAACAAGAGAGTAACTGCTAAGACTTTCGACTTGATGATCTACTGTTGATTATGTCTTTAGGGAGATGAAGAAGATGGCCGCGCAGGCCAAAGCGGACCTCGAGGTGCTAGTGAATGAGCTTCCACCTCACATGCAGTCGGTGTTCCACATCACGGAGAATTCCATCACTCTAGGTTAGTGGTCTTGAATAATACTGCCAGGATGTATGTATTCCTCAGTTACATATTGGGTGCGCAAAAAAAAATTTTGGTTTTTTTAAAAAAATATTTTTTTATTTTTAATCATTTATTAGGTCGAACAAAAGCCTCAATCAACAAATGTGTTGCCATCTCTTGGGCAGATCGTGTTTTTGTGAACGTCGGAGAGAGCGAGTCGAAGAAGTCTTGCAACCACGATTTTCTCTCACTTTCGTGCTCAAATTTTTTCTCTGTGAGGTTGTTCTGCATGGACCGGAATAGGTGTTAATCAGAAGTTCCCATGTCGAACGAGTACGGTGGGTGAGACATCAACTCCCATCTCACCTCCAACAGCTTCCAAACCGTTTTGTTCCGCATTGTGTGGTCGCGCGTTGTGATGTAGGAGTCAAATCTTGGTGCTCTCTTCGCCTCGAGCCAACATAGCTTGCTGCACCCTGTAAAGTTGTGCACAGTAGACATCTGCTGTAACTGTCAGTGCTACAACGATGTCCGCCTTCACGCGGTGCAGCACGACAGTCTCAGGACTGCAAAGGACATCACACAACTTCTCCGGACGCAACCCGCTCCGAAGAGCCGCTCCACTGGAGCTATCTCCTCACTCTTCAATTTTTTCGCATGAGAGACAGACCGACCCGGCCGGTCTGTCTCAACTAATACTACTTCAAGCCGGAGACATCGAAAGCAACCCAGGATCACGCTCTATCTGGAACTGCACCACATGCGGGAAGACAGCAAACACAAATTGCGTCCAGTGCTCATCCTGCTCAGAATGGGTGCACACAAAGTCGACATGCAGCGGTCTCGCCTCAATCAAGAACTACGTCCAATCCAGCTACAAATGCCCTTCTTGCACGACACCATATGTCGCTCCGACATTATCTCGCCCTATCATCTCCATCTCAATACCACAACGTGGCACACCGCCCAAAGGCAACAGAAGCCTGAGACTTCTCCAGTATAACTGCAACGGGCTATGCGGAAAGACATCGGAAATACTCGATCTCGTCACACGTCTGAAGATTGACTTGTTCCTGCTACAAGAAACTAGACTATCCGACCGCTCCAAGACACCCACGTTCCCTGGATACACACTGATCAGAAGAGACCGCGGCACAAACACTGGAGGCGGCCTACTGACTGGCATCAGCGACTCACTCAACTACAGCGTCATTCCGTCTCCAACAGATCCTCATATGGAATCGCTCATCATTCATGTCACTAGTGCCAACGGCCACCACATGGAGGTCACCAACGTCTACATACCGCCACCCAGCTCCTGCTGCAGCGGATACACTCCAGACCTCTCGTCTCTCCTACACACTCGCGAGAAATCCATCATCCTCGGTGACCTCAACGCCCACGACTCAGCATGGTACTCCCACTCATCAGACAGCAGAGGCACTCTCATCGCAAATGCAATCGACGAATCAGAATATGCCACACTCAACAGAGACCGTCTTCGCCGGACATTTCCATTTGCTCACAAGATCTTCTACCACAAGCCTCATGGAAAACCGTCACCTCCGGAAGCTCCGATCATCTGCCCATAGTTATCGAACTTGAAGGAAGCAACTACATTCGCACGAACAGGAATGTCACCTTCACTAACTATGGAAAGGCGGAGTGGACACGATTCCATTCATTGGTGGAACAGAAGCTAGCCGAATCACCTCTTCCAAACCTCTCCGCCGCCCAAGCTGAGCCCTTCTTTCGGAAGATCCTGCTTTCAGCAGCAGCCAGCACAATTCCACGCGGTCGAATTCAGAGGAGAGAAACTTCGCTAACTTCAGAAGTTCGTGATTGGATGTCTCAATGCGACGCTCTGAGGGAATCCGACCCCACTTGCCCTGAGATCATCATCCTCAATCAGGATATCAGGAGAGCCACGGATAAGAACAAACGAGACGTATGGAGGCAACTGATGGAAAGCTTCGATCCCAAAAGGGACATTAACAAGCTCTGGAAGTCTATCAAGATGCTGAACAACAAAGGGAGACCACCGCCAAACTGTGCCATCAACTTCGACAAAGGCCCACTCACATCCGCCTCTGACATCGCCGACCGCTTCAACAAAGCTTTCACCCGCCCAGTAACGTACACAACCTCCGGAGAAAATAGGAAGACGATAAGAAAAAATCCGCGAACTGAGTGCTGAAGACTTCGAGGAATTCACAAGTACAGACGTCACCTCTGCCATCAAAACAATGAAGAAGTCCAAAGCCCTAGGACCCGACGGTCTAGCTCCGATCCTCTTTCATCAACCTCGGACCTAGAGCAATCAGCGCACTCACCTTCCTCATCAACGACTCGTTACGCACAGGCAGGATCCCTATGATATGGAAGTCCTCTATCATACTCCCTCTTCTGAAGGCAAGGAAACAAGCAGCAGACGGCTCCAGCTACCGACCAATCTCTCTTCTTTCTCCAGTCGCAAAAGTCATCGAACGTCTTCTACTCAACTCCATCCAGTCGAACATACCACCGGCAGAGCATCAGCATGGATTCGCCTCGGGACGATCGACTACCTCGGCACTCCTCACGCTCTCCCAAAACATCGCGGAAGGATTTAACGAGAAAAGACCCGCAAAGCGGACAGTACTCATGGCTATCGACATGTCTAAAGCTTTCGACAGCATCAACATCTTCAAGCTGATAGACCTCCTCCTGTCTACAAGCATGCCCAACTACATCAAGAAATGGCTCTCCTCCTACCTAAGAGGCCGCACAGGACGCCAGCATCTTTCCGCAACACGCTATCAAGCTCGAGGCTCATCAGAATCGGAGTTCCACAGGGCAGCGCTTCATCGCACACACTGTTCAACCTCTTATCTGCGGATCTCCCAACAGACAGCGCACACACCAAGGTCGTATCCTACGCCGATGACATCACGATATGGGCTTCAAACTCAAACATCAGCACCGCCTCCGAACACCTTCGCACAGCCATCCCGAGGAATCGAAAGCTTTCTGAAAGGCAGGTCTCTCGACATATCTCCACTCAAGAGCCAACTGATGCTGTTTCACTCATACAGCAGAGAGTACAACACAATTCTGGACGTTTCCATCGGAGGCACAGCTGTCCGCACCGTCAACCAGGCCAAGCTCCTCGGCGTCACCTACGACTCCATTTTCACGTTCAGCCATCATGCCAGAGACATCGCGAGCCGTATGACACACAACACAACAACGTCCTGAAGGCCCTAGCCGGAAGCACTTGGGGCAACCAGAAAGAAACACGTCGTCTGACATTCAAAGCCATCTCGCAAGCGATCTACAGCTACGCCGCGTCAGCCTGGTCTACCTACATATCCGACTCCGCTCATGCAAAGATACAACGCGCCCAGAACGCCGGTCTACGCATCGTCACAGGGAACCATCAGATGGCAGACATTGACCACATCCACAGAGAATCCAAGGTCATGCGGACCGAGCCTCATCTACACATGATCTCCGCCCAATACCTGGCCAGGTCATTGGATACAGCCCACTTCCATCACGGTCTTCTTCTCAATCCCTCTCCGCCGCGAGCAATGAGAGCGACCTCTTGAGGAGTTGCAAGACCACGTCGAAACTGTCACGCTGATGTCGAAAGACCCACGCAACGGCAGACTCGTCGCAAATGCCATCCACACGACGATAGTATCTAACGAAATGTGCTCAATGAAAGGCGCCATTATCCTGGGAGCAGGCCTCCGCCCGATATACAGGAAGAAGAGAAGGATCTCCTCTCGCAGTACACGATGCACACTCAGCCAGCTTCGCTCTGGATTCAGCAGATTCACCAAACATTACCTGCATCGCATCGACGACTCGATACCCGAGCTCTGTCCCGACTGCTCATCCGGACCACACGACGTCGCCCACCTCTTCAACTGCACTGGCAACCCGACAACACTGGCTCCTATTGACCTCTGGAAGAAGCCTGCTGGAAGTGGCAGCTTTCCTGGAGATCTAGACAAAAAAAACTAACAAAGAGGAAGAGATCGCCTACCGTGGGACATCACTCTTCGATGCCGGTCGCAGCCGGCAACAACAACAACAACAACAGCTGTAACAATCATACCGGTCGGTAGCAGCTCCCAGTATACGACACCGCGTGATATTAACCAAACACACAGCATCACCTTCATCGGGTGCCTGTCCAGGTTTCGGAATCGCTTCTGCTGCTCACCCTTGCTGAGCCAGTGGTGCTTGCGCGTAACATTTCAGTAGGCTACCCACTTTCGTCTCCAGTCAACAATGTATCCAACCCAGTCGTCTTTTCTTTTGTAGTAGAGAAATTTTTAGGCGGCGGTAACTCGTTGGTTCTTGCCGAGTGCCCTCAGGTCGTGTGGTAGCCGTTGCCCGAGCTTGTGGACTTTACCGAGCTCGTGGAGCCCGTTTTCGTTGATGGTGTGAGAGACCGCGAGTGTGCTCTGCAATCTCGTAGCAAGTTCGTTTGAAACCGGCTTCGACAAAAGATCAAAGATCCTCAAGATCGAGCTGGCGAGGCCGTCCTAAACGGTCCCATCTCTCCAGCGTGTTGTTGCCTGCTTGAACTGACTGAACCAAGGCTGGCACTTTCATTCACTGAGGGATCCTTGCCCGTATGCCTGACATAATTTTCGATATGCTGCGGCAGCGCTCTCGCCCAGCTTGAAGCAGAAGAGAAGAGACGCCCGTTTTATCAGTTTGTCGAGCTCGCACTGTTCAAGCCATTTGAAAAGCTAATATAATGAGTACACGGGACAAAAAAGATGAAAGTGAGAACTTCATATACCTTTGCTAAAGAAAGTTCTAAGGAAAATTAATTGGTTTTTTGAACCGAGACTTTTCTTGCGCACTCAACATATTAAAGGCAGTGACGCCTGGTTAAATGACAAATGGTTTAACCATCGCACGGAAAACTAGCTTTTTTCCGTGCTATAGTTTAATAATCTATATCACAACCCTTAAAAACAATGTGTAGAGCAAAACGAGTCGCGGTAACAAAATTTTAGAAGCGATGCAATTAGAATGGACGGTGAAGAAAAGATAGATAGAAGTGAAGAAAACAAGATAGCGTCCCATGCTGAAGTAAAGCTTCAGCACGAGAAACACATTTTATAGTCGGTCGGAAAGGTTATAATTTTTTTTTTCAGGCATGGTAAAACAACGTCTGGAACTTCCTATAACCTGTCTTTTTCGGTGATAGCGTAGATTCTATCCGCATTAAAAAACACCCATTTTTCGATTGCTATGATTTACATCCAATTATCGAAAAGATCACAACTTACCGTGGAGATCAGCTTGGCAACAAAAAGACGTTAGTGAATTTAAATGGCGATTCATGTTTTCAGCGCATAAGTTGGCGAATCTAAGTTTAAGAGAACAAAATTAAGAGAAAAAAGAAGAATAATTCACTGGCGGAAGAAAAGCATAAGCTTCATTTCTGTCTCTTTGCAGCTCCGGCGATGCTCAACAGGCCGCAAACAAATCCTGCCGAGAGTGAAAATATTCACGGGGGAGGCGGCCGGCCGATTCCAACAGGATTTCCACCGTCAGTGAACAGAAATCATAAGTTATATTTCAGTTTCAATCGAAAACTCAAGTATTTCTTTTTTTTTCTATCTGAGAACTGAGTCGATCATGAGAATATGGTCCAGAAGAGTCGAAGCGCGTTATCATAAACTCTTTTCAAAAACTGGAGCTCTGTCTTTCCGAAATTTTGAAACAATACTTAATGTTCTGAAAATAACCCTGAGGTTTTCATGTGACTAATTAGCATACCAGCTTTATTGTTTATAGTCCTCAATTTCACCGTTTTTCTAGATTAAAAATGTTGTCAAGTTAAAAGTTAGTGTCTCAGACCAGCTTTTGAGCCATCCTTATTTACTGACTCACTAGCTAAATGTAAGAATTCTCAATGAAAGCATATTTTACAACGAAATCGTAAAAGTTTGGTTGATTCATTCACTTTTTATCCTATTTATTTCTCACCGTAATGCTTCCAGAACTCAAAGACCGAAATGTTCCCGCCAGGCCTGCCTCCGTTTCCTTTCTCGGGTATGTGCCCGCCGCAAATGCTATCCAATGGAATGCCTCTCTTCCCACCACCCGGGATGTCCATGCCTCCTCCGGACTACATCGTGCCTCCGCCGTAACATGATGGTGCCTCCGCCGCCTATCGTGAGAGCGAATCCGTTGTTCCACCCCCTGTCGTGGTACTGCCTCCAGCAGCAGCACCACCACTTCACCTGCAAAAGGCCCCGTCGATACGGAGAACACCGTGCTCACGAACGCTCCCATTCCCACAAGTCAGCAGGGAACGGCGACGGCGGTGCCTCCACCGCATTCCTCTACTCCAGAGGCCGCTTCGGCCCCCCGAACAAGATCAGCCACCAACAGCAGTGCATTTGCAGCCGCCAGGAGTCGTCAACTCCGAATCTCAAACTTTCTCGACAAATGGCAGTGGCCACGTGGACTGCACCCGCTATAGGAGCCACCCTGGCCAAAGAAGTGTTGCGACGCCTCCATCGCTGCTCGCGCCCGACATGAGTCAGCCGCCCCCAAGTGTGGCGACATATGCGCAACCTCACCCATAAACTTCATGAACCTTCGCAGACTTTCATTCCGCCCCCGAACATAGGTCAGTCTTTGCTTTTCTTGAAGAACACAAAATAAATCTTTTGGAAAGCTGAAAACTGTTCCTAAGAAGTAGTGCTCACTGTTAAAGTTTTTTTTCTTCAGATGAACAGCTGTCTAGCGTAGACTTTATATTACAGATTGGTAAAAATGAAAAGGCTGCTTCCAAAGCAAGGTCAAACAGTGCCGTGCAGATAATACTGGTCTTTGAAAGTTTTTTCAAAACATTTTTTTTCGTTTTTTTCTCTCAGTAATAGTTTTTACAGGCATGATGACAGTACCGCCACCGAAGATAGCTCCCAGCAATCTTTCACGCATCTGTCTCCAACCAAGGCCCGTCAGGAGTTGTCTGAAGAACCACGGCAGCCCGGCGCCGGCCCATAAACTCATCACAGCCACCGCCTATGAACGTCGTCACAACACCGCCTATGACGTCATCGCAACCACCGCCTATGACGTCATCGCAACCACCGCCCATAAGCTCATCGCAAGCCACGCCTATGAACTCATCACAGCCACCGCCTATGACGTCATCCAGCCACCTCCTATGAACTCATCCCAGCCGCCGCCTATGAACTCATCCCAGCCGCCGCCCTCTGACTTCATCACAACCACCGCCTGTGACGTCGTCACATCCACCAACTATGACTTCTTCGCAGCCGCCTCCTATGACTTCATCGCAACCGCCGCCTATGATCGGCTTCGCAGCCACCACCGGCAGCGCGCGTCGCTTCTCCGCAGCATATATCCAGTGTACCGCTGTCGATAACTCCCCAGCCACCGCCCGTTGCGCCCAACTTCAGCGTTCCGCCGCCGATGATCCCGGTGCCCAATCCTGTAAGCACCGCGCAGCCGCTTCCCAAGCTCGCAGGCAACTCTGACGAGTGTGCCACCTCCTCCGCTTTTTTCGGTTACTTTTCATTCTTTTCCACTGCATGTAAATGAATGGTTTATGCAGATCGCAAACAGGAAATTGTGTGTGTGTGTGTGTGTGTGTGTGTGTGTGTATGTGAGAGAGAGAATGGGAGCGATGTAGCTTCTGATGTGAAAACAATGATTCATGTTTGAGAATCACCTGACCCGAATCGCTTCTAGATTGTTGCTTTCAAGCTTGATTAACCGTAAAGTATGAAGTAAAAGGACTTTTAATGAAGAAAAACTAGAATCGGATTTCTTTCAGACCCAACCACAGCATTTTTTCAATTACCAACTCAGTCATTATCTCGAACAGCTTAGAACGATGAAGACTTACCGCTTGTTGCAGACTGCAGTGCCGCCTCCTTCCGTCGCCGCTCCACATGTCATGGGAAACGGCGGGTCGTCTGTTTCGGTGACTACACCAGTCGCCCTGACGCTCACCGTTCCTTCAGTACCACCACCTCATATCTCCATGACGGTCGCCTCCTCCCCCAATCGCTGGCTCATTGCCAGATCTGAGTGTGCCTCCGCGAACTTCTCTCTTCCTCCTCCAGCGTCCCGCCACCCCAGCAGGCAAATCCCAAGGCTCCCTACCAGGTATTAATTATTTCATTGAAAATAAAAACGTCTACCAGGTTAACATGCAACCAATTCAATTCATTATAGCGCAAATTCAACCAAGAGGCGGGATCAAGCGTGATGAGAATAACTGGTCGCTTGGAAAGAAAAAAAAGGTGCATGTTAAGACGTCAGTGCTTGCTGCCTTCTCGCGGCCTCCGCCCATCCCAGGCCTAATGTCTCTGCAGTCCTCCTATCACTCCGCCGCTCGCCGACCTCTCAAGAACTCTGACCAACATGATCGCCAGCTCCGTCAAGAACTATCAGGTAAAAAAAGTTCTTTTCTCAAAATAATCTTTATATAATAATAACAATTTTTCGTGCTTGTTCTCACCTTAGCGGCAGGATACGCGCTCTCCTGAGATGCGAACAGACCTAGCTTGTTAGAAGCAGTGGCTGCCCGCCAGGTCACTGCTAGTCTGCGTGTTGTTTTTTTTGCCCTTGGACTGCCCTTCTTTGAAAGTAAGACGTTCGATATCCTGCTGCATGGCTCTTCATGCATCATGTTCTGTCAAGTTCTCTATATCTCTTTGGGCCTTCAGCCTTTTTTTTTGGGATCAGCCGGTTTCTTTTTGCGGCTTTAACCTCTTCTGATAACTTATCAAGGAAATTCAAGCGACTTATAATTAATGTCCTATGGCTTTAACATAGTAGTACGATTACAATTACAATGAAAAAAGATGAGCTGCCGTGTGAGGTTCCGTATTACATTTCGCACACATCGGTGAATGGTGAGACTCCTCACTATGAAGGTAACTCTGTAACATACAAGAGTGTCCTCTAAGAAGTTGTGTTGAAGTGTAGCAGCAATGGGGGGAGTCAGATTAGTTCCAGAGCACTACCAACTTTCTCAACCCTTTTGGTTTGGGTGGAACTGTCCGGGAGTGGAACTTGGTACTCTTCTTCGCACACTATTGAACATACTACCATTATGCCACGCCTGGACGAATGTTTTTTCCCTCATTATCACACATATTTTATGCTATACAGAGACACCCAGGGAGCAATCACAGATTCTACCAGTGATGTATGTATCTTATCTCAGGGGAGCGCGTACCCTGTCGGGAGGGAGAGTAAGTGCGAGAAATATCATAAACCCTTATACAGGTCGTATTCCATTCAGAACACACAATAGAGTAATGTCGTGAGCCAAGTAG
>OZ057409.1:4060537-4106710 GCA_964056735.1 Allodiplogaster pararmata | reverse complement strand
ATAATTATGAGAGTTATAACATTTTCTCATGTTCTCGTTCCATATTTCTCCTTTCAGCGCTAAACAGTACACTTGAACAGTAAACTTTTATAATATCATTTGAGACTTTAGTGAGCGTACTATATATCACTGCTTGCTGACAAATTTTAAATGTTTTTTTAAACAATTTTTAGAATGATTGGGTTTTTTCTAAAACAGCTATGTACATATTAACTGAATTACAACTCAGTTAAATCAGCTTTCTGAACAAGTGGACTGATTCTGTTTTGAGCACATCGATACTTAAAATATCCTACGCATCACAAACTCTTACCGGAAAATATTAGAGTGAGAAACAGTATTCAGACGCGGAAAATTTAGTGCCAAACTATGGGACTTAGTTCTGTAATGGTGCACTCGCAGATTGAAAATGGATTTAGGACTAAGAGGCGTCCTATTCTTGTTTAAAAAAATTTGTTACAGTACCGCCCAAAATGTTAACATATATTGAATTATTGAACATAACTTTTTTCAAAAAAAAACGAATGAAGCTCAAATTTTCAGATATTTTTACAAGCCAAGTTCACATGTTTCGAGTGATAGAACAACTTTGGAAAATGTTTTATTAGGTTCATTCGTTAAAAAAATGGAAATAGTAAAAAGTGCTTATAGAGATGTTCAATTTTTTTCGAAGTATTAAAACAAATATTCTAGTACTTGGTGGCATATCCTTTGGAGTCAATGACTGCCTGACATCTACGAGGCATAGAATCAATCAAAGAGTTAATGGTTACTTGCGAAATCGCCTTCCATTCCTCCTCTAGCTGCTTAAACTTTTCATCAGCATTTCTGCATGTTTTTCCCGTCAATTTTCGTTGCAAATGTTCCCATAAATGTTCGATGATGTTCAAATCGGGAGGCTGGCTCGGCCAGTCCAAAACATCCACATGCCGACGGCGAAACCAGTTCTGAACGTGCTGAGGTCGATGTTTCGGGTCGTTATCTTGTTGAAAGGTGAACCCACGACCGAATTTGGAGAGGGCCCAAGGGCGCATAGTGCATTCCATTATGTTCTCATAGCCGTAACGATCGAGATTTCCGACAATACGTCTCAGTGGACCCATGCCGCTGGCGGAAAAACAGCCCCAGACCATCACAGAACCACCGCCATGTTTGACTGTGAGCGACTGGTATTGCGGCAGGAAACGCTTGCCCGCTGGACGTCTTACCCACCTCAGACCGTCACTGAAGAACATATTAAACTTGGATTCATCGCTCCAAACAATCTGAGACCACTCACGGCGTGTCCAACTGAGGTGATCCTTAGCCCACTGAACTCGAACTTTACGATTTTTTCGCTGCTGAAAGGCTTCTTTGCAGGCCGCCTTCCATTCAGTCCAGCGGCTTGCAAACGGCGTTTGATGGTAGTTATTGAAGGAGCAGGAGTCGCGGGCCTTGATATGACAGCTTGAATGTCTTTAGCAGTGCGTTTCGGGTCTTCGCGAGATGCGCGCAGGATGCTTCGGTCCATGTACCTCGAAGTTACGCGGGGTCTCCCCGAACTTGTCTTCACGATGACTCGTCCCTGCATTTTTTGTGTTCCAAAGTTATTCAGTTGTATAAAATTCGTTTACCTGGGTTCGAAAACGCCGGAGGATACGGGAGATAGCGCTCTGAGCGAGTGATGTGCAGCACTTTTTCAATAAGATGGAAGGAATTTTATCAAAGGATAGAGAAGTTTTAGAAGCCATGTTTTTGAGAAATTTTTCAACAATAAATGGGGAAAAATCTATGTTTTCACAAACACTGTTAGTTCTATTCACAAAGAGAGGAGTGCAATTATTATCATTCACAAAGATTGAAGAAAATTGATCGGAAAAAGTTTCAGCTTTCTCTAATGAAGAAATAGCCAAGAAATTATCGTGACGTGTTAATGAAGGGATAATGATTTGTTTGTTATAGACCGAGCGCATATGTTTAAAAATTCCATTTGCACCTTTCTCAAACAATTTTTTTTCTTTATATACTATCTCACGCCTGATTGCACGACGAAGTTTTTTGCATGTTTTTGAGTAATCCGAAAGGTTTGAAATATATGCTCCAGCTTTCCATAAAATATGCTTTTTCTTCATTAATTTTTTAACTTGTGAAGAGTGAGTTTTTGTTGAAAAGTTGACTAGCGGAACGCATGAATCAATTACTGTGTGAATAGCATTGAGGAAGCGATCATACATGTTAGTTACATTGTCTCCTAAGCCGAGTGCTTTGACCCAATCTATGTTAGCTATCATAATGTTGGCAGTTACGTAATCTCCTCTCTTCCATGCACGTGCTAAAATTTTTCTGTCTCTTCCAACATTATAAGAAAGGGAAAGAGAAAGATAGACGTCAGCATGATCAGCTAGGCCTGCTTTTACTTCGCAATCAGAGACAAGAGATGAGTCACTAACAAACATGAGATCTAAGAGATTAGAGCCGCGAGTGGGACTTGAAACACATTGAGAAAGGCCGTGAGAGATTGCAAAGTGCAAAAGGTTTCGGCATTGAATGCATGCAGTCTTGAGAGAAAGAGTGTACCAGTCAATATGCGGGCAGTTAAAGTCCCCGGATATGATACAAGGCAGAGAAGAAGAAGAAATTAATTGAGAGAGACACTGGAGCAATTCCAAGTTACTTCAACTGTGATTAGCATGATAAATTGAAACAAAGCGAATAGCAATAGGAATAGAAGTTTCAATGGCTAAAATTTCTAGTTTTTCATGAAAGGGAATTCGAGAACAGGGAATTTCTGCAAACATGACATTTTTATGGAGATAAATAGCAACACCTCCGCCTTTGATGTTGCGATCATTTCTAATAATGGAATAATCATTCGAAGAAACAAACGAGTCAGGAACAATATCAGAGAGCCATGTTTCACATACTGAAGCTATAGAAACATTTTGCTGATCTAGTGAACAAAGAAAAGGGGAAATTTTGTTACGGATAGATTGAACATTTGCTTGTAATATAACAAACTTTTTCAAAGAAGGATGGGAGCTTCTTTCTGTCTGGATTTGATGCTGTCTCTCGTTCGTTCTTCTTTCTTCCAGTCTTCTCTCTCCGTCGGCAGCTGTGTCAGTCGCAAATTCCTCACAGTGAAGATCCTTTTCCCTGCTTCGTCGTTTCGTTGGATGGCTTCCGCCCATGCTTGTTTGTAGACTAGCAGATCGGCTGCATTGTAGTCTGGTCGAGCAGTGATTGCTGTGGAGTGCTCTCGACGATGAATGTGGAACTTCTTCAGGAAGTTGAGTGCACTCTCGCGGGAGTGGAATACCACTACAAGTGGTCTCGGCTCCACTTCTCCATGCCTCTCCTTGCCAATCCGAAAAGTTTTGACTGCTTGGTCACCACTACAGTTAGCAATCAAGTTCGACACAGTTTCAGCATCGTCTCCCTCGGGGACTCTTCTTAGGAAGACTCTTCTCTGGCGTTCGCTGTCATTCTCTCGCTCACGGAATGCTTCTCTGACGGCTGTTTTCACAGGAATCCATGATTGAGGGTTGGTACTTGGAATAGAACATTGCTCCGAAAGTGCATCTACTTTGACTTTCAATTCATTGACGACCGAATGAAGTTTTCCATTTTCTTCCATAAGCTGAACGACTTTTTTGTTGATTCTGAGCAGCATGGTCTGGAGATCAGCATGAACCGTTGCCAAATCCAGAGTTGTTGGTGTGGGGAACTTCTTCTTCTTTTTGTCAAGAAGTATAGTTTTGCTCCAATCCGAGCACTGATATTTTTCTGTAAGACGAATATCAGTGGTATTTAGCGCTGGAGATGAAGATTTTAAAGATAGATGGCTGGGAGAGATAAGAGAGCTTTTAGAATCATCACTGCTTATGATGAAAGAAAAGGATGGGAATGAGAAAAGGATGGGAATGAGAAGGGTGGAGATTTTTTTGGAATAGGAGTGATGTAAGGGTTTTTTTTTCTGGGTGGAGATTTTTTTGGAATAGGAGTGATGTAAGATATTTTCCAAAGAGAAGGAAAATGGCCAAGTTAAAGAGAGAAATTGAAAATATAGCTTAGTGGTTCTGCAAGCGACGAAGCGCATTCTTTGTAAAAATTTCTGAGGAAAAGAGTCAGATGTCTGCGTAAGAGAAGGAGACAGCTTTTAAAAAAAATAGTACTTGACGTCTCCGCGAAGAATAAGCATATCAGTTAGGGAATGATCAATAACTCTATCAACATACGGAATCAAACCATCATCGATTGAGAAAGCGGAACAGAAAAAATTGGATAGAGCACTAGCTTTAGCTTCATCCGTGTGAACAAAAGAACCAACTGAATCTGTGAAAGATGGAATCGAAGAATGGGATTTTAGACGATTTCCTACGTATTGATAGAACTTTCTAGGATCGGAGAAAAAAGCCTTCTGTCGATTTATTTCAAACTTCTTGATTTCCTTGTCAAATTTTTGAGAAGTGCGTTTGAATAATTCTAGAACAGTGGGGACATGAATTTTAGAGAAAAGGGCTAAATTATGCTCGAAGAGGTTAGGGATGTGCTCAGGATAAGTTTCAAAAGCAGCTTTCCTACGTTTTCTAGGGAAAAATTTCTCAATTAAAGACTTCGCAATAACATTCAATCGATCAACTAGGTCATCTAAAGAAATGAAAACATCGAAAACAAGTGTCCAGTCCGTATTTGATAATAGCGTATTAATAAAAGCGATCTCTGCATAACTGGCCCGGTTGATATCAAAAACTTCTACAACAGGTTGTGGGTTCGAAAGTAAAAATACAGAAAAAGTAATCGAATTGTGATCAGAGTTAGAGAACGGAGGATAAACTTTACAATTAGAGATACAGTCAGCTTTAGCAAGAACATGATCTATTATTTTCTTACCGTGTGTAGGCTCAGTTACAAATTTATGAAGAGAAAAGTCTGTACACAAGTCGATAAGAGGCTCAGTTGAAGAACATTTTTTGTCTTAACTAATGGCTTTAATACACTGCCACTGTATTACCTCACCTTCTTCTTTTTTCATTTCTTAATTTTATCATATATAAAAATCCATGTTATATTGTTTTTATATTTCGATTCCACGTTAAAAATACACATGTACATGGAAATAAAGAATGAATGAAAAAAAACATCAATTTCTAAGTGGAAATCACCACAAAGTACAGATTGTTGAGGTACCGCTAACAGTTGAGTAAGAACATCGAAAAAGGCATTATTCTGATGCACAGTAGTGTTTGGCGGTCGATAGCATATAATGAAACGTGTTCTGGAGAGTGATAAGTTGCATAAGAGATCGAATGCTAAGACATCAGCTGATATTTTAGTCTTAAGAGTTACAACAGAGTATATTAAATGATTACGTATGTTTTTATTTAACCAAGTCTCACTACATAATTAGAGACCGCAATGAAAAATTTTTTTGAAATTTTTACCGTCAAGGCAAATCGAGTTCTTAGTTTTACTAAAAATAATTATGTCGCACTAAAAATGGAAAATATTCTTATTTTGGTTGTTTCGATCGAAATTCAAGCAAATTTAAGGTTTTTTTCAAAGAAGAGAGGGGATTTTTCGATTGGTCTTCACCAATCGGACAGCTGGAGGCATAACTTCGATGTCCGACACTCCAGGTTACTTAATTAATTGTTTCTAAAGTGAGAACTTGGTCAAAATTTTGTAGCTGGAAATACTGCATCGGCAGTCACGAACCCACGAAAAATCACTTTTTGATACTGGTTAAAGCTTTTCTGAAACTGTTTAACAACTCTTAAGCATTTTCAAAAGGGAAATTTTTTTTGAAGATTGTGCTACAGGAATATATGTGATAGCAATAGGTTAGCAACTGGAATAACTTTATACTGCTTTCGACATCCATTGTTTCCACACTAGGGACTAGTTTAAGATATGAAGAAACTAATTCGGGAAAATTTTGAATTTTTTCCAGTGTCGCCAAAAGTTATTGATTTTTGAAGTTTGTGCTTTTAGCAAGTGGTACGGGGGTGATAGCAATAGAATAGCAACTGTACTAACTTTGTACTGCTTTCGACATTCATAGTTTCCACACTAGGGACTATTTTAAGATATGAAGAAACTAATTCGGGAAAATTTTGAATTTTTTCCAGTGTCGCCAAAAGTTATTGATTTTTGAAGTTTGTGCTTTTAGCAAGTGGTACGGGGGTGATAGCAATAGAAAAGCAACTGTACTAACTTTGTACTGCTTTCGACATCCATAGTTTCCACACTAGGAACTAATTCGGGGAAAATTTTGAATTTTTTCCAGTGTCGCCAAAAGTTATTGATTTTTGAAGTTTGTGCTTTTAGTGAGTGGTACGGGGTGATAGCAATAGAATAGCAACTGTACTAACTTTGTACTGCTTTCAACATCCATAGTTTCCACACTAGGGACTATTTTAAGATATGAAGAAACTAATTCGGGAAAAATTTTGAATTTTTTTAAGTGTCGCCAAAAGTTATTGATTTTTGAAGATTGTGCTTTTTTTGAAGATTGAAGACTGAAGATTGTGATTGTGCTTCAATTTTTTTGTCGGATAAACTGATGCTGATATAATTATTCAGAGTACTATAATATAAATTTTTGCTGAATATCCAAATTGGACTATATAATATATTATGAATTATAATTTTAGAGGTACAAATATTATATTCCCTGATTTCTTCGATTTGAAAACTGTTTTTATCGTGCGTTTCCTGTATTTTAGAATTTTCAGTGCAGTAATCTTTTTCTGTTCATCAAACTGTTTTATAAACTCAACTTTTATGTTCACTTAAATTTATTAAAGCCGGTAATAAAATCTTTGTTTCTTCGTAAATGACTATACACAAACACGTGTTATTTTCAAATGCTTCACATCAAGTCGATTAATTTTGAACAAAATGAAAAACTGATATTTAATCAACTGATTTTTTTTTCAATAAATCGTTTTAAAAATCAAAATAATTGAAATTAGACCTACTAGAACTTTCAAAAGATTGATAAAGACTGAGTCCGTGTTTTAGGCATACTCTGACATAGCGCATTGGTGGTGCCCAAGTTGAACTGGGATTTCCCATTGACAGATATTTTAAATTTTTAAAACCGTTTTTTTGAATTTTAAAACTTTAAAAAACGTTTTTATTGAATTCTAGAGAAAATTTAGCTCGTAAAACATCAATAAATTTTCATATAGCTTTATATTGATCATTTTAGAAAATTTCATTGCGGTCTCTATACATAATATGGTTGTGTTGATGACAAATAATGGTAAAGTAGATCAATTTTGTTTTTGAGGGAACGTGCATTGAAATAAGAAACAGAGAATACTGAACTAGGTTTATTGGAACTTGAAAATTAAGATCTATAACATAGTCCTTTCTGGATCAGTTCCCCTGATTAGAAGATGTTGATAACCGGAAGGGGGGCGGTAGAGTTCTTCGTGCTCCTCCAATTTCTTCTTTCAGCCACAGATCATCCTTGTAGAGAACCTAAGTCGACGATGGATTAGACAGACGGAGTTCCTTCAGTTAGCTCGCTTTGCATTCCAGGTCATCAACTCATCAGGCGTCATTGACTTCCTGATGAAAACCCCCTTCCAACGGGGGTTTGAACGGATGGAAGAAGCTGAACGAAGTCCTGCCAACATGAAAGAACGAGCAGGAAGCATTACTCTGAGTAACCTACGATTACCTTGACCCATTCTGAAAACGGCTTCTGGGCTAACTTGAATACTGAGATCATCCAGAAGAGACTGGACGATAGCCTCGTCATGGACGACCCTCTCGCTTGCTGCTGGAGAGATACTCTCTGGAAGACCCGCGATGACCAGAGAACGCGCCCTTCTGTGAGACTCTTCATCAGAAGTGGTTGACAAGAAGGCGGAAGGCGACCCAGATGATTTCAGTGTCGCGCTAGGGGGAAGGGATGTTGAATTGCAAGGAAATGTCTTGGAAGATATGGCTTTGAGTGTAGACGAAAGCATGGTTATGATCCGAGAAATGGATTTCCAAAGTGGAATCGAGATTCCGTCTGGAGCATCTAATTTAGCGAAGGCTACAGCTTCGGCAACTGTTTCGGAGATTGAGACACTGGCAGAGGGGGATTTGGTCGAAGGAGAAGACTTCGGAGATTTTGGGGAGGAAATCTTTTTGGTTCTTGGCATTTTCGTGTTGAGGTAACGAAAATCAATATCAGAGCAAATTGTCCAGTCACATAACATGTATCACATAACATTTAGAGACTGAGATAGATAGTGACCAAGATATTGGAGACTTGGTTGAGCGTTGATTGTAGAAGAACAGGGTTATCTGAGAAGATTTTAAGATCATCAGCGTATAAGAAGCATTCAACAGCGGATGGAACGTTGTTTGCAATTGTAAAGATTAACCACTGGGCACGGTCTCGCCTATATGCCCAGTGCTGTCTTTGGATGAGATACTTGCGGCCCTGAAGCCTTGAAGTAGATTGCCTGCCACGCGGTTCACAGAATAAAATTTATTCAATCAATTGAATGATGAAGAGATGGCCAAACAGGAGAGGACTGGTAAAACTACTGCAACAAACACTGGAGAGAGCGGCTCAGGCCGGTTCTAGTTCACAACCCGGGACCTGGGGCGGCTTTCGGCTCACTACCCCTTCCGTGGCGGCTTTCGGCTCACAACCACGTATTAGCCCCTTGGTCGGGGGAAGTAAACCGGAGGGAGAGCGCGAGAGACCCGGAA
Organism: Allodiplogaster pararmata; assembly: GCA_964056735.1. Lineage (NCBI taxonomy): Eukaryota > Metazoa > Nematoda > Chromadorea > Rhabditida > Diplogasteridae > Allodiplogaster > Allodiplogaster pararmata. The sequence continues at coordinate 4,098,010 of OZ057409.1, read as the reverse complement.
GAGAGAGAGAGAGAGAGGAACCGGGGGAAGCAAGAGCGAAACGCGATCACGGGATCTCAAACTTGGGTAATTAAACCAGGGGGGACAGACCGGAAACAACCAGAGCCGCGCACGAACATTAAAACGCGAAAAATTACCGGCTGTCACGCCAAAATACCTAGACGAGACTAGGAAGAGTAAGAGCAAGGCAAACTCGAATAACGAGAATAAGAAAGCAACTTAATAACGAGAAATAGCTAGAAGGTTAGAAATAGCTAAGAAATAGCTAAATCGCTAGAAATAGCTAACGAGAAAACCTCAAGAATACTAAAGGCTTGAGAACGATAAAGGAAATTAATAATAATTTTAAACTGCTTCTAACTATGACTACAATGTCTAGGCAAACTAATCATATATAAACATTATACAATTAACTTAACAAACCAGCGACGCGGCGAAGATACCGAGCTTGGACGAGAGCAACGAAGATGAATAATAAATTAATGAAGAGCCTAACTGATAAGCAGCCGAGAGGCTACGCAGTCAAAAAATTGGCAACTAGCCAAAATTGTTATACGTCGTCCTAATATACGGCTAGGTGATCACTTGTGATCACATTGGGGCCCGGGCAAAAGGCTAATATTTATTGATGAATGGGTTTTCTGCACACAGCGCGCCGTGGTGCGGTGCCGCTTTCGAAGCCGAGCAGCATGGGCACCCGGCCGGGGGACAGCGGTGGCAACTGCAATCAGATTGGAGGCAACAAAGGCACTTATTCTTTTCTAAAAGAATTTTCCTACGTTCTCCTAGTTTACTAATAGCACGAAACGCTACTGTTTTGTGTCCTAAGGAATCACAAATAAAACAAACTTCACCTTTAGCTGTGATAGGAGACGAGTTGGCAGTGCTTCGAGGGGTCGTTCTTCGATGTTTTCTCTCTTGATCGGCTTTCGAGGGACGGCCGGGGACTGATGACTCCAGAATTTCTTGAGACAGACGCGTACCCGGATCACTTTCAGTTTGAGGTGGATCCGAATCTCTGAGAAATGGTTGGCTCAGGTTCTTTTCCATCCCATCGATGCGAGATGACAAGGACTGCAGGAGCGATTCCAATGTGTCAACTTTGTCCCTCATTACAACACTGTGCCTTTTCTTACGAAATTTTCCCGCTTTCTTTCTACCGGGAAATATGTGTGCCGTGGAGGAATTCGATTCTTTGGTATGCGGTCCCGGTATTTCCTGCTCCTCAGGTGCCTTCTTTAACATCCCATGGTTACACATATTGACGTGCCAGGTCAGTACGTGATGATCCGCAGCCTCTGATGAGGTCGCCTTGAGGCGAGGCTGGGCGCCCGAGGTGCTGTTTCCGACGCCTGTCACTGGATTCTGTCTCGGGTGGGAGTTTGGCAGAATTTGGGAGTAATTTTTCTTTTCTGAAACATCCCTTTCCCTGCTTGAGTTGAACGTAATCAACTCTGGTTTGCCTGCTGCGATCCATCCAAACCTGGACGAGACGAGAGTGTACCCACTTGGAAGTTTGATAGGTTTCTTCTTCATGTGGAGTACTTTTAAGCTCTCATTCATCCCCAGTAAGAGTACTGGCTTCGCGACAGTTGAGCTGGTGTAATTGTCCGCTAGAAGCAACTTTCTTCTTTTTATCGAAGGGAGCTCCTATGAGTGTAAGGCGAAGGATGTATTTTGAGGAGGCTAGTGTAGTCAAGCGAAGTTTTACGAAAAGATCTGTCTGAAAGAAACGACTTAATTAGAGAAAGAAGGGACTATTGAATGCCCATGCAGTGCAGCTTGTTCAATGGGTATCTATGATCAACTCCGACGAATGCTTTGGAATAGTCGATCAGGCCAAAAAAATGTATATAAAACGGGATTTTCTGGGTTAGTAGAGACAATTCAATAGAATGCGAGTGAATCAAAGAATTTATTATAGAGCGTTTAATTCGGAAGTCATTTTGACAGGGATGCAAAATATCATTTCTCCCAACATGGTTATACTATATCACACTGAATATTAAATTCTCAAAAACTTTAGACATCGAAAATCTCAACGTAATCGGTCGGAAGTTATTCATGTCCGATTTTTTTTCCTTTTTTTTTGAATTGGTTTGACAAGTCCTTCTTTTCAGGCAGAAAGATATCGACCGAGAGTGATACAAGTCGAAAAAATTATTGATAGAGGAACGGCCAAAGAATCTTTACAATCACGAATGAGGATGTTAGGAAGAGAGTCGGGAGAAGTGTTAATCTTGTAGATACAAGAGAATACTTGATTCACTTTATATGCGGTAACTGTGCAGTCATAAGTGAGCACAAAAGAAGACTTGTAATCTTGGACAATGTTTATAAACTAGATATTTTTGTTTTAGTTGTTTAGTGCCGATGGATAGTTTTATGGCTATCACTCAGTACATTTAAAATATAATCACATAAGCTTACCGTAGGATGTTTATTCATGTACATTCCTTACCAGCGGGTAAGAGATACATGGCTCCTCAATTTTTTTCTTCATTTCCTATGTTACGCATCATTAAGTGGTTGTTTCATGTTTAGTTTTTAGAATCTTCGAAAGTATACAAGATTCAATTCAATTCACTTCATTCGCCAAAGGTATGCTTGTTGTCGCATACACTTATAAGGTAGACATTAAACAACAAAAAAAAACGAGAAGAAAAAAATTTAAGATTAAAATTAAAAAAGGGGACACAACAGGCTCTGACTAGGAATAGAAAGAAGAAGAAAAACACAATCTAGTGGGTATCAAAGAAAATCAAAGTATCCTAGAGTAGATATCCAGGTAAAGTCATGAACGGGACTAAAGAACAATTCTCAACAATATTAATGAATTCTTCGATCGTAACGACGTCGGGGAACCGATCGCAGAGTTTGTTCCAGAGGGTAATGGCTCGAGTAAAAAAGAAGTTGCCGTTGTGATAATTTCTTTCTTGCAGCAATCGAAGAGGACTTGTTCTAGATGAAGTTCTCAGATCACTGTTCGCCCTGTATTTCACATGAGATCTGCAGACCTGGCACTCTAAAGTTCCATAAAGTAGCCTGAACAGAAATAATAGATCGTATTTAGCGCGCCTTGTTATTAAAGGCTCGATAGCAAACTTATTCAATCTGTCAGGGTAATTGCTAGAAGGTATTAAGCATCGCCTCAGTACCTTTTTCGAAAAAATTCTTTGAGGGTATTCTAGTCTTCTAGCTAGCTCGCTACACGATTTAGGTGAGAATACTACAGTGGCGTATTCTAAAAGGGGTCGGATGTAAGACAGATAGACGCGTTTGTAGCCTTCAAAATCGAGGAATCTAAAGACTTTAAAAATCTGAGAAATTTTGCTCAAAGCTCTAGCTCTTATCATCTCTATATGCCGGTCAAATTTCAGGGTTGAATCGATTAACACACCAAGATCTCTTATTACACTTTTGGAACTAAGAACCTCATCACCGATAAAGTAAAGAGAGTTCACATTGTTTAGGCCAAGGTGTAGTACGTTAATTTTATGCTTGGCAAGTGGAAGAGACCATTCTATAGACCAGTTATGTATATTGACTACACATTGCTGGAGAGATTGAGCGTTCGAACTATATACTTTGAGGTCATCTGCATAAAGAGAGAATTTGACATCAGGAGGGATGCAAATTTCGATGTCATTAATAAAAACAGAAATAGAAGAGGTCCGATGACTGTACCTTGCGGAACGCCGCTTAGCACAGGGAATGAATCGGAGTATTCCCCGTCTACGCGCACTTTATAGGTCCGATTCGTCAGGAAGTTTGCTATCCATCTCACAATGTTTATCGGAAAATTGAGTCTTTCCAGTTTGGTTATTAGTTTACCATGAGGGACCTTATCAAAAGCACGCGAAAAATCGAAGTAAACTACGTCGACATCCTTTTTGTTTCTCAAGTCGACTTCCCACTCACAAATGGTTTTAAGTAGTTGGAGCTCGCAGCTACGTCTAGAGATAAATCCATACTGAGACTTACAGAGAATGTTGCGAAAACCATTCTTTAGATGGTTACATAAGATTCCTTCGAAGATGCGGCAGAAAACAGAGGTTATAGTTATGGGTCGATAATTCGCGGCTTGAGATTTGTCACCCGATCTTTTGTAAACAGGAACCACTTCACCGCGTTTCCATTCAATAGGAATTTCGCTAGTAAGCAGGGAATAGGAGAAGAGCATAGAAAGAGGTAGCGCAAGAGATAAGGCGCAATTTTTGACTAAGAAATGGTTGATATTTTCAGAATAGACGGAAAATTTATTAGGAAGCTTCTGTAGAACATTGAACAGAAGATGAGGAGAGAAATCGACATCAGAGACTAACGAAGTGCTAGGCATAGAGCATACAATGGGATCCCTACTAGAGTAATTCATAGCAAACTCTTCGGCAAAAACTGTAGCTTTCTCTTTAGAATCGAAAATGAACTGACAGTCTTTTTTGATCATGGGAATGTCGGAATGAGGCTTCAAAATGGTCCTAATCCAATGGTGTATCCCATTAGGTACTTACAATGCTTCAAGTTCTCGGCTTCTCAAATAGTCTGATTTCTCCTTCAATATGGACTTCTTCACTTCTTTATACTCTGAACGAAAATTAGAATTCGATTGTCTTGAGCGCCAAAGAAGTTTCTTTTGTTTTAGAAGTTTCGCCATGGCCTTGGAAGGACGGTAATTGGTCCTAGAGCGACAAGGTTTGGTGGGACAGAAGAGATATATGGCATCATGAATCGTTGACAGAAGAAAACTGTGCTTGTTCTGTATATCAGAAAAAGAATCAAATGTGTGTTATTCAATTTGTCTTTGGCGTTCACTTAGGCTGAAAATAAAATTGAGAAATACCTTTTTTTGATTAAAAAGCGAAGGAACATGAAAGAATGGCGTGGAAAAAGTTGGGAATCTCATAAAAAACCTTATCAAATCAAACATGCCAGTAGAATTAAGTTCAACAGAATTTTTCATAGAAAAGCTCGTAACTGAAACAATGCCTTAACTGGGTAAAGTGAGGTTATAGAGAAGAAATATTTTTATGTGAGAAGAAAGAAGCTCTCAGAGGAAAAAATCATTTCTTCCTTCCCGTCATTTTACCAGTCTTGGACTAAATCTTTGCTGATTAGAACAATAAAAGCGAGTCTATCGAGAAAGGCTGCGTTCTCACCGAGAGATTAACGCATGCTCAGTCTCTCGCACGTCTAAATAGCTAGCATTTACTGCAGTCGGACTAGGTCCACCCACTTCTCACACTTTTTGCATGATGTTTCGCCCATCGGTCATCGTGCTAAGAATCCAGGTGCTAACCTCACAAGCATGTGTCCTTTTTTAGTAATCTTCCCTTTTTGGGAACACCTTTCTATCAGAGCCTTCCTTTCCCTCTTTCTTCGTTAGAATACTCAAAATCACTTTCGTCAGTGTTATTTACCTCACAACTGGAGCTTCCTGTCTCATTCTCTCCATATTCTTCACTATCCCTTTCTCTTTCCATGTCTTTCCCTATTCTCTCATTTTCTTCCTCCAATACAACTTCATAAAAACCACGCAAGTATTTATTGTTCATTAATTTTCCCCTTGAGAATCTCATGACTTTCTTCTCTGTTTTCATGAGTCATGACTTTCTTCTCTGTTTTCATGAGTCATGACTTTCTTCTCTGTTTTCATGAGTCATGACTTTCTTCTCTGTTTTCATGAGTCATGACTTTCTTCTCTGTTTTCATGAGTCATGACTTTCTTATCTGTTTTCATGAGTCATGACTTTCTTCTCTGTTTTCATGAGTCATGACTTTCTTCTCTGTTTTCATGAGTCATGACTTTCTTCTCTGTTTTCATGAGTCATGACTTTCTTCTCTGTTTTCATGAGTCATGACTTTCTTCTCTGTTTTCATGAGTCATGACTTTCTTCTCTGTTTTCATGAGTCATGACTTTCTTCTCTGTTTTCATGAGTCATGACTTTCTTCTCTGTTTTCATGAGTCATGACTTTCTTCTATGTTGTCATGAGTTATGACTTTCTTCTCTGTTTTCATGAGTCATGACTTTCTTCTCTGTTTTCATGAGTCATGACTTTCTTCTCTGTTTTCATGAGTCAAACATCTTATCGGAAATCATAATATAAGGAGTTGAAGCAATATTGTACACGCTGCGATATTACATATATTATGTGAATGACTTAAGAAGAAATTTTCACATGCTTTTGTCTTTTTTCACATTTTGAGAGAATGGCGTTGAATTAGAACGAACCAAATTGACAGATTCAAACACAGTGTGCGGAGTGCAAAACCATTGGTTTTCTTCTTTTAGAACATTAAGATTGAACAAAAAACTTTTTTTCAGGTTTTTTTCGAATTAGATTTTGAGCTATGATTTGTTTTTCACAATGCATGAATAAGCATGAGGTAAATCCTTTTGTTCCCGATATGAAGAAAAATTTTCTAATTTTCATCATTCATAATTTTTTTTCTCGTTCCACTCTTCTTTTTTTTGCTCGAGCAGTTCTGATCTTATTTAGATCACGTACATACAAATTACATGTGCGTCTAACTTTTGTGCCGTTCTTTTCTCCACAACGTATACAATTTAAAAAAAATACATATGGCAAGAATTTAATTTCCGGAATTAAGATCTTACTCCTTTAACACGTGAAAAATTTTGAGGTTAGTTTTCGAATGTTCTATAGCTTCAATTTATGTAAATCATCCTCGAAAAACATCTTTTCTTTTTTCTGACGTGCTTTACTTCTTTCTTCTCAATGTGTAATCATTTCGTTCTTGATAATATAAAAATACATGAAAAGGTTATAAATTCTGCTTCGTTAGCAATCAATGCGGCAAAAAGATGTGTGTAAAGATTGAAGCGCAATGACACGCTTCTCTGTGGCCTTCAACTCAAAATAGAAGCTGCCCACAAAGTAAAAACAGTGCGATTCCCCTAGCAGCAATTAATGCGTTACTTCCACTGTCCAGGTGGTTGATTAAAGAGACAGATGCGTTCTGAGAACATAAAGTCCAGTCCAGGTTAAGGACCAGGTTGCAATTTGCTTAGTCTGCTGTAACTCTTATTTGATGCGAAATTAATAATCGACGCGATTACAAACAATTTACCTTCAAGTTTTCTATAAACGAATCATCCCTACATAGGTAATAGAGTAACTGAGGACGGGTTTTTTGCGGAATTTTTTCGATTGCCAAATTTATTCAAACTTGTGGAAATGTTGGCGAATTTTTTGTGTGGTAAGAAAGTATCTGCAGCCCCCTCCTACTCTAGAAAAGGGTCCGACCTCTCCGCTCGAGTCCGACCTCCTAAATGATGGAAACGAAGATTTAAATTCGTTTAAAAATTTTCTTCTAATTTACAACTTTCAAGCATTCTTCGTGTCGTCTTAGCAGTGTGAGAAAACTACTGAAACAAAATCGAAAAGAGTGATTCTTTCCATAGTTTTGTTTGTTTCAAAAAATGTTTTAAAAACACTTTTTTCAACGCGAAAAAACCTAGTTTCACCGCTGGACTTGTTTCCATTCAGCTACTGCAGTGATGAAAACTAAAGTACTCCAAAAGTTTTATTAGGTTTTTGTGAAAAAGGCTGAGAAAGGACCCAATCCCTTCGCAACTTTTCTAACGAAAGATTTGAACGGCTATCTTTATCTTTTTATATAAAAATCTCTATATAAAAATTGTTTGGAATGGTTTCAATATGTCTATACAAGAAACCTTTATATGAAGATATGAGTCATCATGTCCATAGACAGCTACAATAAAAGGATAATCCATAGCGGTGTATCTGAGAGAGAGAGTTTACTAAAGTGAAACTTGTAAGAAAAAGTAAGAATGAGAGAGAGGGAGGGAGAGTGACAGACTGAGAGGGAGAAGGATAGAGACATAATGAGAGAGAAGGAGAGATACAGATTGAGAAAGAGAGAAGGATAGAGACAGAGTGAGATAGATTGAGAAAATGTCTATACCTTGTTCTTTCCCTTTCTGTTCTTTTTCTCTTAGCTCAGCCTCATTTCTGAGGTGCTTGAATAAGAAGGCCACTAGTTGCCTGTTGCTTCACTGTTCGCTTTCAAGCTTTTCCTCATCTCTACTCAAACTCTTTCATGGATTCTTTCTATTCGATTGTCTTTTTTATCTATTATGTATATGTTTTCTGTATACTGTTCTCCTTTTAATTTAGGAGAATTTTTCGAAAACATGTTACTTCTCTACCTTTTGTAATACTGTAAGGTCAAATGCTTCATTTCTTTGGATGTCCCTCTCTAGACAACAACAAAGGCTTAATAGAGATGGAAAAAAGACAGATAGAGATGAAGAGAGGTAAAGAAAGAATTCAAGAGAGAGACTGAGAGAGTGAGACATAGAGAGAAATAAAGATAGAGAGAGACAGATGAAAATAAAAAGAGAGGGTCACAAAGAGAGAATGAGAGAGAAAGAGAATGAGAGAGAGAGTGAAAGAGAGGGATAAAAGTAAAGATTACTAGAATGATGAAGAGCGAGATGAATAGAAAAAAAGAGAGAAAAAGATTGAGACATAGAATAAGAAGGGAAGGGGCAGGATCACCCTTAAGATTACCAAACTAGAACTCGTTCCGATTGGTTATCTCTTCCTAGAAAGTTCTCTAGTTTTATATGGAAACACCTTAAGCTCTTTTCCCGATTAAACCTTCAAGCCTATGTACATAGATCTAGATTGAGTTTAGAAAAGCTAGGATGAAATTGATATTCCGTTTGAGAATAACAAGTCTTACTGTTTACACGCTAGCACCACCGGTCGAAAATTGAGAGATGGATAGGTTCAACCCCGCAGGTGGAGAAACTTTTGTATGTACATGAGACCGCTTTTTCACATTTGAAGTTAAAATTACGGCGAATATCTCTCTTTCTAAGATCCTGATTCGAAGCCTTGATAACTTCCCAACTACTATTTCATAATAAAACTGTTCTCACCCTAACATTGCTCTGTTCGCATTTCTTCTAAGATTAGTTCAGTAATTACAGAATCGGTTTCTTGTTTTAAAATTTCTTTTCTTGTTATAAAATAGAGCGACAGATTTTGATTAAAGTGTTTTTTGTTTGAGAATGGGCAAGGACCCGAGAGTGCGAGAAAAGTCCTACTTGCGCCTGGACTGCAGATGGGCGCCGCTGGAGAAGCCTTGGGCAAATCTCGTCGCCCACTTCAGCAAATTCGTCGCCAGGTTACAACCAGTCTGACTCAGTACCGGGCTTTTATATAGAGAGAAAAAGAGCGACAGAGAGAGAAATAGAGACAGAAAGATAGAGACCTTTTGTTTTGCAGTATCTTTTGGTAAATGTTTCTAAGTGGTCTTTTTCTTTTCAAAAAACAATAGTATTATTTAAAAAATCATGCTTCATGCCACGAATAATTGAACAAAACACTAGTAATTTCTGAGATAATAGTTGAAAGAAATATTGCTTTGTTTTTAAGATCCCATTCTGAACAAAAAGATTGAACTGGATCACTTAATGAGAAATAAACACCACCTGTCTATTTTTTTGTGGGCCAAAGTTTTGAGACGCATTGTAGGGTTCAATTTTTCTTATGAATGGAATCCTTTGTAAGTCCTTTGAGCCGAACACCATGATACAAAATCATGGATATTCTATTGCAGTAGAATCATAGTATTTCTAAGTATAAATCACACTAATGCAACGAAATATCGGAATAATCTCAATCCAGTTCCTTCTAATTGTTCGCAGGAATCCATGGCCTTTCATAATGTTCCCGATCATCTTGACTGCCCTGCTCTCTTCAGGAATCTTTCTCAATTTCAAGGTATGAGTAAGAGCTCACTCTTCGTTTGCTTGGCTTTCTTGTGTGACCTGGTGAATAATCTCTCATCGGTGAACATTTGAGGTGGTGCGTGGTGTGCACTTTCTCTATGCGCCGTTGGATGCTGCTTGGAAGACAGAGGAAGAGGTCTTCCACAGAAACTGGGCAGCCAGCGATGACCAGTTCTACCCCGGTAGGTTCCAGCAAATATCTCTCTCACATTATTTTTTATTTGCCTCTCATCTATTCATCCTCACTTTTTTCTTTCACGGACTTCATTTTTTGTGGCTCTTGTTTATTATTTCAGGTTTATTTTTCCTTGCACATGTCCACCAAAAAATGTTCAATTTACCCATATCATAGCAAATAATTTTCCCTAAACTTGGAATTCCAATTCAGGGGTTTGTTTCGATTTAGAGTTCATCTTTTTTCGAAACAAGTTTTATTTAATAATAAAAAGTGTAGTTTATAAGAAGAGGTCGGTAGTTCGAATACTTTGATTGAACCTCATTGACCACAGGTAAAGACGTCTTGCGCAGAAAGGGCATCTACCTCATCATTCAAGCGAATGATGGTGGGAACGTTTTAAGGTTTCTCCTCCAGTTTTTTTGCTTTTATCAAGTTCTTGTGTGCTCGGTAGGACTTTTTCAGAGCTAAGCTTCTATCTAGGAATTTGAAGTAAGCCAGTTGTCTAGCGCGTTTGCAAGATGACGCAAGGTCTGATGAAAAGGATTGAGATCAAGTTGCTAGCGATACTTTTATTGCTGGAAAGGGGATTCTATTCAGAAGGTCTAAACTAATAAACATAAGCTGATGATGAGATGCTGAGCTGAAAGGCTCGGAAAAGGGCTGAAAAAAACAAACTTTCGAGCATTAATTTAAAACAGCCATGACCAGGAAAGAGAATGCGAAAGACTTTTTGCGCCTTCTCGATTGGATTGCTTCGGCTCACTTTGTGACTTCCGAAGGCGAGCGATACTCCTACTCGGACATCTGCCTGCACTTCCAGAACCACTGCTTCTCCAACGCTCATGCGCGGCTGGTCGCGACTGTTTTCGCGCAAGGCAATCAGGTCAGCGAGTCATTTTTCTTCTTCTTCTTTTCATCAGGAACATGTGCAAATGGTTGTGTTCTATCAATTGTGTTCGACGGTGAGCTTGAGCGATGAGAGCATTGAGAAATACAGCTCGGGAAAACACTTTTAAATAAACTTTTCTCTAACAGCTAAATCTGGCCCTCTTCAGCAGATATTTTATTGAAATTTTTTTTCCGAAGCAGTTCAATATCAGTATCACTAATATACAGTCTAGCTCGCTTTTGATAGTCAGCATCATTTTCCCATACAAATGGTTTCACTTGTGGAAAAGTTTTTTCCCCATGGTTTCACTTGTGGAAAAGTTTATGATGCCAGGTTTTTTTTCCCGAAACAGTATTGAACAGTTTTTTTAAAACGATGTACATAGTTTAAAATGATTCAATTGATGTTTTCCAGTTCATTCAGTGTTTACTCTGTCTCTCAGAATCCTATCCAGTAAGTTTTAGTCCACACCCTTCAGCTGATAAATCGATGTGATATTATCCACCTTATCGTGGTTAACCTGTTTTAGTATTGATTAATTTCATCATGATTAGGATGGATCAGTGTTGGTTCAGTTCCTAATGATGAGGTTGACTTAGTATTGCTCCGATTCCTCATGATCCACTCAATTGATTGTTGATGCATTTTCTTATTATCAAGCGGATTCAGTCTGCATCTACTTACTCATGATCTAGTTTAACAGTTAGTTTGGATCTAATGGGCGTTCATTATGACTTCCTTGCAGGACCTAATGAATATAACCTACCCTCTCTTCTACACCAAGTACACCAGTGAGCCGGTCGATCTGTCCAAAACCTTGGGCAACGTGACTGTTAGCGAAGACGGTCGGCTCGTGAGCGCCACAACCTGGATGATCCTCTACCAGCTAAAGCAGCATCAGCCCACACTACGCAGACTCAGCACGTCAGTTTGCCGAGTTTGCTGAAATTAGTTTGCCAAAATTTACAATGACTTTTTCATGACTGTGAATTTTCGTGAAGTTCCGAATTCCGAACAATTCTTTAAAAAAATTCCGAAAGTTCAGATAGCTAGTGATCTACTTCTCAATGATTAAACTATTTCTCATTTATTAAAGCGAAACGTTTGTGTTGTACTTGAACGAACCTGCAGTCCCACAGATTGTAAGCAATTGTGACAATCTCAAGACAATATATTCGCTTTTTGCAAAATTATGTTCAAAATTGACTTTTTCGTCAGAATTTTGCACGGTAATGCAGTTTAAAGAGAGAGAGAGAAAGAGAGAGAGAGAGAGAAAGAGAGAGAAAGAGAAAGAGAGAGAGAAAGAAAGAAAGAAAGAAAGAAAGAAAGAAAGAAAGAAAGAAAGAAAGAAAGAAAGAAAGAAAGAAAGAAAGAGTTTTAGAATCCAAGAAAATTGAAAAGAGAATGGAAAATAGTTTTGGTAACTGCTTAGCGTTTGAGCCTCTTGGTTCTGAAGAATCCGCAAGATGCGAACGTCATAAGGAGAGTGAAAAGAAGCCAAAGACACCCATTTGTGACATCCATACAACCAAAGACACCCATTTTCGACATCCATGCAACCAAAGACACACATTTTTGACAGCCATGCAACCAAAGACACCCATTTGCGACATAAATGCAACCAAAGACACCCCTTTTTGACAGCCATGCAACCAAAGACCCCCATTTTTGACAACCATGCAACCAAAGACACCCATTTGTGCATGCAACGAAAAACAATAATAAAGTTTTTAAAAATCATGTGTAAAGCATACAAAACATAACATTCACATGTAAGAACACACAAAGAATGACATTAGATTTATTGAGGTAAAACGATTGATTGAGGTAAAATCCTTTGATTCATTTCTTACGCAAATCATTGTTACTTGACAAATCTCTCTTTCTTTAAATCAAACTTTTTTTTCATCTGAAGCTTTCTTACTCCTTCTAATTTTGGTTTTTTGTATCTCTGATTCAATCAAAGATTATATGTAGACAATTGATCAAACCATCGCACGGGAAAAAATGTAGTCCACCGGGCAGGGTTGAACCCAACCATCTCTTCTCTAACCGGGAGCCACCGGGCAGGGTTGAACCCAACCATCTCTTCTCTAACCGGGAGCCACCGGGCAGGGTTGAACCCAACCATCTCTTCTCTAACCGGGAGCAAGCGCTTAGATGTAGAATTTGCCCCAACTATACCGCCTTTCAAACTGTAGCTTTCTCTTAGGCATTTCGAGAAGACTATCGAGCACTACATAAGGAAGAAAGCAACGCCGGCGACGTCGCTTAACATCTACCACTTCCACTCGGAATCATTCGAGAACGAACTTGCCGAGAGCAACCGGAGAATTATTCCTAGGTTACCTACTCATGCAAAAAATTTTGTATTTCACCGGAACAAGTTCTACAGTAATCTTTTCAGATTCTATCTGACCTACCGTAACCGACTTTACCGTAGCCTACTTCATAGTACTCCATCCTATCTCTCCCCTTCTCTCCGTCCGTCTTTTATAATATCAACGTCTCTATCTTTTATAATATCAACAACGTCTCTATGACATTGCTAAATAACTAAATTTATGAAATCACTGATAAAATATGACATGAGTACTCTCTGGGCACGCTCTTTTTGCTCCCCTCTACTTTCAAGTTTCATTGACTGGTCTTTCTTTTAAAGCGAAACAATGATCTTTCAAATGATTGAACTATCGCACAGAAAAAAGCAAGTCCTCCGGGCGGGATCGAACCCAGACCATCTCGACTCAAACCGGGAGCGCGTGTTACCATTACACCACGGGGACACATTGCTATTCCGTGCGATAGTGTTATATGAAGGCTCATATGCCTTGTTCTCTTAGTCACGCATGCTCATCAAGCGATTGCGTCATGAACGGAGCGAATGATCTTTCAAATAAAAAAAACTTCGACATAAGAAGAAGCCTTCGAAACGGTTTATAACGAGAAGCAGGTCCATGTCAGTTTCTATATCTCTCTTTTTTTCTCTCTCTCTATTTCTAATCGTCTCTCTTTCTCTATTTATTTCTCTTTTTTCTTTGCCTATTTCTTTCTCCCTGTCTCTTTATAGCTATATTGTTCATATCTCTTCTTTCTCTCTCTTTCTCTCCCCCTTCATATCTTTCAAACTTTATGTTTCTTGTTGAGATTCGCGCTGACCTTCTCCATTCTGATCGTCTTCTCGGTTCTGTGCACATTCAATCTGATGTGGGTGTGGGACGGTGGACATCGACGATTGGTCGTGGACTGGGTTATCAGCAAGCCATTCATGGGCATCGCTGGAGTGGTCAGATACATGTTTGTTCGTGTCATACAGACGTTCACGTCAATGTCAAGATGTTTTAGTACAAAAGAAAATTAAAATGTACAGTGAGGGGGTTGACATGGATCAATTCTCAGCTAGAAAAAAAATGAGAAAACTGGTTTCAAAAACTGCTCGAAATCGTGAGAACCTTCAACATGACCCAAGTATGAGAAAAAAATCAGTTTTGGTTTTTCTTGGCCACAATCGAAAAATTCCTTAAAAGAGCTTTGGTATCTCATTGTTTTTCTCTCTATGTCTCTCCCTTTTCTCTCTTTATCTCCTTCTAAGGCTCTCTTTCTCTCTCTCTACTAAACTCTTGAGGTGACAACGATGATGGCAATAATATCAGCCATGGGTCTACTGCTGCTGTTCGATGTGACATTCGTCGACATGTGCACTGTCATGCCGTTCCTCAGTCTCAGTGAGCTGTTCAACTTTGTTATGAATTCCCGAACATGAAGTGAAAACAATGAAAGCAGAATCATTCTCATACTTATTTATTTCTGGCAGCAATGTCCTCGTTTTTCTCAGAGGATATCGAGGCCTAATGTCGTAGAAGCAGGGTATTTCTGTCGTTGATAGAGCGTGTAGCAAATAGCAGAGTAGTGTTCTTCTACATTTCTTAATATGAATGTACCTTTAGGTTGAGCTTTATTGGGTTGGGGTCAAACTTGTTCTTATTGTTCATATCTTTATCGCCAAAGGATAACGTGTTGAGTGTTATCGCTAACATAGTTCACCGTGAGGGTTTTGAAAGAACTTTTGAAGAGGAATAAGCAACTTTTGCTTTGCGCTGAAGAGTTTAGGAGGACCGTTAAGCTTTTCAACCTCAAGTTTTCGATAAGTTTTTGAAATCAATAAAAAAAATTGAAGACCAGTACCTTTTTTAGTATTATAGTATAGTATAGACGAGTCGAGAACATTGTGGAAAAGTCGGGGACACGATCGAATTTTATCTTTGGAGAAGGGGAGAAATGGACCTGATTAGTTCCACACGGGCGCCGAATGAAACACTGAAATGATGTAAATTTTAACGACTCTGTTTTAGTTGAAGAATCATTATGAAGAAATAAAAACTTCTTTTTCTTCTCAACAAAAACAGATAGTACCATTTTCACAACTCGGATGAGAATTTTTTTTGGAAAATAGAATCTCTGTGATAATGACCATGGGGCTCAGACGAACTGAAGAAGGTAGTTCAAATGTGAACGAAAATTGTAACCACTCTTCTTTTATTAGACGGGGGGGGAACAAATTTCAGGAAAACTATCCTTTATGAACTTTTACATGTATTATATAATAGTTTATAATTTATCGAAAATGTAAAGTTTGTAGAGGGTTATTGTATGGAAAAATTTTCATCAAGTGGTAGAAGTAATACGAGAAGACCATATGTGACCCGCTTGTTTAAAATCTACATTGGCTGTTCAAAACCCCTTTCTTTCTGCCTCTCTTTCTTTTACTCTTCATTTTCTCTAATCATTTTTTTTGAGCGGTTGGCATCGATGACACCTTCCTCATGCTGGCTGCCTGGCACGAGAGCAGTCGGTCCCTGCCAGTGGAGCAGAGAATCGGCCGCTCAATGCGGCATGCGGCTGTCTCCATCTCGATAACTTCTCTCACCGACTCCCTCGCTTTCCTCATTGGAGCGATTGCGCCCCTCCCCGCAGTTCGCTTCTCCACTTGCTGTGTTGTTCATAAGTTCAATCAATTATAAATCTACCTTCTGTTAGGATCCCGTGTCGTTGCAGGGTGCACGCTCCGCTGATATGAGGTACAGACCCTTTCTGGTAGTACTAACTTCTGATTTTTGGGTCATTGCTAGTGTAGTGGCCAGGGCGACGTCAGACTCATGCAAGCTCCAAACTCTCAACACTTTGGTTTGAGTTTATGTGACCGGGTGGGAACTAAACTTGGAATCTTTCGCATAATATTCGCGTACACTAATATTATGCCACACCCCGACGAATCATTAGTAAAAATAATAGATTATATTACTTATCTTCGAAACTTAAGGCGAGATTGATCACGATTCAAATATGTGCCTAATAAAATATAGTGTCGCACATCAAAAATTAATCAAGTGAGAACACAGGAGTACGAAAGCGAACTCCTTAAATTTAAGGCATGCGTGTGTAAGGTTGAGGAATTGAAGGTGAAGTATTTCTGCTACTACTCGGCGGTAGCGATTTTCTTCATTTTCGTATACTCTATCACAATCTTCACGGCTCTGCTCAGCTTACAAGGCAACCTCGAGAAACAAAGCGCCAACTCAGTCACTGGCAGGCCGACTAGAGAAGCTGCGCATGCAGGTAAAAGTTTTTCTGAAACATTTTTTCGCTTTTGGTTGAGAACATTTTTCGAAAAGCTTCAGGATTAATTTCATATAAAATAAGCCCTGTGATTCGAACAAGTCCACACAAATGTAGTAACATTCTTTTTCCTGACAAAATAATGATAATAATGAATGCATCGAGTGTATTAATTAAAAAAACACAGTCTCTGAGATGTTGTTCCATAGCGGAACTACTCTGCGAGAACGTAGAAAAGTCACTTCATTTACAGGTTTCCATAATAATGTGCCTCACGCTTATTCCCGCACATTTTGCCCTGACATACAAACCTAGCCTAGCGAAACCATAGACTGCTTTGTGTTTCACTGATACTTGGTGGAGCAGGGACAGTGAGACTCGTTCCCGCCCTGAAAACTTTTTCAACCCCTTTGCCTTGGGTGGATCTGTATTTGTACGGATCGAACTTTATACCATTTTTCAACAGTAAGCACGCACTACCATTATCCCAAAACCGAACGCTTACTTGTTACGGTACGTAGTAATCAAGTGGATTGTAGATCACCAAGTTGCTAACACCAGTTTTAGCGAAGAGCCGTCTTTTGACACTCACTGTGAGAAAGCTCGTGGTAGTGCACTCGATCCCATTCAGAGAGAGATGGCTGCTTGGAAAAAACCTTGGGGACTACCTTTTGTGCGTGCGTTTAAAAAAAAAACATATTCAATATCAGACAAGTGTAGCGATCCTTTTTACAGAGAAAGCTACTCTTTTCTCGCTGTTATTCAACATGGGAAGCCGGCCGGGGCTGGCACTGCAGCCTCGCTCCACACCCATCACTTCCTCTCCCTCATTGAGTTCAACCCGTGCGATGTTGCCGTATAATTCTGTCGTATCACTCTCTCCTTCTTTTAGCGGTGTAAGTTAGATGTATCTCAAACGCATTTAACCCTCAACCAACGTGTCCCGGGTAGTATAGTGGTTAGTATCCGCGTCTGTCACATGCGAGACCCGGGTTCAATTCCCGGCCCGGGAGAATTTTTGCTATTTTTCTCTTGTTCTTTTTCTTCCAAACTTTCCCTCTCTCTTCCCTCTCTCTTCCCTCTCTCTTTCCCTCTCTATTTCCCTCTCTCTCTTTCCCTCTCTCTTTCCCTCTCTCTTTCCCTCTCTCTTTTACCCTCTCTCTTTCCCTCTTTCTTTCCCTCTCTCTTTCCCTCTCTCTTTCCCTCTCTCTTTCCCTCTCTCTCTTTCCCTCTCTCTCTAGATATCTCTATCTTTAGATATCTCTTTCTCTTTTGTTGTTTGCAGTCAAACCCAGAGGTCGATACACGACTTTGGTATCAAAGGTTCTTCGAGGACAAATATGCCGTATTCATCTGTAAGCTGCCGGTGCAGTTGTTCAGTTTGCTGCTCTTCATCGGCTATGTGGTCGGTGCCGTATTTGGCCTGCAGGAGCTTGTCGTTGGCTTCGATGTTGGTTTCGCTTTTGGTTATGATTCTTCTTAAGTTTGCAGGGATTCTTCATCCGCACTGTAAGAATTTGTCGTTGTCGAAAAGGTGATTGAAAAAAAGCTCCAGATGGCTACGCAAACGCTTTCACTCAAAGACGGAAATAAAACGTTCCGTTGAGATTCTCTGCACTTTCGAGAAAAGTTTTAGAGTAAACTTTCGATAGAAACATGTTTATTCCCCTCAAAAAAGTAGTAATAAAGAAAAAAATTGAAATAATTTTAGCTGGTAAACATTATCCAAATGGACTCACCCGCGAGGGACTTCCTCAAGATCCGAAACGCCCTCTTCCCGGAGAATATCGCACACATGGATGTCGCCGTACTCGCACCTCCCAACATGGGGAGCAAGAGAGAGCGAGACCTTTTCATGCGAGTATTACAAGACTTCGAGGAGACGAAATGCTCGGAAGGTCGATGCTTTATTCAGATGCCCTGTACTAACATCTTTCAATTATTTGGTTCCAGTAGTTCGAATTTGCGTGTTTTTTTTGCAAAACAGCTTCCTTATAGTAATTCCGCGTAGAGGATGCCTTTCGTTTGGTTTCAAGGATTTTTCTACCATCAAGAAAGTAATTCAAAAATTCAGGTCGCAACTCGACAGACTTCTGGTATTTTGCCTATCAGGACTACATGAAACGCCTAGGATTCGATAGCGATTGGGAAACCTTAGACGAGGATAAAAAGGTCGGGGGTCTTCTTAACTCTAGTATAAAACTCATATCTCATATTTACTTTGAAATTAGGATTTATTTGTTGTACCATTTGCATTTTTTTTCGGAATGCACATTCTTAAACATTAGTGGATTGTCTCCGTAGAGCTATACATTTCTTGTGGTATCAAAAAGTCGTACGATTAAGATGCTTATTTCTAGTTCATAATTTTTTCAAAGAAATGGAACAAGAGCAAACAGTTGAATAAGAAAATATAACGGGCACTTCATTTTGTTTATTCATGTCACGCCAAGAGATGGTGAGGGATCAAAATTTTGGCAGTAGTAAAATAGCAGATATGCGCGGATATCCAGATTCTCATTTCTGTCTCTCTCTCTCTCTCTCTCTCTCTCTCTCTCTCTCTCTCTCTCTCTCTCTCTCTCTCTCTCTCTCTCTCTCTCCCTCTCTCTATCCTTATTCATTGGATCCACTAGAGTTAGAGTTTCAGTGGTAGGGTAATTTGAAGGAAAAAAACAAATGTTCTAATTGGAAACTACGAATTGAACTGAAAACATCAGAAAATTCTCAAATACACAGTTTGTAGGAAAGGAAGCTTAGTTAAAAATCGTATTGATTTGATCAGGTTCGATCTCGTACTAACTTTAAAAAATTAGTCTACGTTTCGAGATCGAACCATTTAATCGCTTTATTTCTGACAGGGAATGCTAGCACGTTACCAGAGACTGTTGGAACAATGAATTGAGCTGGAGGGTTGTTTAAAGGTGAGAAAAGTAAGATAACTTTTCCCAGATGTTTTCATCAAGCCTCGCCAGTTTCCTCATGTCTAACGACCGTTTCGCGCATGATGTACTGAGAGAAGCAAACGGCTACGTGAAAGCTTTCCGCTTTTCCACGAGTCTGAAAGACTTTGGCACCGATTACAACATCGTGCTTTGTTGTCAAATGATGAGGTACGCTCTGGAAAGTAAGTCACTAGTGATGAATTTCAAGCTTGAGTGTCTTGATCTAAGCTTAAAACTAAGTGCTAATTAGCGAGTGAAGCGAGCATCACTTAGTTTTACCAAAGGAATGATCTCCGTGACTGGCTATACTTAGGTTTGGGCTACTTAATTTCAAGCTTGAGGTTTGAGTTTTTCCTGTGTAAATATGAAGTTTTATAACTTTTCCTTCTATCCGTTTATTTCACTTGCAGTGATTTTTCTAAATTTTCACTTTTAACCTCAACTTTTAACATTACATAATATTTATTGTTACGTAAATTCAAATGCCTCTACTTAAATTTTTTTCTTATTTTTTACGTTTTTTTTTGTTAAATTTTTTCTTCTTCTTACAATTAGACTTCACTGTGCTCATTTATCTTTGTCGTTTTCTCAGCTCTTAATCACATAACAGCTCTTACCATTTTCCTGTTTTAATTTTTGTATGTATTGATAAAAAACACTTTTTTCAGAAACCTTGCGGCAAAACATGCAGATTACAACATCACAACCTACACCCCCCTCTGGAATCTGGCCGATCAATTTGAAATGATGTGGCCTCAGACAATGCAGGATCTATACATATCAGTCGGTAAGTTCCGTCTTTCAGTTTCCTTGCCTTGACAATTTCGGTTGTGGTTGGTCGATTTTCAGTCATAAGATCTCGAGGCTACTCCCTCAAGAAAGATTAAGTTTTGGAAAGGGTGGAAAACCAGAGGACCCTACTCTGACAGCGGACCCTACTCCGACCTCGGCTGGCGCGGGACAACGCTAAGAAGAAGAAAGGGTAGAAAACTAACCGTGTTGTTGGTTTTCAACTATAACAGCACAATGTTAATCAAAAAAACTCGTACAGATTCACTGAACTATTCTGAGCTAAAGTTCTTATTGTTTCAACTTCACTATCGAAATAAAACAATTCTGAAAACTATGCTCTAACAATCTTTCTCGAACCGAGCGAAAACCCAGAAAACACCCCTATGCGAGAAAACCAAAAGCACTAAAACAACTTCGTAGCTTCTTAATAAATTGACATGATTTTTGAGAAAAAAATAATGAAGTCAAGCTTTCTTTTTACATTATTAACATCTTGAAAACATTATTAAAAGGTTACAACATTCGAGGAGTACTGAATGCGAAAATAATCAAGTAGATGTACACCAAAAACTCTATAACTCAAGTAGGTTTATGAAATCGAGCATAATTTTCAGAAACATTGGTAGCGGAAATAAAATGGACTGGAAGTTCAAAATAGAGTCCATTTGAGGCAAAGAAGTGAAAGAATGGCTTCATCAAGTGAGACTAATAAAAACAAGTTGATAGGGAATGTGACCATTTGACTCTTCTCATTGTTTCTATACACAGTAGCAGTGAACCAGCCGCGACATTAATGTCTAAACGAGAGGCTATGACATCATACCATTCAAATTAGGCGAAAATTTTGAAAGATGATGTCACCTTGACTAACTTTTTTTTGGAAATAAAAGGTCCTGCACGAAATTCCATTCTTAAAACTTACGCGCGTAATTCAATTTCAATCTAGTTAGTAGAGCTAAATTACAAACCAGTCAAGTTTCATTACATTTTTCTTACGGGCATACCCAGTGATAGAGTCAATGTCTGCGCTCTGCCCTTTTCTTAT
The DNA here is from genome assembly GCA_964056735.1 of Allodiplogaster pararmata. NCBI lineage: Eukaryota > Metazoa > Nematoda > Chromadorea > Rhabditida > Diplogasteridae > Allodiplogaster > Allodiplogaster pararmata. Next base: position 4,076,762 of record OZ057409.1, on the reverse strand, counting down.
TACACGGACTCGATACTTCATGTTCAACCAAAAACGTTAAATGCTTTTTTTAAGTACGGAAATAAATAGATTGCGATTAGTGAGTATTTTAAGATTAATTTGGAGAGAAAGACGGCATTTGAAATCTCATCTTCTCGTACTTTAAGATATTATTTTGCGTGCTCTCGCAAGATGTTGGATCATCTCGTACCTCACTGAACCAACATTTTTGGGCCAAGAAGGTGCGAGAGCCATGATCTTATCGTGAAATATTTCAGTTATAATAACACTGACTCGATGATCTCATTCATCGAGCAATGATGTCATCTTCACAGATACATCGCACGATCGCTTAACTTTTTTTGAGAGATTAATGTCGCGGCAGGAATCAACTAATGGTTATAATATGATAGGTCTGTTTCACATCTCATGAAAGCGCGTACCCTGTGGCCAGGCAGGAAGAAGCGCGAGAAAAAACATTGTTATAGAGATTTATACCATGAGTCCAAAATCTATATTTGAGCTGTGATGGTTCCGATAGCCTTGCTATTCATTCCGCAGCCTCTATGCGCTGTAATGATTGGTCTCAACATCGCATCGATTGCCTTCGGGGTACTTGGATTCATGGCTTGGTGGAAGGTGAGATGATTTGTAGAGGCAAGAAAAAAGAAATCTTTTGCTCACAGTCATAGAAGCTGTTTTATTTGTTTGTTTTATCTGGGTCGAGTCCAAAATCCCGGGTTATGTGGCCCAAATAGCACAAAATCCCCGGTTATGTGGCTCAAAGGGTCGTAAACGGACGTCAGGCTTGACTATCGACTTGGATGTTCGTGCGACAAGCCGGTCTGTGAAGAAAGCGTCGCATCCCCCCAAGATGCACCATCAGAGTGACTCGAAAGCTAGAACGTCCCCTTCAAGCGACGCGCGGTTCCTCGATTTAATCAAAAAGCAGTGCCTGCACGTCTCCGACTTGCTACCTTGAACGTCGGAAGTCTCTGTGGAAAGTCCATGGAAGTTTGTGACATGCTGGAAAAATTGAGGAGTACATCTAGCATGCCTCGAGGAAACTAGACTGAAAGGAGGGAAAGTAAAGCAGCTCCACGGAAGGTATAAGCTGTGGTACTCGGGCAATACTTCATCCACGGCCCGCAATGGCGTCGGAATTATCGCTGCCTCCTACCTTCCCACATCCGTCACGGTAGTTTGTCGCATCTCAGATCGTTTGATGTCCATCTCCTTGGAATGCAATGGCAAACTCTTCAAAATAGTCAGTGCATACGCACAGCAGGCAGGATGCAGCGACTCCGAGAAAGACGAGTTTTGGGAAGACTTCGATGACGTCATCAGAAAATGCAGTCCGGAAGAAACTATCATGATCGGAGGAGACTTGAGCGGGCACGTAGGAAGAAGATGCGGAGCCCATAAGAGAGCTCATGGAGGCAAAGGTTATGGTTTGCCGACTGCAGAAGGAGAGCGAATCTTGAGTTTTGCCGAAGAGTACGATCTTTCCATCTGCAATACCTTCTTCTGCAAACGAGAGTCTCACCTCACCACGTATTGCAGTGGTGGAAAGAAAACCCAAATTGACTTCTGGATGACGCAAAAAACAATCTGAGACTCATCACTGATTGCAAGGTGATTCCGAGCGATAATGTCTCCTTGCAGCACCATCCAGTTATAATCGATCTCCGATTTTCCCAGAAGCAATGCAACGTAAAGCCTCTGAACGGAGTTTCTCGGATAAAATGGTGGAAGGTACGTGACAACAAGGTTCGCTTCACCCATCAGCTTCTTCTCGCCCTATCCCCGGCAGGAAACTCTCCAAAAAAACGTTCCCTGACTCCATTGAGGAGCACTGGAGGTTCGTTCGAGACAAGATGAAGGCTGTAGGAGAAGTCACTCTGGGCTTAACAAAACGAGGTCGCAAAAGCATTGTAGACAAGGAGACATGGTGGTGGAACAAAGACGTTCAAACTGCTGTCAAGGAGAAGAAAGCGGCTCTCAAGCAATGGAAACTATCCAGAACCGAACTGACCGAGCCCTGTACCTATGTATGAAAAGAGAAGCTAAGAGAGCCGTAGCGAAGGCACGCTCCACAGCCGTCCAAGAAATCTACAGTAAGCTCGACACGCCTCAAGGGGAGAAGGAAATTTTACGGATTTGCAAAGCACGAGCCATAGCAGCAAAAGACCTTTCTCACGTGAGAACAATCAAGAACCGGGACGGCATACTCCTCCGATCCAATGTCGAAATTTGTCAGCGATGGAGAGAACACTTCGAGGAAATCTCGAACATCGAGTTCGACCACCCTCCCATACCACTGTCCCTACCGGTAGAAGGACCAGTTCTCACCACCTCAGAGATTAAAGTAAGAGAAGCCCTTCAGAAAATGAAGCATGAAAAGACATGTGGGCCAGATGATCTCGCCGCCTCTGCATGGAGACTCGCAGGTGGTTGTGGACTTTTCCATCTCACGACCCTCTTTCAAAAAGCCACTGCTCGCCTGGAGTATACCGAAGACTGGGGTAGATCATCTACAATACCCATCTGCAAAGGGAAAGGAGATCAAAATATGCTCCAACTACCGGCCGATAAGAATCATTCCTTATACCACAATGATCTTGGAGAAGATCATTGTGGACTCACTCGTCTAGACATGGTGCGAAATGAAACCATCCGAGATCGTCTGAGCATCGCCCCTATATCAGAAAAGCTTCGAGAGTAAAGGCTGATATGGTACGGGCACGTGATGAGATCAAATCTCCATTCCGTTTCTCAATCGTCCTGGATTCTCGAAGTAGAGGGCAAAAGACCCAGAGGCAGACCCAAAACTAGGTGGTGAGACTGCATCGAAGTAGACATGAAGACGACCGGGCTGAAGACTGAAGACGCAGCTGATCGGGTGAAGTGACGTGGTGCAGTCTACAAAGCGGAGCCTGCTCGGCAGCAGGATAAAAGCTAGGAAAAAAAAGGAGTTTTATCTGGGTCGAACAAGGACGAAAATTCAAGTTTTGTGAAGCTTGAGGAATTGAGAGGTATACATTAGGGTACACAAATTTATTTCTTATTCCTCCAAGGAATTATCTGGCAAGAATATCCATCTAACATTTGCAGTATCCCAAAATCATATTGTAAAAACTCAAGACACATCAACAAAAAATTCTTTTTAGTGATTGTTTTAGTAGAAACAAGAGTGGGTATGACGGTTAATCCACATGACACAGAGGGTTCTTGGGGGCAGGAAGAAAAATTTAACCATTCTAATATAAAAGTGAAAAATTGTAAAATGATAAACAAAATAAAAACAAAAGGGCATGATATGATTCGGGTTGATAATCATTTCCTCATGTACTCTTGAAAATATCTCCAGAGGAAACTCGGAGATTTACAATTCATTTAGGTGAATTTGGATGCCACTTCGATGATAACAATAGCGATGTCAGTCGGTTTCTCGGTTGACTTTGCTGCTCATGTCACGTACGCGTACATGAGTGAATCGACCAGAGGAGAGTCATCGAAGCTTCTTCTGTCAGTGGAATCCTATGATGTGTCTCAGTAGTCCGGTCAGAGTGTCTGAGAGACGGCTGGGCCCCAATTACCTACGTGAACTACCTTTAGTTCGTGCGACTGTTCACGCATATTACGTTTTAACCAATTTTCACTGCCTTTTCCTATGATTTTGAGCTGTTGTGATTTCTTTCTCGGTAGTGTTTATTTTGATCTCGAAAACTTTTCCGATCAAAGCAGCAAAAAATTTGCATCACCAAAGTTGTGGGTTAGACATAGTAGACTGATGTCTCAATTAAGGGTTATTAAGGCTTAGTTATACCAAGGCTAGTTTGGCTTAGGCTTCACAATTATTTTCCAGCTGTTTTTATGTTTCATTAACATAATAGATTTTTGATGCACATACTATTGTAGAAATAGAAAAGCTAATTGGAAGTTTTATCCCACAGAAAAAATTCTTGACAAAGCGAATATGTAACTTTCCGCGAAGGTTCTTCTAATGCTACAGAACTCCGGAGAAACGGCTGATCATGACACTAGGAACAGTAAGCTGGCCAGTGACACAGGCATCGACTTCCGTTCTCTTGGGCATTTCGACACTCGCCACGGTGGACTCATACGTCGTCCAGACGTGCTTCAAGACCGTACTCCTGGTCGTGGTGTTTGGTGAGTCAGGTTTTGACGATGGGCATCGCATGATAGAACAAAAAACATAGTTTATTTTGTGGAAATGAGCTCAGCCATTTTTCAATTCTCTTTCTGTGAGTGCGAGCGCGCTTCCGATGACCATGTAGTTATGAGCGATGAAACTTCAGAAGAAATAGGCTTGCCTGGAATAATGAAAGTCTTGATTAGCTCGATCCACAGCCGTACAGCATGCTTTCGCATAGCTATTTCAATACTTGATTACAACTCAATAGTCTATTTTTTCATATTAATTTTTTTTATATAACTCTCTTTTTTTGTTCCACTTTTTTATCGCTCCGTTTCTTCATATTTTTCATATCTTTATCTCAGCTTCTTTAGCTTTTGGAAAACTACGGTCCATCTTTTTCCACTCTAGATGTTCTGTGACTTTTTTATTTCTAAAAAAAATATCACTGAGGTTATTCCTGCCTAAAAGTTAAATATTTTGTCGCTTACCTTTGAGCTCATACTCACATGTCTGTGTAAAACACAACTGAAGAATTTGAGAGGTTGAAAGATCGACCACTCTTCTTGTTAACATCAGTTCTTAAATGTTTATACGAAACAGAAGAAAGAATTCAAGAGAGAAAAAGACTCGACCGCCTTTCTTAGGAGCATCCGTAGGCCGATGATTGCTTTGCAGGTACTTTGCACGCCATTCTTTTCCTTCCTCTGGTGCTGATGCGCTGTCACAAGCTCTACAGAAGCCTCGGTTGGAAGCGGAAAACAATACAAATATACACTGGGAATGACAGAGCGCTGTCGAGAGCTCCAGGCACAGCAGCTCCCATCTTTTTCAGCAGAACGAGGTTGTGAAGAAGTGTTGTTGTTCGCCCGATAGAACTGCCTTTTTAGGAGAAGGAGAGCGATCTTACCGCACTGCTCTCTACAATTACGTCATATTTATATTGTATGAAACATATGTACATGTATGAATATTTATGAAATATTTTTTAAACGTCATATTTATATTGTATGAAACTCCCTTGTTCTGTTTCTCTACGGCTTAAGCTTATTTTTTTTTTAAATGTTTGGGAAGAAATTTAGTCAAAAGTATATAATAATTCGTAAAACTTGGGGAATCGACTCAACAATAACTACACCAATCCGTAATAGTATAAACGTGAAAGTTAACACTGCAAAGAAAAAGATTCGCCTAAACAACTCAGTTTCACTCAAAAGGCCAAATTCCTAATTGCTTCACTCTACTACAAACAAAGTCGTTAGCCTTCAGTAACTTCAAAAATGCGTTTTTAGAATTTCTGTAACTTTCTTGAAACAAAATTACTTTAAAGCCGTGTCTTAATTTGTTTTCTTCTTATCTACTTCATGTTTTTTGTGACGTCTTATTAAATTTTTTTTCTCTCCAAACAATCATTATCGTCATACTGTTGGCCCCATGACAATAACTGGTCTTTCTAGAAAAGCACAATTAAGAAAGAGATTTGCTTATTTCTATGCTAATGCTCTGTGGCGATGTTACATGAAAATTTTGCTTATCTGAATTACAGTGGTAGAGAGAAGATCAATTTTTGATCTTCGTGGGACAAGGTGTGCTCGGTTGGTGTATTGGTTAACGCTCTACAAGCCCCGGTTAGGCGGCGGAGGTTCGGTCCCAGCCGAGTGCCAATTTTTGCCCGTGCGATGGATTTCATTGATTATAGTCTGAATTACAGTGTCATCAATTCTCCTCGAATGTGTTGGTGATTTTGAGTGTTCAAATTTTTCGATGCTCGAATCCTTTTTCCGTAAATCAGAGAACTTTTCAAGTGGCCAAACCCTCTCAATTTTCATATTTGCCCCAACAAACTAGTTTGTACCCAAGTTTGCCAAAAAAAGTTGTACATTTAGCACATTTGTGAAGTTTTTCCCAAGCTTATTCTGACTGTTAAGTTATTCTCCTCTAACAAATTTTAACACTCTTCATATTTTCACTTCAAGTTAATTCAATTATAAAATAACTTTTTTTGTAGCTGAATAATATGTTTTTTGTTAGCTTAATAAATTTTGGACTTGACACAACTCAACGCAATGCAAACGAAGCAAGAACATTGTGTTTAATAATCTCAAACAGAATAAGTATTACACTCAAATCTAGAAAGTCATCGGGAAAAGTATTATATGTATTTGAAAACTTGTCTGTACTATTAAAGTTTTCAAAGTTTGAAAACACTCCCTATCGGTCTAAGATAGTTTCAGGAAAGCAAAACAAATCAAAATGAAATTTTTCTTTAATCAAAAAGTTTTCAGTTGCACAATTCAAAGGCAGTGATTTCTGGTTAAGATAAAATGGAACTATTAATCAAAACATCAAGAAAAAAGATATCGAGTTGGTTTGGGATCAAGTTCTTATTATACAAGCTGATTTTGCTGTAAGTTCTATAGAATCAGATTGATTCTATAAGTTACGGCTTATCAGTGGGAAGTTCCGAAGTTAAATAGAGAACGAATCGCTTTTCGAGTACTGTGCGAGATTGTTTCGATGCAACTTCACATTCTTGGCATTCGGCAATGGATAGAGATTTTCATAACTGTTTTTCCAAAAACCTGGTCTCCTACCATAAGGTTCATGTTCTGGTTCCAATCATTAGCCCATTGTTCATTCCGGAAAATATGTAACCAGGATGGTTTAGACCTTTGCTAGAGCGAAAAAAGTAGAAAGATCACAAGCGATGTAACTTTGATATGGGAACAGTGATTATAAGACTTTCTGAATCTTACATAAATAGTAAGAAAACAGTCTAGTTATCGTCTCGGCAGTTTTTTCTTCTATTCTTTGAAAACTTTCAGAACCTGAGACTCTTATGACCATGGACAGTTGCTTACTTAACTATGAATTCCCTTTCGGAATCATAAGAAATCGCTAAAATAAGTGACTCTTATTGACGGTTTTTTTCTAGTGAGGAGTAAGAGGCTTCTTCTTTCCGAATAAGCTGCCCACACAACACACATTTATGTCCCTTGCGACTGAAACGCACTGAACTATTGTGCGATTTCTCACGAATAAATCTACAAAAAAACATACTGACAAAGGATGAGAATAGAGAAGATTCCTCCTTCTTCTCCTGTATCTTCTCTATCCTCTCTTGCGCTCCCCCGCTTAGTCTCCTTTCGGCACAACCTTCAAAATCCAGTCCCAAGGAAGCGACGGAGAAAATTCTTACTGCTTTTGTGCTTTGTACGATTGTGATTTAAGTACAGAAAGAAGATGGAGGATTGAAAAAAGGGAAGATAAACAGTATAGAAAGTCAACGATGGGAGTAGATGGACAGTAAAAGAACATGAGTAGAAAGAGTTACGATTATAATAAAAAGAGAGAGAGAAAGAGAGAAAATAAAAAGAGATAGAGGGACAGAAAGAGAAACAGAGAGAGATAGGGAGAGAAATAGAAAGAGTTAGTGAGAAAGTGAGATGGAGAGATAGAAGAGGGAAAGCAAATTGTTAATATTGCTTTGTTTGGATAAGACCGGATAGGAATGAAACTGCCCAAAGGAAAGAATTCTGATTGCGCTCAAAGTTCCTACTCATCATTTTTTAATGGAATCCGGCATAGCTGCCGCCATAGGACAGCAAGAGAAAAAAAGATAGGATATGCAAAAGTCAAGGTGGACTTGTTTCTTGTGGCCGCTTAAGTTTTTCGTTCTTCAAATCTTCAACTTCCCCCAATCGTCTGGTCAGTGTTCATCCACCTTAGTTATATTCTTCGTTTTTCGTCCAGAATTCTTTGGTTTCTCTCTCTCTCTCTCTCTTTCTCTATATCCCCCTCTAATTTCCTTTATCTTTCCCTTTGCATACCTCTTTTCTTGCTCTTATTCTACCTCTCTCTTTCTCTCTCTCCGTCTCTCTCTCCGTCTCTCTCTCTTTCTCTCCCTTTCTTTCTCCATCTCTCTGTTCCTTATCCAGCCATTTCTTTCTTGTTACCTTTCTTCCAGCTTTCTCCAGTAATCTTTTGATTTCTTTTTGGTTCACGAACTTTTCCATGTGTTTGTTGTCTCCAGTCTCACTTCTACGTACAACAACATGAATACATCTTCACGATACATCAAGAAAATCCTATTTTACAACACATTTGATGTAAGACTGAAATTAAGAGATAAATCATTGAAAAAACAGAATTAAAAAGGTATTTCAAAGCTCCGTCGAAAGCTTTTTGTTTAAACATATTCACTACACATATTGTACGGTTTCATTTCACTGGAGACATCCCTTTGGTGGGGCAAGAACCTTTTTTCAAGATACTAATGACTTTTTTAGGAGCTTCTCGACCAGAAATTCATTGTTCATTATCTTTGAGTGAATGCTTGTGCCTTCAAGATAAACTCTTTCAGCGAATGGTTTGAAAAACTGTGGAAAACTTTTAAAAGCGTTATAAATTCATTATATTTTAATTTAGTGTTTTGGAAATTATTAACACATGTTTGCTCTGGATTCAGTAGATCGATGATTCCACCTCATTATTCAATCAAAACACATCTCATTATTCAATCAAAAAATTCAAATTAAAAAGCACTGAGTTGATTTGCGCTGAAGGTTAACTGGCATGCTTAACAACTCTTCCAAGCACTTTCACCTCTAATTACAAGCAATTTAAGTTGACACAGTTCAATGGAAAATTTGATACTAAAACAAAAGAAAACACATTTGAGTGTTATTGAGAAACGAAACAACCACCTTTTATTCTCCTTGTAAAATATCTTGTTCCTCTGCTGAGTTCTGCATGTGTTTGTTCCAACTCATCCAATCACCTTGTAATTCTTGTCATAACCCCCCAACCCCAAAAAACACGTTTTTCGCTTCAAAAGTAGAGCGCTTCATCTTATTTTGCCCTCAAGTTCAGTGTAAGCAGGGATTTTCTTCTTAAGGTAGCTCGGTTCAAGGTGTTTACTTGTTAGTTGAGTACTTGGGATCTTTTTGGGCAGATGACTGTGATTTCTGTGGAAGCTGGGTACTTGAAAGCGTGCCCTTGGTCAGAGCGGTTGGGAATACAAATAAAGAAGTTGAAAATAGCAACTTAAGAGGTCGCTGAAAGTTTATTCAAATGAGCAAATCAGGAAATAACCTTTTTATCTTTTTCTTTCTTTACCTCTCTATTTCTGTATGTACTTTTCCTAAATAACGCTCATAAGAATACAAGTAAGACCAGTAACGCGTGTTGCGAGTTTTATTCGTTAAGGGGTACAACATGAATTCAAGTCTTTTTTATCTTCTTTTTGAAGCTGCTGCTTTCTTGACGCAATTGGAGTGACTCATTTTCTAGCCATAAAGACAATGACATGGCTCATAACTGCTTGACTGGTGTGCTGACGTTTAAGAGCTGATCACCAACGTTGCTCGAGGTCACGATATTTGGCGAGAAGAGTGAAAGAGCGAGAAAAAAGAGAGAAAGAGAGAAAGAGGAGAAAGAGAGAAAGATGAGAAGAGAGAAAGAGAGAGAAAGAGAGAAAGAGAGAAAGAGAGAAAGAGAGAAAGAGAGAAAGAGAGGAAAGAGAGAAGAGAGAAAGAGAGAAAGAGAGAAAGAGAGAAAGAGGAAAGAGAGAAAGAGGAGAAAGAGAGAATAGAGAGGAAAGAGAGAGAAAGAAAGAGAGAAAGAGAGAAAGAGAGAAAGAGAGAAAGAGAGAAAGAGAGAAGAGAAGGAAAAGAAGAGAGAAAGAGAGAAAGAGAGAAGAAGAAAGATGAGAAAGAGAGAAAGAGAGAAAGAGAGAGAAAGAGAGAAGAGAGAAAGAGAGAAGAGAGAAAGAGAGAAAGACGGAGAAGAGAGAGAAAGAGAGAAAGAGAGAAAGAGAGAGAAAGAGAGAAAGAGAGAAAGAAGGAAGAGAAAGAGAGAGAAAGAGAGAAAGAGAGAGAGAAAGAGAGAAAGAGAGAAGAGAGAGAAAGGAGAAGACTGAGAAAGAGAGAAAGAGAGAAAAGAGAGAGAAGAAGAGAAAGAGAGAAAGAGAAGAAGAGAGAAAGAGAGAAAGAGAAAGAGTGAGAAATAGAGAAGAGAGAAAGTGAGAGAAAGAGAGACAGATAGATAGGTAGCGATAGAGAGAGGAAGAGAGAGAGAGAGAGAGATGAAGAGCGAGAAAGGAAGATAAGAGAGAGAGTATGACAAAAAAGAGAGGAAGTGAGGAAGAGAAGCGAGAGCGATAGGAACCGTGTTAGAAACAAGAATTGTACATATACTTACCTGAGGCGCATGTTAAGAAAAAACTTTAAACCTCCTTACCTCTAGTCGTTAAAAACCCGAGATTGAGATCTCGCGTCTGACTCATCCCCATTTTCTTGCCGTTTCTCTATAATACATATGTGCAGAGAAACTGAAAACATGAGGAAGACTATGGGCAGCTTTTCAGCAACCACAAAAGTTCAAAAGATCAAAGTTCACTTCTGTGTAGCCTCTCGTAGATGTTCTTAGCCCCTTCAGAATCTTGTTTTTGGTGTTAATGGTCAGAGACATGAAAGTGAGCATTTCGTTGTGGCGTGGAAAAAAAACAAAAAAAACTTACAGGTTGCATTGAACGATGATCAAACGATCGAACATTTAATTTCTATGCGAATGAACGTCATTCTCACTAAAACGCGTCGAAGAACGAACAAATATGTATACGAGACTCAGGTTCTTTAACCTAAAATTCATGAGAAATGAATGCTTGAAACTATTCAAAAATACATAAGATGATTATCCTTATCGAGCGGTGAGTTGAAAAGAAAATTGATTGAACTTTGACACAGACGAAAGCTACGGGAGGTCAAGCCAGCCAATCTCTAGACATGACCACGAGTGTGAGAGCGTTTCCAGTCACAGTTATTCTTTTAAACATATATATATAAACTCCGTTGTAAATCACTGCAAAAAGTCATTTCCAGACTTTTCCCATCAACGCTTTTTCTAAGGGACCATAGGATATAATTACCGCGAGAGATGCCAGCCGAAGCAAAACATTGATGAATGATCCGCGGAAATAAAAAAAGGGATGTGGAGTGAGAAAAAAACTCGAAAGTAACCGGCCATCTTCTCAAAAAACCAGAACAACATATTACCTGTCCATACAAAAAAGCAGCAATACGTACAGCTGTAGCGCAGATAACTGTCAACTAGTGTGGTAGAACAGACGAAACTATGTGTTCATTCCCCTCGTTCTCCTTATCGAGCGGTGAGTTGAATCAGGTCTCTAGTATACCAGGTAGGCATAAAAGTTTTTTTTATAAAACTAAGTTGGAAAAAAGTTTCAAGCTTCAAAGAAAAAGTAACTTTCTTGAATTTTCATCGCGAATCTGAACTGAAATAGTGAAAAATAACTTTGATTTGGCATCTATTCAACTAGAAATAAAGATGGGGCTGATACTAATCGTATAAAGAAGCGATATCGAAGATCGGCAAGTTTTTTTTCTTTTTGAATGATTTCGGCTACAGAAACTTTGCCAAATTTTAAGCAAATTTTCAAATGGGCCACCGAAGTTGGCGGTAAATCAAGTTTTTTGAATATCTACGAATAAAAACGAATGTTTTAATTACTTCCATTTAGAAATCTTCTATGTCAACTGAGAGCTTGTTCAATTTTTTTATTTTTTTAATTTTCGATGGGAAGATCTTTTATCGAACTAGAAATAATCATTTTATTTATACAGCTTCAACTATAGTAATCAATAGTTGTAATCAAGACCATTTTTTCAATTTATTGACCTTTCTTCACTGGAATCTTTTTTTCATTTATTCTTGATAAAGGCAAGTTTTTAAAAAAATTACCTCAGATTGCAGAAAAAGTAAGAAATATACCTGTGATTAGGCCACACATGAAGCACTCCTGCTTTTTTACCACTTGGTCAAAAGTGGTGCATACCCTAAGGTCTACACCACTTTTGAACTCCATTTTCCTTTTTTCATACCCAATCATCAATACATTTTTTTATCAAACATAGTATTTCTCCTTCGCTCCAAGCTACAGAGAAGACCCATGGGCACTGCTGTCTTTTCTTAGTCACACCAGGTCAAACCATTACTGGATGACTCCGCCCCCTGCCTCGTCTCCCAACCATTCTTTCGTCTGGCTCCACCCCTGAGGCAACTTAGGTATAAGAGACCTCCGCCGATGGACGGTGTAGTAGTTGTTCTTTGGAGCCACCTTCTTGTCTCCTCCCACTGTGTGTCTCTCTAGCTTTTTCTAAACGTTTGAACTTTGCGCGTGTATCACTTCAAGTTATTTTTTGTTTCATAATAGCTGGTTTAGGTTGACATTGTTTAAATGGCTCCTCCTTGCTCAACTTCTCTATTTTTTCCTTGCTCAACTTCTCTATTTTTCCTTGCTCAACTTCTCTATTTTTCGTAAAAACATGAGAAAGTAACTAGCAGAACAATCTTTCTTATTTCTCACACGTTTCTTATCCTTCAATGGTCACTGCACAATTTTCTGTTGTTAATCAGCTCTTTGCTTGTCGACTTAGTGCTTCATAAAAAAGCATACATATATTCCTTCAAACTTTTTTCTGATTTGTTCAAAATTAACCAATAGTTTATTATTGATTGATTGATTATGTGTTTTTCTCCGAAACAATTTTTTTGTTCCTAAGAAAGCAATAATATTCGAAAACTTGGGATAATATATGCTAAAACTCCTCAGTCCAAAAAAAGTCTCGTAGACGTTCCCAGGTCTCTTTGCAGATAAACATTGAGAGAATGCAATCAGCCATCTTACTCATCAGCTTTTTGGCTCTTCCAGCTCTTTTTCAGGTATTTTTTTCAGACAATTTCCTCAAAAATACTTTTTAAATGAGTTAACCATAAGTTTCTCTCACTTACTCTTCTTGACGAAATCTCGGTCCAAGTAGTACAGGACAATCTAAATTGCGGAGATTTTCTGCAGCAAAAGAAAACCTTTAAATCTTTATCAATTTAACTTAGAGAGCACAGTGCTCCCGGTTAACGGCTCTTTCAAATTCCTGATCGTCACTGAAAATTATAGCTGAAATGGCGTTGGAGGGAATATATCGATTTGGATACATCCGGAAAGCTCCGTGTTTTTATTTGAAACAGTAATCATGAGATTAACTTAGTATAGGAAAAAGAAACATTAAACGATTTTTTCTAATATGCCTCAAAGCGAGTGACGTAAGCGATTACAATGTCCAGGTGTCGACTGCTTGCTTCGCCTCGGGCGTCTGCGGGGGAGGATGCGCCCCCTCCGCCACCCGCGAGTCGTCAGTTGATCACTTCAAGTACAGATAACAAAAATTCATGTAATGCTAAGAGAGAAAAGAAAAAAGGTTTACAAATTACAGAAATAAGAAAAAAAGGAGATAAAGGGAGAACAAGGGAGCAAAAAATAGAATATAGAAAAAGAGAAACATAGAAATGAGAAAAGAGAGAGAGAGATATAATAAATAGAGAAGGAAATAAACAGAGAAAAAATTTGAAAGTGTGAAAGAAAGGAATAAAGAAAGAATGGTAAAAGAGTAGAACAGGGCGAGTGTGAGATACAAAAGAGAAAGACAACAAAATGTTTTCTAAAATGTAAGAGTAAAAGCATAGAGTCAGAGACGGAAAGTTCAGAAGTAGCAGTGAAGATCATTCCAAGGACGCCGAGCATTATTGAAAAACTACAGCCCGGATTACTTGTTCAGATTGTGATTCCAGAACTTTATGAGCCTCTGACTTTTCAGTCTTGTTCCGGAGGCTGCGGCGGTGGCTACTCATGCGGCCAATATGGGGTGCTACAGGGCACGCGCAAGAGCTGCATCCGCCCGCACACTCAAAGTCTCTGGCAAAAACGAGGTTCGTGCTACTTACCTAATATAGATTCTAATGAAATCTATCAATTTAGTCTATGTTCTCAGACAAAGTAACCCGATTCGGATTTTTTTCCTATCTTTAAAACAAGTACGTAGAATAAAAATTCTCATGTTTTCAAAACTTCTTTTGTTAAAATAGAGGTGACATGGAAAGTAGTTAGAAAGTCATATTCATTTCCAGTTTTGCAATATGGTCAAGCTGTGCTAGAACGCAAAAAAAAAAAACATTTTAGCAAATTTTCATGAATTGCAATGCTACTCTAGAGACTTAACCTAGTTTTCCTGAAAAGTAGGAATATTCCAGGAGGAGAAGCCGAAGACTCCCGATGAGAAATTTGCTGCCTGCTGTGAGGAGCGCAACCTTCCCGACTCGTGCCTCTCCAAGTGCAGCTACCGCACATACACCAGGATGCACCTCCAGGTCCCTCTTGTTGAAGAAGCTTTTTCCAGTATAGACACCTTTTTTCGCCAGTTAAGAACCTACTTTCGAGTGCATCAATCGAAGTTTTTGAACATATACATAGATCCTTGGTTCCAACGGTAGTAGCTTTAGTGAAAAGCTACTCCGACGGGTAGGTCAGTGATGGTTTTGAACTATACGTCCTCAAACTGCTTCCAACTTGGATTAGAATCCATTCAGCCGAAGATTTAGAGATATGTAGATGGTTGGCACCCTCTCTCTCTCTCTATCTCTCAAGCACTCTCAGTCTATTTTCTTTCCGATTTCACTTCGTCTTCATCTCTCTCTCTCTCTCTCTCTCTCTCTCTCTCTCTGTCTCTCTCTCTGTCTCTCTCTCTCTGTCTCTCTTCTCTGTCTCTCTCTCTCTCTCTCTCTCTCTCTCTCTCTCTCTCTCTCTCTCTCTCTCTCTCTCTCTCTCTCTCTCTCTCTCTCTCTCTCTCTCTTGCTGTCTCAACGCTCACTCCTGCTGCAGTCAATGTACTTCCGAATGGACTCGTGTCGATGCAAGCGGCGGCCCGACATCCACTTCTGCGCCGCCCAAGGCCGTGACCATCGCTCCTGCTGCGCTCGCAATGGCGTCGCGACGACTCTTGCCGGCACAAAGTGCATGACTTTCTGCGACCAGAGACCAGGCAATGTTACACAGGCAAGTGAAGCCTTTGCTCAGCGAGTAAATGGTTGAGAAGTTTCGAGTTTTTAACCATTTTCGGTTATGTTACCCTTCTCTTATTTACTATATTGTGCTTATTCATTGACGGACGGCTTTTTTCATCATCACTAATATGGGAAAGGGGAACTTAGTTGTTGGTTGGATGATTTCTGTCAGGTGAAATACTGAAAAATGGAATTATGAAAGGGGTGAACCTTCGATAATCTTGGTTAAGAACTTACCCAGCTAGAGCTACATATGTATGTCTCCCAATGTGTTCGTAATTGCCCTTTTTGTACTTCTAAGGACAGAAGTCATACATCCACTCCCAAATCTTTTCTAGGCAGAGCCCAGGAAAAACGGTATGTAACTGAAAAAAAACCGTAGTTAAAAAAATATGTGTGGGAAAAAACAAATTTTAAAACTCTTCAAGAATAGGGAGGTCTGAAGAGATGATGCAGTCAAACAGCGAATGTAAAGATGGTGTTACTTAATAGTAGAAAAGGTAGAGAGAAAGAAAATGTATTTCAACAAAGCTTCAGTTGAAAGGTATGTTCAGAAAGATAATGAGAAGGTGAAAGATAGAGAAAAACAGAGGCAGGTTAAAAAGATAAAAAGAGATAAACAGAGAAAGAGAGTGAAACATAAAAAAGTGAAAAAATACAAAGGGAGAGGTGAGATTAAAGTAGAAATAGATGAAAAGTTTGAGAGAAAAGAGAGAGAGAGAGAGAGAGAGGAAGAAAGAGGCAAAGACAAGAAGGAAAGCAAACCTGTTTCTTTAATCATTGCCTTCTATCATTTTCCGGACGACCGCCATCTCCTTGTGCTGCGCAATCATGCAACTGCTTAATGTCGTACTTGGTTTTTCTTTGTTGTTCCTTCCCCCCTCCCACTCTCCAGTTCTTTTATGTCATAGCAACGCAACCTACCTTATCGGTATGCAAAAGACGGCATAGAGACAGAAAACCACCAAAAGCTTGTTTAGCGTGACCCAGAGCTTTCTTCGGCAGCAAAATGTTGATACAAATCTATTCAGTACTTTGAGCTCCGCGCTTTCATATCTTGTCTCATGCAAAGCGCGTCATATGACTGACGTTGTACTACATAGTAGTCCTGTACTGTTAAGAGGGCAAAACCTAAATCCAGTTTTTGAGATGTTGAGCACTTATGGGAATGGG